>JAOWBW010000030.1:2299206-2749724 GCA_026119855.1 Campanula takesimana
ATTTTCTCCATCGATTCGATCCACAACTCAGCTTTCCTTACATCCGGCTCCCCATTGAATTCAACCGGTTTCAACTTCAGAAATTGCTCCAAACCATAACGAGGTGGTGCTTGTTCTACCCTCGGACCTTGATCATGTATGGCCTTCATGGCCGCCTCGAACATGCCTTGAAACATAGCACGTGATTCTTCCCTTGTATCATTCTGATTCTGTGCCCCGCTAGTACCTCCTCTGTTTCTTCTTCCAGACATTGAGAACAATTAACTGCATAAAACATCAACCGTTAATCACTCCGCACACTACTACCCACCTAGGTCATACTAATCCACCTAGACTTATACATAGAGCTAATGCCATAGCTCTGATACCAACTGTCGCGACCCCGGACCCCGCGGGCCCCGGGACCGCGATCTGGACGTCGACTCTAGAACCAAAACTATGAAATACCAAGGTTAAAAATTCCATTTAATACCAAAAGGTGATGATCCGAAGCTTTACAAAATCAAGTTTGATAAAAATCAATTACAACAACCATAAACTTCCACAAGTTTATGCCCAACAAAGTACAAATGTATAATTCTTAAAGACGTCATTGTTTGGTACAACTACCCCAAAATGGTTACACATTTACATAATGGAAACCAACCTATAATAACCTTCCCCAAAAGAACGGATCCACACTCGACGTCCTCTATCTCGTGATCAGCGAGACTAATCCTTAGCACCTGGGGGGGGGGTTAAGGAAAAACAAAGATAAAAGGAAAGGGGTGAGATAAATCTCAATAAGTTACTAATGCAACTACATGACATGCTATGATGCAATAAGCAATAAACAATAATTATTGTCACATAGCACGTAGCAATTATCATATCACAGATAGCAGCGGAAATAAACACATAACAAAGGATATAGCCAAGGTTTTCCAAACCGGAACATCCAAATAAAGGATCGCTGCGCAGCTTCAATAATCAACCAATCATCATCTTCATAATAGCATGAAAGCCGAAGAGAAAACCCGGTACCGGAACCAATAACCAAAGGAAGTGTCACAAAGGACGGGAGACATGCCACAAAGTCATGCTCCAATAAATAGCTAAAATGCACACAAAGGAGCTAGCTCTTCTCACATCCAAGGCCAATCTGGAGGAGGGTAATAATGGGGCAAAACAATGGTCAACATCACAATGGACTTGGCCGTGCCATCATAATGCTTCGCATCGCCCAAACACACACAAAATACCAGCTGGGCTTTCACGTAAAGGCTAAGTAATAAAATACTAGCACGATAAACAACAAAGGATTCCAAAGTAGGGAATCAATCCAATTAAATCACCACAAAGGTAAACCAATATAAACAGCACATCAAAGATGCCCAACATTACCAAAACGATACTTAAATAACTTTCACATCATATTTATTCACAAAAGAATCAAATCCACACAATAAAGTGTTCCACGGTGTTATCTTAAGTTAATTAGAAGGATTAAGCCTAAACTAGTTAAGCCATTTGGTTTAAACAAGCAAAAGGGCAAAATTCCTGGAACAGGGGCGGGCGGGCGCCTGGAATAGGGTCAGGCGGGCGCTTGAATTGGCAGAAGGTTAGGTCTTCAGAAAGGGGTATGTAGGCGGGCGCCTGGAGGGGGTCAGGCGGGCGCCTGGTCTACGAACAGAGAAGAAATCTCAGCTGGGTTCACCATTTTCGAGCCCAAAACACAAACCTTCCATAAATGCTCAAAATCAAAGCTTTCAAACTAGTTTCCAAGGTACCAAAACTACATCAAAACATCTAGGGAACCTAAACAACACCATCTAACAACCCAAAACCAAGAATCAAACCCAACATTTCAAAATCACCATTTTCTTCCCAAGAACTCAAATAAATTCAAAATAAATTCACAACTCAATCAAACTTCGAAAATAACACATCAAACATCACATGAACATGATATGAACATTTTAGCATCAAAATGGGGGAAAAGTAACTTACTTGCAAATTCTCAAAGTTGATGGATTTCAATTCTTTTTGGCTTCCTACGATGCTATCGCCGATCTAAACATGGTTTACGTTTTAAGAAATGAGAGAAGATGATGGGAAGATAGAGAAAATGAAGAGAGAAGATAAAGAAGAGAAAATGCTTACCTTTGCTAGAGAGAAGGAGAGAGATGGCTGGGAAAGATGGAGATGGGGGGGGGGGGTGGAGTGTAAGAAGGAGAAGGAGGTGAGGGAGGGAGTAGGGAGATGTTTTCAAAAGATTACACTTAGGCCCCCTCCACTACACTACTAACACTATTGCTACACTCCCTACTAACAATTAAGACCCAAATAAAATGCTAGGCATAATTATTATAACACATAAATTGCACCCATAATTATTTAAATAAATAATAATTTAAATAAATAAATAAGCAAATAATTAAATAAAAATCATTTAATTACTAATAAAACAGAGCCTATATTTCGGGTCGTGACAATGGAAGCCGACTGCACCAACATGGTTAAGAAATGCCACAAGTGCCAGATACTTGCCAACCTGCAACACGCACCACCGTCTGTGTTATACCCAATGACATCCCCTTGGCCATTTTCTACATGGGTAATAGATGTTATTGGAAAAGTTTCACCAATAGGTCATAATGGGCACTCATTCGTAGTAGTCACCGTTGATTACTTCACTAAGTGGATCAAGGCTCAATCCTATAGAGTCTTGAATGCCAAAAAGGTGGCTGAGTTCATTAAGACCAACATCATATGCCGATATGGGGTACCTCATAAGATGATATCTGACAACGGCACGCACTTTGAGAAAGAATGTGACCAACTACTCGCAAAGTACAAAATAGAGAGACATCAGTCATCACCGTACCGGCCACAAACCAATGGAGCAGTCGAAGCTGCTAACAAGACCATTGAGACCATCATTAGGAAAATGGCTAAGACTGGCAGAGACTGGCCCGACAAGCTACCTTTTGCACTCTGGGGCTACCGTACTTCAATCCGTACTGCCACCGGTGAAACCCCATACGCCCTAGCCTATGGGATGGAGGCAGTGTTACCTATCGAATTAGAAGTACCATCACTAAGGGTTCTCCTAGAAAACCAAGTGAATGAAGTCGTATGGTTAGACAGCCGTTATGAACAACTAGCCCTGATAGATGAACGATGACTTCAAGCCACCGAGCATATCCAAGCATATCAACGGAGAATGGCCCGAGCATTCAATAAGAAAGTCAAAACCAGAAACATCAAAGAAGGGGACCTTGTCCTATGTGAACATCGTCCTGGACCATTCAATCATATGGGAAAGTGGGGACCAAGATGGATAGGCCCCTACATAATTAAGAAGGTATTCTCCGGAGGAGCAGTACAAATCGCGGACCTAGAAGGAGATCAACTGCCGAAGCCCGTCAACATGGACAAGCTGAAGAAGTACTACTAATAGCTCCGTCCCCTGTTTCAAAAAAAAAAAAAAGAAAAGCTCGCTAGGTTGAAAACCCGCAAAGGCGGCCTAGGCAAAAATTAGAGCAGAGAGCACGAGAAAAGGAGCCCGCTAGATTGAAAACCTGAAAGGGCGGTCTAGGCAAAAATCAGGGTGTGCATAAAAAAATAATAATAATAGGGGACAGTCTCGTACGAGACACCTATGTCTCGTATGGGACATGTCAGTCAGCAGACATATTTTCTCTTTCTTCAACAAAAACTACGATGACCTGAGCTCTTTATTTAATTGATGTAAAAGGAGAACGTAGGCAGCCTTTTGGGTCCGGTCTATTCAATAAATAAAATCAAAATCTTGTCTTCTTATTAATTGAATGCATTTCAAGAAAGCAATAAGAAAATTTCTAACATGAATACCAACTTGCAAAAGAAAATAAATAAAATACTAAAAATCTAAACATTGATCTATCTATGGCAATCTCTCGATACTCCTAGGGATCTAATTCTTCCTTAACTTAGTAGGGGCTTGACCGCGATCTGCCTTGTCATTCCTCTTCCTCTTGTGCAAAGGTATCTCAAAACCGGGAGGAACATCAAGTCGACTGAACACCGAGGGAGTCAGTATCGCAAACACATGAGGCCTATCCAGAGCTTGGAATTTTCTGGGAAGTCCGTTTGCTCTCTTCTCGTAAAAGTCACTATCAAGAAAGTCTTGAGTGGCATCTGCTCTGATATTAGAAGGATCCTCCTTAGCTTCCTTCTTCCTCAAATTCAAGCTAGGCTCGAATTGGTCCCCCAACAGAGAGCGGCGGATCTCATCAATAACCTCAACACTAGGACGGAGTTCCGAGAGAAACCAATTCAAGTATTTATCCGACAAATAGATGCTCCCTCCATCATGATGAAGATTGGTCCAACAATCCATAGTGGTGCCTTGCCCCCAAGCGTGAGCCAAGCTCGTAGAGAACTCCGAGTCCATGAAAGAAATGTCTCGAGGTCGCCCCCCTAACAAGAAAGTGTCCTACTGCTGACCGAATTTTCGCATTACCCTTCGAGAAAAATAGAAAGAGGAGTCCCTCAAACCTGGAAGGACGACCCTGTCGTATCAAAGGGTATTAGCTACGAACCTCCTCACCTTCCAAAAGGATGGGCACCAAGCAATATCACTGGTCTCCGCTTTAGCAAAAAGATGAGCCCATTCCTCAATGCTGAGACCCTTCACTAACAGTCTCCGCCTATTGAAAGTATAAGGTGAATACTCGATCGGAGAGTCCAATAATTTTAAATGTTCTCTGAGCCAAATAGTCAACCATAATGGACTTCCCGACTCATAGAGCCGGTTCGGTGTAGCTCATCGAGACCATGAAGGGTCTCCCCCAAGATAAGAGGGATTATGTTGAAGGCCCGTCCTCTAGCTTGTAGAACGATGTCCACAAGCTCCGTGTCCTCCATGCCACCCTTGCTCATGAAAAGTACGCTTTGAAATAAGTACAATGCCAAGAGGCAGCACTGGGAATCCACACCGTGACCACGAGTCACCCGACCTTTAAATCTCCTAGGCAAAGCGTGGAGATCGACATAGCGGTTATGAATGTAACTCTGCGCCTCGGGAAGGCCTATACTCAGTAGATCCCTGAGAGACTCTACCGGTACCTTATCACAATTAGGAACCGCAATCAGCCCGGTTAATGGCATATCCAAGATAGCCGCCATCTCCTCTACAGTAGGGACCATCTCATTAAGTGAAAAGTTGAAGAGGTAAGTCGATGGATCCCAGAAGCGTGCAACTCCCTTTCAAAAGGTCCCATTCCGGCTTTAGATTCTTCAAGGTGAAAAGAATCTTAAACCCGAACATCTCGACGAATCTCTCTTGGCAAGGTTTATTGAATGAGCGAAAGAACATTGCTAAGTCACCCTTACAGCGTTCTACTAATTCTAAGTCCAAAGAAAACTCATCAACAATCATTGATGAAGGGACACACTTACTTAGGGCCATTGGGATCAAAAGGTTGAGAATTTTACTCCAAAAGAGAGGTTCCCAGAACTGATTTAAGGCTGCATGGTATTCTAGGACGGACTAGAGGTGTTTATATACAAGTTTGGACACCAAATCCTCGAGGAAAAAGGAGAAACAGCCGCAGATTCAGAGGATGACTCGTACGAGACATCGATGTCTCGTACGAGGCATCTCTTGGTTCAGAACAGCAACAACTCTGCTCAAATCCCAGGTTTCCCGACAAGTCAAAACATGTCTCAATCACCCCAGAAACTCACCCGAAACAGCTCATACATCACATACAAATGACCCAACACGAATCCACCTCATAAAATTACCCCTCGGTTGACCAACCGGATATGAGTCAATCCATTTACACAGTCAAAAATAAAACTAAACTTAACTAATATATTGTGTGTTAGATTTAGGGAATAACTGTTGCATAGGTACAAACCAAAGAAAGAAAAAGTTGTCTTCGCCTATGCCGAGGCAATAAATACATCATCAACAAAAGGGGAGAATGGGGGATACTATCTAGGATGTGTCGCCACTACCACACTATCATCCGTCGGTCCGAGGCCTCTTCCCACAAGAAGCTAGCTCCGCCGTCTGCTGAGCCAACCGTCCAAGCAGCCCCGCTGTCTCTCTCTTCATCCTCTTGGTATAGGCTATGAATTGGGCAAGCCGTCCCGCGACCTCTCTATACTCAGCAATGGGCACCTGTTGAGAAGAAACAAATAGAGATATCAAAATATTCAGATAAGTAATAAATAAGGAGATAAAATGGTAGAATGACAAGAAAATGATGGAAGAAGGGTCATAAATCATACCATGGTCGCGTCAGTAGGAGGGACGAGTCCCTCAGGCACATCGTACTATGCAGTAAGATCCTCAGTACTCTCTAATCCCTCAGCCACACTGTAGGTAAAGGAAGCTGGTCCAAGCTGTGGACGGAAAGGAACATGAACAACTCCCTGGGCTTGAGCCTGATCACCCTCTATGATCAACCGATGCCTGAGACGAGCGAGGAAGTCCTGATAATCAGCCTCAAAGGACATATGGTCAAAAGCATCCTGACCAATAATGAGGTCCCCTCTCCCCTCCTCCGCGATGGCATAAGAGTTAAGCATATGGGCCGGCGGGTCCAAGGGGACAATGACATCGAGTCTGCCACCACCCTGCTAGCGAGAGACCTTCTTTCCTAAATAGAAGAATCCCCTACCAAGGCCAATCATCAGTAGCCTCATACCGGCAAACCCATAGGCGTGATCAATGCCCAGACTCCGCCAAGGGAAGAAAGCAACAGCGGACTCAGGGACGGCCTCCCACCTGTCAAAATTCAGCCTCATGCGCTCCACCGGCATATCAGCCCCCTCTAACTACTCATCATGGGTATCCCTATTACCCCGGCGCCATCTTAGAGTATCTGGAAACATAACAGTGTTGTCTCGAAGGTTGAAAGTGAAGAGACCAAACATGGCATAACCCCAAGCCTGCAAAGTGGGAGAAACATGAAAAAAATGTCAAAACTGGATAAGTTACTGAAACAGAAAGTAAACTGGGGCTGAAACAAAGGAGGGATACAGAAAAAGATGGGTATTGAACCTTCCAGGCTTGACTGTAACCGCCTAAGCCAGCGTTCGTCCGATCACGGGAACTCTCATCCATGGCCACATTAAAGTGGGCCAAGCCAGCAGAACCCCAGCTAGCATCAGTCACATGCTGCATATCTCTCAACACACTCAGAAGAGTGAACAAAGCAGTCGATGCATGATTTACAAATAGTGTCTCAGAAAAGGCCCACCACAGAAAGCTGCGAACAGCTGCAATACGGGTACCGGTCAGATGCATCTGGCCAGCATTAACTGTCACATAGGCATCGACCTTGTCCCTCATAGCCTTCAGAGGGAAAACCTTGCCTAGGGTACGCACAGAGAATCCCCGAAAATGCATCATATCGTCCCAACTAGGAGTAAAGTCCGCATCTACCTCAAGTGGCTCACCGAAGATGGCAAGCCCAGTAATGGCATGAAAGTCAGTAGGGGTCATGGTAACCTCCCCCCACCGCATGTGCATGGTATGAGTACTATCCCACTAGTACTCCCAGATGGCCTGGAGCAAGTGCAAGTTCCTCCTCTCACCGACTAAGCTGTCAAAGAAAGGCTTAAGCCCGAGATTCTCAATCTTTTCCTTCATCTCGCCATTGATAGTTTCCCACCTCTCAGCAACCGCTCGCACACTGCCTCTATAGTTATCAATCGCCCTGAATGACTGCAAACAACAGAGACAAAAGAGACAAATGTCAGAAAAATGGTAAAATCCTCACTTAAGCATTTTACCCGAAAAGTTACAGAATTACCTAGAACGACAGTCAAAATCATGTACTACCATACTACAATGATTTTCGACATCAACAAGGAGGGAACTCCATCGAAAGATCAGCCATGCATGATAAACCCTAGAAGCGATAATTCTAGGCGAAAATTGGCGAGAGTCGAATTGCTAGAACACTAAATTTGAGACATGCAACAACGAAATTGACATGGAAACTCAATCAAAGGAAGAGATACTTACCCGCCTAGTCCGAACGGCGTAAGAAATGTGGTCCTCTGGTAACGGGAACAACTCATCCGTTGCCTACACTTTACCCTTCATATGCCTACCAAAGAGGTGATCTTTGTGGGATCGATGTACACCGGCCACTTGAAAGGGTTAAGAATCACTAAAACCTGGTGAAAAAGGAGATTTTTGAGTGAGAAAATCGCCTAGGGTCGAAAGCTCCCGAGAATGAAATAAGAAGAGTGATTTGAAAATCACTTTCAGTGCCTAGTATGCCTCTATTCTGCGCAAAAACAGAGAAATATCGTACGAGACATCATTCCCTCGTACGAGGTATCCCTAGATAAGTCTCAGAAAACCATGTTTTTTTGGGAAATTCTAGAAAAGCCCTGCTTTTAACAGAAAGGTTAGAAAAAGCCCTGCTTTAGACCAAGAGGTCAAATCTGAACCCGGTTCAAGATGGAACATTGAGTCCTCAACAAATGGATACTTTCAGAATTGGAACAAGCAAAGTTGTTTCTCAGTACGAATTTATCCTTACCGCGCATCCAAGATCATGGGTGAGCAACGAAATCTGCATCAGCAAACTTTAAATCCCACAATTGTCATCAAGGTGTACGCTAATGGCATATGATTCACATTTTCAACGGAAAGGCAGTCTCGTTGAAAGAGGTACAAGGTCCAAGTAATTGGCGTCTCCAAATCCGGGTATCCCACGACTGTTATCAAGACGTAAGTTAATAACATAGGATCCCACCAATTAGAATCCCATAATTGCCATCGAGACGTATGTTAATGGCATATGATTCACTTTTCCGGCGAATAAGGCATCCTCGTTGGAAGGAGAAGCAAGGATCCAAGTAATTGGCATCTCCAAACTCAGATTCCGACAATTGTTATCAAGACGTATGTTAATAACATAGGATTCACATTTTCCGGCGAATAAGGCAACCTCGTTGGAAGGAGAAGCAAGGTCCGGGCAACTGGCGTCTCTAAAATCGAAGACGGTTCGTCATCAACAATAGGGCATATTCAGAATTGGGGTCAAAGAGATTGATTCCTTAGTATGGATTGCAACTGGAGACGGTTCATCATCAACAAACAGAATTGGGTCAAGGCCATTGATTCCTCAGTATGGGTACTCTCTAAACTCTAAACTTTACTTATCGCAAGTATTGTTTTCAAAAATGATTTTCAAAATACCTTAAACCTCGGGTTTTGCGTGTTTTCAGAGTCAAACTACGTTTGGTCTGATTTCCTTCCGAGGAATACGTAGGCAGTTTTTTAGCACGACCATACCCCATTTCAAAATGGCATCTTTTCTATCGATGACGGTACTTCATCCATAAGTATCATCGCCGAGGGGCTCTGTAGACACCCCATTTTGGACGTTCATTTATAATCACACTACTTCTGTGTCTCACCTTTGATTTGGGTCGAAAGTCGTTAAGTTGGACAAGTTTTGTTAAGTTTCTGACTGAGTCCGTTAGTCAGGGGCCAAAATGAACATTAAAACTACAGCAGAGGGCAAAAAGTGAATTCCAGCACTGAGATACCTCGTACGAGACATTGATGTCTCGTACGAGACATCCCCCCTTGACAGTCGGGTTTTTTGTCAGTTTCCTTGTTGATCTTAACCCCTTTTCTTGGCAAACACTTAAGCAATCTGGGAAAACCTAATGGACGATCCTAGAGTCCAAAAATACCTCTGTGAGAATCAAGTCTTGGATTCCCACCACAACTTACCTTCTTGGCCAAAACCCTAGGTCCAAAACCCCTATAAATATAGTTGTTCTTGCCTAGAATGACTAATGGTCAACTCTACACTCATTATTCACCCGAAAACCACCCCAAATCTGAGCAAAAGGTTCTCATAATCAGTCCCTCTCTGGTACCCACGAAATTTGGAAGTTCAAGGACTTTAGTCAAGGCCATCCATAGGATTCTTGAAGAAAACGCTTATGTAAAATCTTTACTTTCTATCTTCTCATCTCCTTCTTTGTCTTTGAAGTAGCGTGATTCCATTAAAGGATCAGCCTAGAGCCTCTCCAATCCATGGAGATGGTCTCGAAGCACATGATCCGACATCCCAAATAAATAAGCAATTATTTATTTGTTGGTTTTTCTTTTGGTACATGAATGCATAATTTCGAAACGATGATGATGATTTCTTAGCAAGACCAATCCTAGATTGGGTGGATTGGGTGCTCCTTGACCTTCCCAATTCATAACTTAACACCCGAATCCAGATATCTCGGTCCGTGTTCCGACAACAACATGGTGGCGACTTTCAATTAAAAAGGTAAATCGAAGGACGAAAAGGCACCTTGAAACCAACAACCGCAAAAAACTCGCGTGCAACAATTATATCATTTATGTAGACTTTAATCAAGCAAGACCGACATTAGTTGGGCGAGATGGGTGTTTACGTACTTCCCATCTCGTAACCTAACCCCCGAACCTCATAACAAGAATCTCTGTTTTCGTAATCAAACTTAGGCTATAAATATTAGGTTTTTCTTATGTTCCTCTAAAACATAGGTGGTGACTCTAAACACATTTAAACACAAATAGACATCCTAGGAATGACACACGTGCTCTAGCCCAGTCGTGCCCTCCCGGGGTATCTACAGTGGCGTCTCCGCTGGGGACGTTTGTGGGTTAAACTTGCATTTTTGTTCAAAGTCTATATTTTTCTGGGCATTCTGGTCTCCAATGGGGGAAGCATGCGCCTCTGGCCTTCTTGGCCTAAGGCGCGCGCATCCCACACCAAAGACCAGAACTGCCCGCTGTAGATACCCCGGGAAAGCCCACAACTTGGCTAGAGCGGTGGAAGGATCCTAGGATGTCTAACTTGTTTTAATTTGTAGAGTCGCCACCTATATTTTTAAAGGAACATAAGAAAAACCTAGAAATAGCCTAATTTATGTACAAAACCAAAGATTCGGGAAGAGAAGGGTTCGGGGGTTAGGTGACGGAGTGGGAAGTACTTAAACACCCACTCCGCCCCACTTACGTGGGTCTTGCTACTATTGGTGTTCTAATGCTAAATGTCCTTCAATTAATTAAATATTGCTAACAATTATAACGGAAAGAAAAGGGGATAATAAAAGAGAAGTAAAAAAGAATTGTTTTATTTATTGATTTATGCCAAACATTACGTTAAAAGGAGAATTGTACTAATTTATGCTAACAATTACATTAAGAAAAGAGTGGTAAACTAAAGTAGTTTAGAATGTTGGAATGTAACCTTGACCAAACTTCAATAGTGAAGTGGTCTTTTGGTTGTATTCCTTTTTATGGAGATTGCATACGATGACTAGACAAATAAAATAAGAAGAAGAAAAGGTGGAGTTGTACCTTAAGAAGGAGGACTTTAAACCTTGACTTGAAGATGGTATTGTTGTAGAGAAATTATTGTGTAGAGATTTGTGTAGAGTTTTGTTGTGTAAAACTCTTGTTGGGAGAATTTGTGTAGGGAAAATGATATAGAATTTGTGTAGAGAGAAAGTTCAAGGTCCCCTTTCTAAGGTAAAAAAAAAAAGTATTTATAAGTGAAAAAGAGAGGAAAAAATGGTCTTTCAACCAATAGGAAAATAGGAAGAGATTAAATAATAAAGAGAAAATCAAATAATAAATAAAAGAAATCAAATAAAATAAAGATCAAATATTTTGTTTTAAGGAAAAGGCTAGAATATGGGATTTGAGAGTTACAAAATAAAGGAGGATGAACTTGGAGGTAAAAGAGGTCTTTGTGAACTTGAAAAAGGAGGGAAAAACACTGTGATCAGTAACTGCCAAGATGGGAGGCGCGCGAGTCCCTCTTTTGGGGCGAGACGCGCGCGCGGCCCATTGACAGTGTCGGAGGCGCCCGCGGCTGAAAAAGACAGAATGATAGAAATGACTCAAAAGTTAATTCTTTTATGCAGTTTAGTCCAAAACTAACGGAATCAGTTAGGAACTTAACTGAATTAACAGAAATTAACAAAAATAAGTTAAATAAAAATACTATGTATGCAATCGGGGTGAGAGGTCCAAGGCGGGGTGTCTACAGAGCCCCTCGGCGACGTGGATTGCAAAGCGAAATGCGTCGACCAAAGTAAAACAACCGCCAAGGACATCGACAAAAGAAAATAAAGACTCGATAAAAAGCAGAAATTATTGAAATTGCGAGGGATAGAGATGCGCTCCCTGTGTGAGTGACTTTTGCTGATAGAAGGGGTGCGGTGATAGAAATCGGCCCACCGTTTCCAATGTTTAGAGTCCATATAGGGGACTTGCGAGATCCGAGAATCCATCTGTTGATACAAAGAGTGCGGTGATAGAAATCGGCCCACTGTGGCCAATGTTTAGAGTTCGTATAGGTGTAGACACCCCGTCTTGGACCGCTCACCCCGATTGCACACTTGATATTGTGTTTCTCCCTCGTTTAAGTGTTTTCTGTTAGTTTTTGTTACTTTGGTTAAGTTCCAGACGGGCTCCGTTAAGTCCAGGGACTAAACTGAATAACAGTTCTAACTTTCTAGTCCATTCTGTCAGATTTTGCCTTTCAGAGTCGCGCGCCTCCGCCCCTTAAGGACACACGTGCGCGCCTTCCACCGCCTAGGTGGGATGCTCGCGCTTCTGGGGTGCGTCAGTTACAGAATCTGCCCAAGAATCTCTCCCTTGCTCATTATACATGATTTTGCCCGGGAAAGATTTCCTGGAGACTCTGTTTGGCTCCAAAAACTCCCCTCTTTCAACTATAAAACCCCTCCAATCCTGTAACGACCCAAAAACCCGTCTCTATTTTATTAATAAATAATTAATTATTTATTTATTTATTTGATTTAAGTATTTGTGTGCGCATTTATATCTCATAATATTAATTTGTGTCTAGCATTATTTGGTTGATATTGTGTTAAGTGGGTAGTAGGGAATTTAGTTTGGGTTATGTGTTAGTAGATGGGGGGGGGGCCTAAGTGTAACCTTTTGAAATAATTTTAAGTACTCCCTCCCTACTCTTCCTTCTCCCTCACTCTCTTCCTCACCCTACTCCCATTCCCAGCATACTCTCTCTCTCTCTCTCTCTCTCCTTGGTTTGGGTAAGTTTTCTTCTCTCCCTTCTCTCTTCAATCTAGCTATCTTCCCCTCATTATTTCTCATATCTCTTAATATGAAACATGTTTAGATCGTCGATAGGATCGTAGGGAGCTAAGAATATTCGAATTCCGTCAACTTTGAGAAAATCCGAGTAAGTTGCTTTTCCCCCATTTTTATGCTAAAGTGTTCATTTCATGTTTATATAATGCTTTAGTTGATACATTTGATGTTTGATTGAGTTTGGGATTTATTTGAAATTTATTTTGGTTTTTGGTCTAAAATGGTGATTGTTATGAATGTGGGGATTGAAATCTTGTTTGGGGTTAATAGATGGTGTTGTTTAGTTCCCTTACAAGCTTGTATGGCGTTTTGGTGCATTGCTACACTCATTGGAAGTGTTGATTTCGATAATGCTTGAAATGGCTTGGAAAAATGGAAGAACCCAGCTGAAATCCCTGCCAGCCCGTCGACCAGGCGCCCGCCCGTGCTGAGCCAGGCACCCGCCTACCTGGCCTTTTCCTTCGGCCAAACCTTCTGGGCAAATGAGCGCCCGCCTGCCCCCTTCCAAGCGCCCGCCCGCCCCATGTTCTGGAAATTTGTCTTTTTGCTTGTTTAAGACTAAGTGGCTTACCTAGTTTAAGTTTTATCATTCTAATTAACATAAGTTAACATCGTGGAACACTTTATTAATTGGAATCGGTTCCTTTGTGAATAAATATGTTATGAAATTTGATTTAGTACCGTTTTGGGAATGTTAGACATCTTCAAGGTGTTGTTTGGATTGGTTTACCTTTGTGGTGATTTATTTGGAATGGTTCCCTACTTTGGAATCATTAGTTGTTTATCGTGCTAGTATTTTATTACTTAGCCTTTACTTGAACGTCCAGCTGGTATTTGTGTCGTGTTTGGGCGATGCGAAACATTATGATGGCACAAGCCAAGTCCATTGTCATGTTGACCATTGTTTTGCCCCATTATTCCCCTCCTCCAGATTGGCCTTGGATGTGAGATGAGCTAGACCCTTTGTGATCATTTTAGCTATTGGCTTTGGGCTTTGACTGTGTGTCACTGTCCCCTTATTATTATTGGTTCCGGTACCGGGGGTTTTCTCTTCAGCTTTCATGCTACTATGAAGATGTGGATTGTTGATTATTGAAGCTGCGCAGCGACCTTTATTTGGTTCTATCAGTTGGGAAACCTTGGCTAATATCCTTTGTTATTTGTTTATATCTGCTGCTATCTGTTAATTGATAAATGCTATGTGCTAAGTGATATTTATTATTGTTTATTGTTATTGCTTATTGCATAATAGCATGTCATGTAGTTACGTTAGTAACCTATTGAGATTTATCTCACCCATTTTCTTTTATCTTTGTTTTTCATTAACCCCCCCCAGGAGGAAAGGGTTAGACTCGCTGATCACGAGGAGGACGTCGCGAGGGTTGAGCTTTTTGGGGAAGTTGTTATTGGTGGGTTTACATTACATAAATGTGTAACCTTTTGGGAATAGTTGTACCAAACTTGACGTCATTAGAATTTGTATATTTTATTATTTTGGGTGTAAGCTTACGGAGCTTACACTAGTTTATATTTTGTTGTTCAAGTTGGATTTCAAAACTTTGTGTTATCATCTTTTGGTATAAAAGGAAATTTTTATCTTCATTATTTTAGAGTTTATTGTTTAAGTCGACGTCCAGCTCGTGTACTCCGGGCCCGCGGGGTCGGGGTCGCGACAGTTGGTATCAGAGCCTGGTTTAGCTCTAAGTATAAGTCTAGGTGGACTAGTATGACCTAGGAGGGTAGTTGTGTTCGGAGTGAGTAACGGTTGATGTTTTATGCAGGTAATTGTTCTCGATGGCTAGAAGAAGGGCAGGCGAAGGTTCTAGTGGGACTCAGAATCAGAATGAAACAAGAGATGAAGCCCGTGCAATGTTTCAGGGTATGTTTGAGGCGGCCATGAAGGCTATTCATGATCAAGGGCCGAGAGTAGAGCAAGCACCACCACCCCGATACGGTTTGGAACAATTCTTGAAACTGAAACTGGCGGAGTATAATGGGGAACCCGATGTGAAGAAGGCCGAGCTATGGATAGAATCGATGGAGAATATTTACGATGTCTTTGGTTGCACCGATGAGGACAAGGTCCGGTTCGCGGCATATAAGCTTGTGGGTGCCGCCGAGCATTGGTGGAAAGGAGTTAAAGCGAGTTGGGATGATACTCACACAGTGTATGCGTGGGAATTGTTTGTGCGGAAATTCTAGGAGCATTTCATTCCGGTAGTAGATCAAAACCGAAAAGAGATCGAGCTTCTCAACTTGGAGTAAGGTTTGTTGTCTATAGCTCAGTACTCGGCTAAGTTCACAGAATTAGCCCGGTACTATGACTATCTTGTGAGGACTGAGGAGCAGAAAGCCATGAGGTTCATCCGCGGTTTGAAGACATCCATCCGTACTCAGCTTATAGCCCAGAGGATTGTGACATTCCAGGATGCGATAGACCGTGCATACTTAATCGAGCAAGACATTGGAGAACATAAGAGGAAAATCGAGGCATCGAATACGGGTAAATAAGGAAGCCATGCTATATCTCAACCACAACACCGTTCAGATAACCGAGGTAATTTTGGGGGACAATCTCAGTCCCGAGGGCAACCAATCCCAAGGAACCCGGGCACTACTACCGGGAACCAAGGGGACCAACATAGGAAACTTTGTTCCTATTGCCAAAAGGAGGGTCATTCAGAGGACCGGTGTTGGAAGAAACAGGGCAAGTGTACCAATTGTGGTCAAATGGGGCATTTTGCAAGGGATTGTACTAGAGGCAGGGGTCAACTATCTGGGGTAGGGGCTGGTGCTCCACAGGGTCAGAAAAGAGATGCTGCGGGGAAGCCCAAAGTCCAAGGAAGGGTATTTGGCATGAATCAACAACAAGCTACCGATGATCCTTCTGTTATTGGAGGTATTGTTTCTGTGTCTAATGTGAGCGCTCGTGCGTAAGTAGATCCAGGATCATTGCATTCTTACATATATGTGCAATTTGCTTCTTTGCTAAATGCTGCATTTGAGTCTTTACCATATGTGCTAGAGGTGTCGACCCCTATAGGAGAATGTTTGGTGACCGATAGAGTATTTCGTGCTTGTGATGTGCTTATATGTGGTTGTGTCTTGTGTGCGGACTTGGTAGTCCTTCCGATTCAAGACTTTGATGTTATTTTGGGTATGGATTGGTTGAGCAAGTTTCATGCTTCTGTTGATTGTCGTAAGAAAGTTGTTACTTTTTCTATTCCCAATATGCCTAAATTTGTTTTTGAGGCTATGCCTTTGGGTAGGAATATTCGCATCATTTCTTATGTGAAAGCTAGGAGATTGTTGCATCGTGGTTGTGAGGGTTACTTGGCTAGTGTGCTTGATACTAGGAAAGAATCCCCTAGTTTGGGGAGTGTTCGAGTAGTTAGAGAATTTCTCGATGTTTTCTCTTCTGAATATGATATGCCTCCCGATCGTGAGATAGAGTTTTGTATAGACCTTTTGCCGGGTACGGCTCCAATTTCAAAGGCACCGTATAGATTGGCTCCCGCAGAGTTGAAGGAACTAAAGGTTCAGTTGCAAGAGTTGCTTGATCGAGGGTTTATCCGCCCAAGTGTTTCCCCGTGGGGAGCACCGGTTTTGTTTGTGCGGAAGAAAGACGGTTGTTTGAGATTGTGTATTGGTTACCGAAAGTTGAATCAGGTTACAGTGAAGAACAAGTATCCTCTACCTCACGTTGATGATTTATTTGATCATCTTCAAGGGTCCGTGGTGTTTTCTAAACTTGATTTGAGGAGTGGGTACCATCAGTTGAAG
The DNA here is from genome assembly GCA_026119855.1 of Campanula takesimana. Classification (NCBI taxonomy): domain Eukaryota; kingdom Viridiplantae; phylum Streptophyta; class Magnoliopsida; order Asterales; family Campanulaceae; genus Campanula; species Campanula takesimana. The sequence continues at coordinate 2,316,125 of JAOWBW010000030.1, forward strand.
ATTCGATCGGAGGATATTCCGAAGACTGCTTTTCGCACTCGTTATGGTCATTACGATTTCTTGGTTATGCCGTTTGGGTTGACTAACGCGCCTGCCGTATTTATGGATTTGATGAACCGGGTTTTCCATCCTTATCTTGATTCGTTCGTGGTGGTCTTCATCGACGACATTCTTGTCAACTCTAAATCTCGAGAGGAGCACGAGCAACACTTGAGGACAGTTTTATCCATTCTTGCGAGGGAGCAGTTGTTTGCGAAGTTTAGTAAATGCGAATTTTGGCTCGAGAAGGTTTCATTTCTGGGTCATGTTATTTCTAAAAATGGGATTTCTGTGGATCCTTCAAAGATAGAAGCTATAGTGGATTGGAAGAGACCCGAGACAGTGACCGAGATCAGAAGTTTTCTGGGCTTAGCCGGGTATTACAGAAGGTTTATAGAAGGGTTTTCGAGGATTGCTACTCCGATGACTCAGTTGTCCCGGAAGGATGTACCATTTGTGTGGGGTGAAAAATGTCAAAGTAGCTTTGATGAATTAAAGAAGAGATTAACTACGGCTCCTATTCTAGCATTACCAAATGGAAATGACGACTTAGTGATTTACAGTGATGCTTCGAAAGAGGGTTTGGGTTGTGTTTTGATACAGAATGGGAAAGTAATTGCTTATGCTTCGAGGAAGTTGACCCCTAGTGAACAGAATTACCCTACTCATGATATGGAGTTGGCTGCGATAGTCTTTGCGTTGCATAAGTGGAAGCATTACCTTTACGGAGCGAAGTTTGAGATTTTTACCGATCACAAGAGTTTGAAATACCTCTTCCCTCAAAAGGAATTGAACAACCGGCAGCGTCGATGGATGGAACTTTTGAAGGACTATGATTGTAAGATATCCTATCATCCCGGGAAAGCAAACGTTGTAGCCGATGCGATAAGTAGAAAATCTTATATGGCTTCGATGATGGTTTGAGAGTGGAAAATGCTTGAGGATGCTCGATTGGCGTCCCCAAGAGTCGAAACGTGGAGCTATTTTTGTGAACCTTAATGTATTTCCCACATTAATTCAACAAATAAAGGATACTCAGAAGGATGACCCAGAGTTGAAGAAGATTATGGATAATGCTCGGGATAGACAGTATGTGGACTTCCAGCTTGACTCCGAGGGAGTGTTGACTTACCGTAGCAGATTGTGTGTGCCGAATTTTGGTGGGATTAAACATCGAGTTCTTGATGAGGGTCACAAATCCCGGTATACCATTCATCCCGGGAGTACGAAGATGTATCAGGATTTAAAACGGCAATTTTTGTGGATTAACATGAAGAGGGAGATTGCAGATTATGTATCAAAGTGTTTGACCTGTCAACAAGTTAAAGCAGAGCATCAGAGACCCGCAGGTCTACTTCAGCCTCTTGAGATCCCCGAGTGGAAGTGGGAACACATTACGATGGATTTTGTAACCGGACTACCCAGGACTCGAAGGAGGTTTAATGCAGTTTGGGTGATTGTGGACAGGTTGACTAAATCTTCTCATTTCTTACCCATTGACATTTCCTATTCGATGGAGAAACTTGCGAATTTGTATATTCATGAGATTATCAGATTACATGGTGTTCCAGTTAGTATTGTGTCAGACAGAGATCCCAGGTTTACGTCCCGATTTTGGCAAGCGTTACTGAAGGCTTTGGGTACCGATTTGAGGTTTAGCACCGCATTTCATCCTCAGACTGACGGTCAGTCTGAAAGAACCATTCAAATTCTCGAGGATATGTTACGGGCTTACACAGTTGACTTTCCAGATTCATGGGATACACATCTACCGCTTGCAGAGTTTGCCTACAATAATAGTTATCAGTCGAGTATACAGATGGCACCGTAGGAGGCTTTGTATGGGAGGAAATGTCGGTCACCTATTTGTTGGGACGAGGTTGGGGAAGCAAAACTTTGGGGTGTTGACATGGTTCAGGACTCGGTGGAAAAGGTTAAAATTATTCGGGATCAATTGAAGACGGCCCAGAGTCGACAGAAGAGCTATGCCGACCACCGAAGACGTGATCTTAATTTTTAGACCAGAGATTTTGTGTTCTTCAAGGTGTCCCCGAAGGTTGGTATTCGAAGGTTTGGGAAGAAGGGTAAATTAGCTCCGAGGTTTGTTGGACCGTTTGAGATTTTGGGGAAAGTGGGACTTCTAGCATATCGGCTTGCGTTACCATCTTCTTTGGACCGGTTACATAATATTTTTCACGTTTCTATGCTCCGGAAGTATGTTCATGATCCTTCTCACGTTTTACCGAGTGTACCGGAGGATATAGAGCCCGACATGACTTACGAAGAACGACCGGTTCGAATCCTTGATTCTAAAGTCCAAGAGTTGAGAAGCAAAAGCATTCCGTTGGTTAGAGTTCTTTGGAGGAATCATAATGTTGAGGAATCGACTTGGGAGCTTCGAGAGGAGATGGAGCGTAAATATCCGTGGCTTTTTAATTCGGGTAAGTCTCGTTAAAATTCGGGTCGAATTTTCTTTAAGGGGGAGTGAATGTCACGACCCGAAAACCCGTCTCTATTTTATTAATAAATAATTAATTAATTATTTATTTATTTGATTTAATTATTTGTGTGCGCATTTATATCTCATAATATTAATTTGTGTCTAGCATTATTTGGTTGATATTGTCTTAAGTGGGTAGTAGGGAATTTAGTTTGGGTTATGTGTTAGTAGATGGGGGGGGGGGGGCTAAGTGTAACCTTTTGAAATAATTTGAACTACTCCCTCCCTACTCTTCCTTCTCCCTCACTCTCTTCCTCACCCTACTCCCATTCCCAGCATACTCTCTCTCTCTCTCTCTCTCCTTCATTTGGGTAAGTTTTCTTCTCTCCCTTCTCTCTTCAATCTAACTATCTTCCCCTCATTATTTCTCATTTCTCTTAATATGAAACATGTTTAGATCGTCGATAGGATCGTAGGGAGCTAAGAATATTCGAATTCCGTCAACTTTGAGAAAATCCGAGTAAGTTGCTTTTCCCCCATTTTTATGTTAAAGTGTTCATTTCATGTTTATATAATGCTTTAGTTGATACATTTGATGTTTGATTGAGTTTGGGATTTATTTGAAATTTATTTTGGTTTTTGGTCTAAAATGGTGATTGTTATGAATGTGGGGATTGAAATCTTGTTTGGGGTTAATAGATGGTGTTGTTTAGTTCCCTTACAAGCTTGTATGGCGTTTTGGTGCATTGCTACACTCATTGGAAGTGTTGATTTCGATAATGCTTGAAATGGCTTGGAAAAATGGAAGAACCCAGCTGAAATCCCTGCCAGCCCGTCGACCAGGCGCCCGCCCGTGCTGAGCCAGGTGGCCGCCTACCTGGCCTTTTCCTTCGGCCAAACCTTCTGGGCAAATGAGCGCCCGCCTGCCCCCTTCCAAGCGCCCGCCCGCCCCCTGTTCTGGAAATTTGTCTTTTTGCTTGTTTAAGACAAAGTGGCGTACCTATCTTAAGTTTTATCATTCTAATTAACATAAGTTAACATCGTGGAACACTTTATTAATTGGAATTGGTTCCTTTGTGAATAAATATGTTATGAAATTTGATTTAGTACCGTTTTGGGAATGTTAGACATCTTCAAGCTGTTGTTTGGATTGGTTTACCTTTGTGGTGATTTATTTGGAATGGTTCCCTACTTTGGAATCATTAGTTGTTTATCGTGCTAGTATTTTATTACTTAGCCTTTACTTGAACGTCCAGCTGGTATTTGTGTCGTGTTTGGGCGATGCGAAACATTATGATGGCACAAGCCAAGTCCATTGTGATGTTGACCATTGTTTTGCCCCATTATTCCCCTCCTCCAGATTGGCCTTGGGTGTGAGATGAGCTAGCCCCTTTGTGAGCATTTTAGCTATTGGTTTTGGGCTTTGACTGTGTGTCACTGTCCCCTTATTATTATTGGTTCCGGTACCGGGGGTTTTCTCTTCAGCTTTCATGCTACTATGAAGATGTGGATTGTTGATTATTGAAGCTGCGCAGCGACCTTTATTTGGTTCTATCAGTTGGGAAACCTTGGCTAATATCCTTTGTTATTTGTTTATTTCCGCTGCTATCTGTTAATTGATAAATGCTATGTGCTAAGTGATATTTATTATTGTTTATTGCTTATTGCATAATAGCATGTCATGTAGTTGCGTTAGTAACTTATTGAGATTTATCTCACCCCCTTTCTTTTATCTTTGTTTTTCATTAACCCCCCCCCCCAGGAGGAAAGGATTAGACTCGCTGATCACGAGGAGGACGTCGCGAGGGTTGAGCTTTTTGGGGAAGTTGTTATTGGTGGGTTTACATTACATTAATGTGTAACCTTTTGGGAATAGTTGTACCAAACTTGACGTCATTAGAATTTGTATATTTTATTATTTTGGGTGTAAGCTTACGGAGCTTACACTAGTTTATATTTTGTTGTTCAAGTTGGATTTCAAAACTTTGTGTTATCATCTTTTGGTATAAAAGGAAATTTTTATCTTCATTATTTTAGAGTTTATTGTTTAAGTCGACGTCCAGCTCGCGTACTCCGGGCCCGCGGGGTCGGGGTCGCGACAAATTCATCATTGGAGGGGACCTCTTTTGGCACCTTAAGAATTTTCCACCTTGAACCTTACTCTAGGCAATTTACTAAAGATATTCTCTCCAAGTATTCAACCTTTTCTTCAAGACTTTTCAAGAGGTTCTCTTTGAAGGATATTATAGGTAAAATGTCTTAACTTTATTCTTCTTCTTCTTCTTCAATCAAATGTGCAATAACCCCAAAACCATTTGGGACATGACACCAATGGCCCTTTCATTACATTGAATTGGCCTAGGAGTTATCTCCCTACATTTTAAACAATAAAACCCCTTTTTATCATTATTCAAATAGGAAGAACACATTTATCTTTAAAGTGAATTATGAACAAACAAGACCGACTTTGCTCGGGCGAAATGGGTGTTTAAGTACTTCCCATTTCGTAACCTAAACCCCGAACCCCTCATCCCAAAGAATCTCTGTTTTCGTAAATCAAACTTAGGCTCATAAACATTAGGTTTTTTTACGTTCCTCAAAAACGTGGGTGGCGACTCTTAAAATCAAGTGGACATCCTAGGTAATTCACCGCTCTAGCCAAGCCGTGGTTTCCCGGGGTATCTACAGTGGCGACTCCGCTGGGGACTGCTTGAGGGTTAAACTTGTGTTTCTGTTCATAATTCACTTTACTGGGCATTCTGGAAATTGATATGGGAAACGCGCGCCTCGGACCTTCATTGTCCAAAGCGCGCGCGTCCCACATCTAATTCCAGAATCGCCCACCTTCCATGTGCTCTTCCTATTTCTTCCTATTATTTCATGCTAACAAACATTGCAGGGGTTTCATCACACAATAAGGACCAGGGCAATCCCCTGAGTCCATAAGTTTCTGACAATCTAACAGGTCAGCCCAGAAGCGGGCGCCTCCCATATACAATGCGCCAGGCGTGCGCTTTCCACAACACCAGCCTGAGGCGCGCGCTTCTGGGCCAATTTCCAGGACAAGAACAGGTTTCAGGGACTGAACAAGAACAGTGGGGTGTGGGCACAGTTGTCTGCATCAGAACAGAATTGGACCCTTGAACTGTTTTAATTTTGTGTTTATTTACCGGTCACACGGGTGATTCGGGAGTTGTAATTTACGTGCTTATGTGTTTTTTATCTTTTCTTTTCAAAATATAAAAAAATAAAAAATAAATTGTCACGTGATAGACCTCACACTACATGAACATTACTCCTATGAATTGCTCACTATCGAGTCGCACAAGTCCAACCCCAAACCCGTCGAGGCCCATCCTAGAAAGTTTCAAGCTCCACTCGACCTTGACTCTTTCGAAGCGGTAAACCTCAGCCCGTGGCGTAGTTCATGACTACATGCCGGGGGTGACCTTTAAGCCTCTCTTTAGCCGAGCACAAACCACACAATTCTAGTTAGGGTCTAACACTCCGTGACCAAGTCGGTTTTCATGTACCGAGATTTCCCTAAACTAATGTTTTCAAATCATACATGCCAACTTGTTGAAACGGACGCAATAAAAATCCGTCCCCAAAAGTTGTTATTTTGGACGAAAATAAAAAGTCCGTCCCCGCATGTATGCTTTACTACATTAATTTAGTTTAATCCCGATACATGTAGGATTCACAAATGTGATGGAATCTGATGAGTATATGGGACCGCGAGATGGTCTATATACTAGTGTGACGATTCCATTATCTTCTTAGAAACCCCAAAAGGGACCCGTTCCCTCTAACTTAAAAAAAAAGAGTCTTTTTATTATGTGGTTCGAGTCGTGTGCCCAAGTGTGTGTTCTCAACCTCTTCATGGACCGAAAGTGTGAACCGAGACTGACAAGGGCTACTTCTCCAATTATAGGTCCGATTGGTACTCTCCACGTCTACAGGGATTCATCCAACAGGCTTGTCCGTGAACCGATCACTCCAACAGCTTCTGCATCATCAATGGCCGGCGACTCCATCACCAACAACGCCATGACTCTCGAGCAACTCTCTTCCATGGTCCAAACTCTTCCGAGGTCGACCAATTGAAATCCAAGCTTCTCAAGCTCTCCAAGAACAAGGGGGTTAATGACAATGAGGAATCCGAGTGGACCCAAGGCTTGTTTGAAAGCCCATATGTTAGTGCCCGTACCAAAAAAGTGGGGGAACCAAGCACCGACAACAACGACCACAAAATGGTCGACTCCATCATGGCCTACATTGATCAGAAATTTGACGGCCACAACATGGGAAAAGGCTCCAACACAAGCCTTTATCAGTCATCCATTCTTATGAGCACGATGGCCTCTCTCCCCAACAAGTTCAAGATGCCCGACATTAGCAAGTTTAAGGGCAACTTATGCCCGACGGCTCACATCGAGACGTACATTTGGGCTATGGTTCTGAAGAAGGTCTCCCCAAAAGTGATGGCTCAATGCTTTCCTCTCACCCTCGAGGGGGCGGCAAAAGATTGGTATGCAACTCTCCCGCTCACTGTCCGTCTTGATTGGGATGCCGCTATGCTTGCCTTCAAAAATCAATATCAAGGCAACACCACTCACCGGCCCACAAGGAAAGAGCTCGAGAACACCACTCAAAGAGACAACGAGTCCTTCATTGACTTCACAAGGAGATGGAATGACAACCTCTCAGAAATTGTTGAGAGGCCAAACACAAAAGAGCAAATGGACATTTTCCTCAAGTGTCTCAAGATCGATCTCCGAACCCACCTAAGTGGGGCTTGCTACTCCGACTTCTCCCAAATGTATGAAGCGGGGGTATGCATGGATGACTTGCTCAAGGAGATTAAGAAAGCCACTCCTACTTACCGATACAAGGCCGCCTCTAATTCAAACAAAGAGGCTTCTATCAATGCCGTTACTACCGACAAGGGGAATTACAAGAAGGTCCCTCCACCACAAGGCAAGCGGTTCCAAAACGACCGCGTCTACACTCCTCTCAATGGCATGACCATCACTGAGGCCTATGAAGCTCTAAATTCCAAGGGACAAATCACTCCTCTTCAAGGGTACAAGCAACCACAACCTCTCCGTCCCAACCATGCCCACCACAAGTGGTGTGACTACCATCAATGCACCGGCCACCTCACCGAGGATTGCTTCTTCATCCGCAACACCATCCAAGACCTTATAGACTAGAAGGAATTCATAATCCCTAATGAGGGTGGTGTCAATGTAATAGAGGTAGGAGAGTTTGAAGGAACCACTCATTCGATCCCAATTGTCAATGAGGGCTCCGATGGCATGAATAAAATTGATAATTCTTGTTATGTTATGACTTATGATGAGATTATGAGGGAAGTCTTAGAGAATAGGAAGAAGAAGCTACAAGGGTCCATGAATGTGCTCACCCTCAGTAGCTGGGTAATAGCGAGCGCCTCGGTTCCCGCAAATACAGCAACCAACACCTCTTCTCCAAGATCGCAAGCACGCGACATACCCGAAGATCCTTTGTTAACACAACTCAAGAAGATACAAGCCAACATATCCATCTGGGACCTTATTGCATCATCAAAAAAACACTGAGACCTCGTCATCAAGAACTTGGATGACATATCAGTCTCTCCCGACACAACTCCCGAAGACCTCACAGCAATGATAGGTCACATTCACTTCGGCAATGTCATCACTTTTGCCGACATGGACCTCTCGCCATTTGGGTCCGATCACAATGAAGCCATCTACCTCAAAGTAAAGGCAAGGGGGAGAACCATTTCAAGAGTTTTAGTAGACGGTGGTTCCGCACTCAACTTAATGCCTAGCCGAGTCATGGGCATACTGGGGCTCAAAAGCTCCGATTTACAACCTTCTACCCAACTCATTAGAGGGTACGACAGCACTGCCCGTACAGTAATGGGAATGCTAGAAGTCGATATCGAATTTGGATGCATGATCATGTCCGTCCCATTCCAAGTACTTGATGTCCCGGCTTCGTTAAACTTACTTTTGGGGCGACCATGGATCCACAGTTCCAATGCTGTCCCTTCCACTCTCCATTAGTGTGTCAAGATCAGAAATGGGGACGCGATAGTCACCGTCATGGCCGAGAATGTCACCATCCACAGAAATGGGGGATAACCCGTTCACCAAGTTCAACACGGGATAGAAGATTCCACTCTCTCCAGCGTCAACGCCATCGACAAAGAGAGGGGAAATGGGCAATGGACCCTCGGTAATCCTAAAATCCTCCGTATGATGAGGAACATGAATCACTTTCCCGGTCTAGGCCTAGGGAAGCATCAAAAAGGAATATTGGACCCCGTAGAGGTTCCTTTTGTCAGAAACAAGTTTGGTTTGGGATACGAGCCTACCGAGGATGACTTAAAATACGAGCAAGCAGTCAAGAATCAAAAGACCCAAGCTCACAAAGAAGGTCGACAATATGAAATCCCCAACTTGAGGCCTTACCGCAACACACTGAACGGTTATTTTGTTCGCCAAGGGGAAGATGTTCCGTACATGATATTTCCAGAGCCATGGGTTAACGACAAGGGCGTCAGAAAGCCCGACCTCGAGATCTTCACTGATTGCAAAATCCCGACATGATAAAGGGAGCCTATTCCGATGTCACCCCGAGAGTGGTGGGGCAAGAAAGTGACTATTGAATCCGAGGTAGAGATTACCGTGGGGGAAGAAATATCCGATCTAGCCTCCATGTTCGAAGAATTTGCCATCATGGATGATTGTCAAGTCAACGCCATCTCCAACAACACAGAAATGGAGAGTCCATCTATCAGCGAGATCCATCCAAGCTCCGAGCCAATCAACAACAGGTATTCTACTAAGGGGACCATGGTATCCGAGGAATTTTTAGTCCAAGAAATGGGTTGCATACCCCACACAGTAACAAAGGAAGAGCGGCTCACACTTACTTTCGAGTCCGAGAGTGTTTCTAATACCCTCACCCAAGAGGATATGGAGGCCATAGCCGAGCGTGTGTTTCCTTTCTTTGCTAATGAAAAATTCGATATTTCTGAGTACCCCGAGATTGCAAACATCATAAATGATGAATTAACTAATAACGAACTTAATGAACAAGTTAATAACGATTCAAATTATGATGAAATAGACCACGAAAACATAACATACCTAAATGAACTAGCTCAACATGGTTCATTGTCGTGGTGAAAATGGTCCAGGGGCTGATGAGGAATTGCATGTTGTTTATCTGGGTACCGACGAAGAGCTGAAAGAAACGAAGATAGGCAGCTTCTTCAAGGGGGAAGACAGAGACAGATTGACTGCACTGCTCAAAGAATTTGTGGATGTATTCGTATGGTCGTACAAAGACATGCCGGGTTTGGATAGAAAGGTCGCAGAGCATAGAATTCCGATCAGAGAGGACGCCAAGCCAGTAAAGCAGAAACTCAGAAAGATCAAGCCAGAATGGTCCCTACAAGTCAAAGAAGAGATTGAAAAGCTCCTCAGTGTGGGTTTCATCAAAGTCATTGAGTATCCAACTTGGTTAGCCAACATTGTGACAGTCAGAAAGCTAAACGGCAAGGTTCGAGTTTGTGTGGACTTCCGGAATTTGAACAAAGCTTCCCCGAAAGATGATTTTCCGCTACCAAACATCAACATGCTCGTCGATTCGACTGCCAACTATGAAGTGCGCTCATTTGTGGATGGTTTTGCCGGTTACAATCAGATTCTCATGTCCGAGGAGGACCAACACAAGACAGCTTTCACAACACCATGGGGTACTTTCTGCTACACAGTCATGCCGTTCGGGCTAAGGAACGCTGGGGCTACGTACCTGTTAGTACCCGATCCTGAAAATGAGTTTATTAGGGCTTTCCCAAATATACAAGGACTTTATAGGGATTAGAAACCTTGCAAAAGACTTGTCCCAGATTCCCAAAATATAGCTTATTATTTTAGGAATATCTAGACTGAGTTAAATTACAGTCGGTACGAAAACAGTCATAACTTTTGACTCCGGATGAATTACGGAACGCACCACATATCAAATCGAACGCGAGAGAAAGGAAAAAATAACCTTGGCCACGCAGCCACATTCCTCAATGGCCAGGAGGCCATGTTTGTCCTTGGCCACGCGGCCATCTTTGCTTCTGACGCGTTTTCCAGTTACCAAACTTGCCAAATCTTGATTTCCACGCCAAGAAACAACCTTGGCCACGCGGCCATGTTTGCCCTACTCACAAAAACTATATATAGGGGTCATACCCTCCTCAAAAAAGGGGACCAATTATCATCCTGCGAGTTCCTAACTCAAAACCTCTCTAAAACTCTCCAAAAAACACACAATTTCGGCCCCAAAATCCCCAATTCGTTTCTTAGAGTGCTAAGCCTCCAAAGTGACGATTTTGCTCCCAAATCAAGTCATTCAAGCCTCCAAGAACAATCTCAAGAATCCCAAGAAGACCCAAGGTTATTTCTTGCCAACAAGGGTAAGTTTTCTAACTTTTCTTTATGTTCTTGCATTATTTCTAATGTAGATCTTTTGTCACGACCCAAAATCTAGGCTCTATTTTATTAGTAATTGAATGATTATTATTTAATTATTTTCTTAATTATTTATTTAAATGATTATTTATTTAAATATTTATGTGTGCAATTTATGTGTTATAATAATTATACCTAGCTTGTTATTTGGGTCATTTGGGTTAGTGTGGTTTTATTGGGTCTTAATTGTTAGTAGGGAGTGTAGTATTTGTGTGTAGTGTGAGAGAGGGGGCCTAAGTGTAACATTTTGAATTATTTTCCCCTACTCCCCCTCCTCCCTCACCTTCTCCCTCACTCTCTCCATTCCTCTCCCAGACAACTCTCTCCCTCTCTCTAGCTTTGGTAAGCATTTCTTCTCTTTCCTTCTCTCTTCATTTACTCCTTCTTCCTCCCATCTTCTCTCATTTCTTAAAACGTAAACATTGTTTAGATCGTCGATAGGATCGCGTAGACTAAAAAAGATTTGAAATCCATCAACTTTGAGAAAATTCAAGTAAGTTACTTTTCCCCCATTTTAATGCTAAAATGTTCATATCATGTTTATATAATGTTTGATGTGTTATATTTGAAGTTTGGTTGGGTTTTGAATTTATTGAGAATTTATTTTGGGTTTTGATCAAAAATGGTGAAATCTTGAATGTTGGGTTTGATTCTTGATTTGGGTTGTTAGATGTTGTTTTAGGAGCCTTTTTAGACTTATAAGTTTTTTTGGTACATTAGTATGTGAGTTGGAAGGTTTGATTTTGGGTTGAATGTGTTTTGGGTTTGAAAATGGAAGAACCCATGTTGTTCTTCCCGATTTCTGGCGATCCGGAAGATTGGGCGGCCGCACAAACTTGCCTGGGCGACCGCGCATCTTTCTGAGAGCTTTTGTTCTTGTTTTGAGGCACTTTGGGCGACCGCACAACCCAGCGTGGGCGGCCGCACAGTCCTCTGAAAGTTTACATTTTGTTAAATTGTGTGATTAAAGAATGCGTTGTGATCCAATTCTTGGGTGTCCTCCTAGTTGACCTTAGTGAACATTGTAGTGCATTCTAGTGATAGAATTGAGTCCTTTGTGATCAAGTTTGTGTTTGAAATTAAGTAAGTATTAATTGTCATTGTTGGAACACTTTATTGATTGGGTTTGATTCCTTTGTGAATAAATACGAGATGGAATTTGATTAAGTATCATTTTGGGAATGTGGTTCATCTTTGATGCACGGTTTGTATTGGTTTACCTTTGTGGTGATTTAATTGGATTGGTTCCCTACTTTGGAACCTTAAGTTGTTCATTCATGCTAAATTATTATTACTTAGCATTTATTTGGAAGCCCAGCTGGCATATTTGTTGCATCGGGCGATGGGAAGGATTATAATGGCAAAGCCAAGTCCATTATAATGTTGACCATTGTTTTGCCCTTACTATACCCCTTCTCCAGATTGGCCTTGGAAAGGATAAGTCAGCGTTCCTTTGTGATTGTATCTGGCTAACGGGCATGACTTTGTGCCATGGTCCTTGTCCCTTGTGACACTTTTATTGGTTATTGGTTCCGGTACCGGGGTTTTCTCTTCGGCTTTCATGCTATTATGAAGATGATGATTTGTTGATTATTGAAGCTGCGCAGCGATCCTTTATTTGGATGTTCCGGTTTGGAAAACCTTGGCTATATCCTTTGTTATGTGTTTATTTCCGCTGCTATCTGTTATATGATAATTGCTATGTGCTATATGATAATAATTATTGTTTATTGCTTAGTGCATCATAGCATGTCATGTAGTTGCATTAGTAACTTATTGAGATTTATCTCACCCCCTTTTCTTTTATCTTTGTTTTTCCTTAACCCCCCCCCCCAGGTGCTAAGGATTAGTCTCGCTGATCACGAGAAAGAGGACGTCGAGAGTGGATACATTCTTTTGGGGAAAGTTGTATAGGTTGGTTTACATTATATAAATGTGTAACCTTTTGGGGTATTTGTACCAAACAATGACGTCGTTAAGAATTTTATATTTGTATTTTATTGAGCATAAACTTGTGGAAGTTTATGATAGTTGTAATTGGTTTTTGTCAAACTTGGTTTTGTAAAACTTTGGATTATCACCTTTTGGTATTAAATGGAATTTTTAACTTCAGTATTTCATAGTTTTGGTTTTAGAGTCGACGTCCAGATCGCGGTCTCGGGCCCGCGGGGTCCGGGGTCGCGACATCTTTAATATTCATATTCGTAATATGTTTATTCATGTGTTCTTCATAATATTCATACTCTTAATATGTTTATTCATGTGTTCTTCATAATATTCATATTCTTAATATGTTTATTCATGTGTTCTTCATAATATTCATGTTCCTAACATCTTTATTCATATTTTCTTCATGACATTCATATGTTCATAATATGTTCTTCGCATATTCATCATATTCTAGATTAAAACCTTATTTATGCCATATTTAGGGTGGCGATCTTCATAACTACATGTTATTTCATAGCCGATGATGATCTAAGGTTCATCATCCCGAGGATGATCTAGGAACTACTTCTAAACCCTAAACTTTAGGTAATTCCCCCTCATTATGCATGATCCCGATTCTTCTGCCTATTCTAAATTCTTCTCGAACTACGCTGACCTGAGCTTCTCACCTTGAGAGGAACGTAGGCAATCTTCGGATCCGGTCTCAATCACTAACACACTACATACACCGCATCATGATAGAAAGACCGATCAATTCGGGCAATAGGAGTGATAACGTAAATATTCTTCTCTTGTTGTAATTTGACCCCCGAACCCATTAACATGCTTTTTCTCAATGTTTTGGCTATAACTAAAACGGCGTGGCGACTCTCATAATTTTAATGTTGCTATGAATATCCCAATTTCAAACACATGAATTCACAGTGGCGACTCTGCTGGGGACTGCTTTGAAACTTTTTCAAACTTAGTGGGTCTAACTTTCATTTACATCATGATGTTTCCCATGTTCACACATGCACCTCACACTTTGCCATGTTTGCACATGCACCTCACACGTTGCCATGTTTTCACATGCACCTCACACTTTGCCATGTTTGCACATGCACCTCACACTTTGCTATGTTTACACATGCACCTTGTATTTTTGCCATGTTAATATGTGTACCTTGTATTTTTTCAATACATGTATTTTTTGTACTTCGCTATAGTACTAAGTTCAAACGAGACTTTGCTATGCTCCCTTGTACATTCTTATCCTCTTCTCTCTCTCTCTCTTGCATTGCATTGCATCATTCTAACATAAAAAAAAACTTCTCTTTTTTCTCCTTAAAAGGAATTAGTTTCTTGCCACAACACTACCACTAGTCCGTGTTAGCACTGCACATGTCCCTATCACCCGGTGTATTCGATGTGCGGGAATTTGTGCGCTACTGCCGCCCTCTTTTCGAGTCACTCGTCTACTCCACTCACCGTGTACGTTCCGCGAGCAGTGGGAACCTTTTATCCTACCCGTGTCAACCCACACAAAGAGATTAGGACACTCCTTAGACCAACCATTTAGGATGTAAGTAAATGCAAAACTTTTCGCAAAATAAAATGTGCATTGCATCTAGGCGACCTCTAAGGTCCATCGCTCACCCCTTGGGCCATCTATCAAAATTCCTCATCTTGGCCTATCTAGGTTACCTACCCATCATTGCGATCCATTTGGGTCTACCCTTCATCTCGACCCGCTTTGGTCAAAATCCCACCATCCTTTGGCCTCTTAGGACAACTTTATCTACCTTTGACATCCTAGGTCAACCTTTGACCCCCTAGGTCAACCGTATCTACCTTTGACGTCTTAGGTCTACCCTTTACCGCCTAGGTCCACTTTATCCGCCTTTGACCTCTTAGGTCTACCCTTGACCTCCTAGGTCAACCCTATCACCTTCGACCTCTTAGGTCACCCCTCGATTTCTTAGGTCAACTTTTGACCCCATAGGTCAACCTCATCCGCCTTTGACCTCTTGGGTCAACCTTTGACCCCATAGGTCAACCTCATCCGCCTTTGACCTCTTAGGTCAAACCTTGGACCTCCTAGGTCAACCCTTGACCTCCTAGGACAACCTTATCACCTTTAACCCCTAGGTCAACTTTATCATCTTTGACCTCTTAGGTCTACCCTTGACCCCCTAGGTCAACCTCTTCCGCCTTCGACCTCTTAGGTTAACCTTTGACCCCCGGTCAATTTAATCCTCTTTGACCTCTTAGGTCAACCTTTGACCCCCTAGGTCAACCTCATCCTCCTAGGTTAACCCTTGACCTTCTAGGTCAACCTTATCACCTTTGACCTCTTAGGTCAACCTTTGACCCCCTCAGTCAACATTATCACCCTTTGACCTCTTAGGTCAACCTTTGACCTCCTTGGTCAACCCTATCACCTTCGAATTCCTAGGTCAACCTTTAACCCCATAGGTCAACTTTATCCGCCTTTGACCTCTTAGGTCTACCCTTGACCCCCTTGGTCAACCCTATCACCTTCGACCTCCTAGGTCAACCTTTGACCCCAGAGGTCAACCTCATTCGCCTTTGACATCTTAGGTCAACCTTTGACCCCTTAGGTCAACCTTATCCGCCTTCGACCTCTTAGGTCAAACCTTGGACCCCTTAGGTAAACTTTATCACCCCTCGACCTCTTAGGTCAACCTTTGACCCCTTAGGTCAACCTTATCCGCCTTTGACCTCTTAGGTCAACCTTTGACCCCCTAGGTCAACTCTATCATCTTTGACCTCTTAGGTCTACCCTTGACCCCCTAGGTCCACTTTTTCAACCTTTGACCTCTTAGGTCAACCCTTGACCCCTAGGTAAAACTTATCCGCCTTTGACCTCTTAGGTCAACCTTTGACTCCCTAAGTCAACCCAATCACCTTTGACCTCTTAGGCCAACCTTTAACCCCTAGGTCAACCTTATCCGCTTTTGACCTCTTAGGTCAATCTTTGATTCCATAGGAGAACCCAATTACCTTTGACCTTAACCCGCTTAGGTCAAACCGTCATCTTGACCCACCTAGGTCATTATTTGACCCACTGTTGTCCAGACCAACCTAGGTCAAACCGTCTCGACCCGTTTAGGTCCACACCCCATCCTCGACCCATCTAGGTCAACTTGTCCGTCTTAGGTTAAAACTACCTTTTCACCTTTGACCCATCTAGGTCAATCCTTGGCCCGCTTAAGTCAACTTACCCGTCTTGAATCTATCTACCGACCTTTAACTAGGTCAATCCCTGACCCATCTAGGTCAACCCGCGACCCGCTTAGGTTGACTTACCTATCTTGGATCCATCTAGGTCAATCTCCAACCTTCCTTGGTCCACCGACCCGAATAGGTCAACCTTAGACTCGCTTAGGTCAAACCATGTCTATCCCGCTTAGATCATCCCATAGGCAACCCGCTACAACCCGCTATCTTGATTCATTCACCATATAGGTCAATCAAACCCTTCTCATTTAGGTCGACCTATCCTTTACCCATCTAGGTCAACCCACCATCATCGACGCATTCTAGCTTGAACCACTTCTTGTCTCAAACCTTAGGTCAAACCTTAGTTCAAATTTAGGTCAAACCTTAAGTCAAACCTTACCCGATTCCTATAGGTCTTCCTCACCCATGCTTGACCAAGGACCGAGTCATCTCCCTCTTTTTTGACCCCTGTGGTCATCTCTCACCTCTTTTTAATAGTCTAACTTGACTCGAACTACGGCGACCTGAGCCTCCTATTGTGTGGGACCTCTCCCTCATGGTAAGGGGAACGTAGGCAACTTCGGCCGGTCAAACTTTCAAATTTTTGTCAAAAATGCATTTCAAAACGTGGAGACCGACTCTTTTCCAAAAGCGATTGTATAACGATGCCTTATCATTAAATATGAATCTAATTTAAATTCAACGACCTAATTCATCTACAACCATTATAGAATCCTGCATCATGTCGGCTGTAAGGAACATCGAAGTTGCAACTGAAGCTGCTACCCAAGATCCTGAGACAATCCTCTACACCGGTACTGCTCTCAGTAAGCAAGCATCCCACTTCGAAGCCATCCTCGATGAACAAGCAATCCACTTTAAGGCCATTCTCAACGAGCAAGCAACACACTTTCAGAATGAGATGCATAAGACCCTAGGAAATATCGAGAGGCACCATTTGTCTGACATTCGTGGCGTTTATGATTACCTCAGCCGAGTTCTCCCTCTTGCTCAATTTCAACACCCGTACTCTTCTCAAATGTACGGGCCGCCACAGACTTTCCCCGTCGGGATGCCTCCTATGACTACTCATCAACAAGGGGTACCGGTACCTAAATCACCCTCAAAGACAGTTCGTGAAAGGAAGGACGAGCGCGAATTCGACGACTTAGGTATGCCATTAGCCAAATTCTTCAAAGGTTTGGTTCGAGCCGGCAAGTTGGCTCCTCTACTCAACTATGAACCAAACAGGGTAAGACCAGACTTGGATCCCTCCAAATACTTCAAATACCACCAGTACATTGGGCATGACACTGAAGGTTGCCTCCAATTGAAAAGGAAGATCCAAAGCCTCATTGATAGCGGAGCCATCACCCGCGATAGGAATGCATGGGCGTGAGCAAAGTCCAAACAAGAAAGAGCAAACTGGGGCTACCTCCTTTAAATAATAAATAAAAAGGGTTATTCAGTCTTCGTAGGTTCTAGAGTGTCTTTAATCAAAAGTCTACCTTGGACTATTTTTGTTTCTTTAGTAAAAGTCCACCCCGGATTAGTCGTTTTTCTTTCAAATAATAAAAGAGTCTTTATTTCTTTTCTCTCTAGACTTGAGACATAATCTTGCATAAATCAATAAAATTGTCTTATTCACCATCTTCACTTGATTGCTATATCTTTATATGATGAATTAATCTTAATCTTACTCATTAATGACGACTCATTAAAAGGTAAATGGACCCACAAACCATTCACATAACTAAGTACACAATTAGTCTCAAGATAACAAATGCTTTGACCAATTGGGATGAACAAATCACTTTCTCTTCTCTCTACATTCTACCCCCATACACTCTCTCTACACACTCACCCCGTGTACACCCTTCATGTACACTCTCTATATACACCTTTTCCCCATACTATCCTCATACTCCTCCCATCTCACCATTATTGGACCCCTTTTCTAAACGGTCATGTCGCGACCCCGACCCCGCGGGCCCGGAGTACGCGAGCTGGACGTCGACTTAAACAACAAACTCTAAAATAATGAAGATAAAAATTTTCCTTTTATACCAAAAGATGATAACACAAGGTTTTGAAATCCAACTTGAACAACAAAATATAAACTGATGTAAGCTCCATAAGCTTACACCCAAAATAATAAAATATACAAATTCTAATGACGTCAAGTTTGGTACAACTATTCCCAAAAGGTTACACATTTATATAATGTAAACCCACCGATAACAACTTGCCCCAAAAGCTCAACCCTCGCGACGTCCTGTCTCGTGATCAGCGAGTCTAATCCTTTCCACCTGGGGAGGGGGGGTTAAGGAAAAACAAAGACAAAAGAAAAGGGGGGTGAGATAAATCTCAATAAGTTACTAATGCAACTACATGACATGCTATAATGCAATAACCAATAAACAATAATAAATATCACTGAGCACATAGCATTTATCAATTAACAGATAGCAGCGGAAATAAACAATTAACAAAGGATATTAGCCAAGGTTTTCCAACTGATATAACCAAATAAAGGTCGCTGCGCAGCTTCAATAATCAACAATCAACATCTTCATAGTAGCATGAAAGCTTGAAGAGAAAACCCCCGGTACCGGAACCAATAATAACAAAGGGACAGTGACACACAGTCAAAGCCCAAAACCAATAGCTAAAGTGCTCACAAAGGGGCTAGCTTATCTCACATCCAAGGCCAATCTGGAGGAGGGAAATAATGGGGCAAAACAATGGTCAACATCATAATGGACTTGGATAAGTAAAGGCTAAGTAATAAAATACTAGCACGATAAACAACTAATGATTCCAGAGTAGGGAACCAATCCAAATAAATTACCACGAAAGTAAACCAATCCAAACAACACATCAAGGATGGACCACATTCCCAAATGATACTTAATCAAATTCCATAACATATTTATTCACAAATGAATCAATTCCAATTAATAAATTGTTCCACGATGTTAACTTAGGTTAATTAGAAGAATGAAACCTAAACTAGGTAAGCCATTAGTCTTAAACCAAGCAAAAAAGCCAGAATTCTGGAACAGGGGGCGGGCGGGCGCCTGAAGGGGGTCGGGCGGGCGCTCATTCCAACCGAAGGTTGGCAACGGGAAAAAGGGTAGGTAGGCGGGCGCCTGGCTCAAGTCGGGCGGGCGCCTGGTCTGCTTTCAGGCCGGGAAAACAGAGCTGGGTTCTTCAAGAATTCTCACCATTTTCACAAATCCTCAAAATCAAACAAAACCAACAAGTTTGCTAAGGTACCCAAACAACATTTAAGCTTAAGGGGACCTAACTAACACCATTTATCAACCAAAACCAAGGTTGAATCATGACATTGATAACATTCACCATTTTTATCAAAAACCCAAATAAATTCTAAATAAATTCCAAACTCAATAAAACATCGAATATAACAACTTAAGCATTATATAAACATGATATGAACGTTTTAGCATAAAAATGGGGAAAAGCAACTTACCCAGAATTTCTCAAAGACGACGGAATTCAAATATTTTTGATTCTACGCGATCCTATCGACGATCTAGACACATTTCATAAAATGAGAAATGAGAAATAATGGGAGGAAGATAGGTAGAATGAAGAGAGAAGGGAGAGAAGAAAAACTTACCTTTTCTTGCTATGGAAGAGAGAGAGAGAGCTGAGAATGGGAGTAGGGTGATGGAAGAGGTGAGGGAGAAGAGAAGGAGTAGGGAGGGAGTAGTTAAAATCATTTTCAAAAACTTACACTTAGGCCCCTCCTCATCTACTAACACAAACCAATTTCCCCACTAACTACTAAGACCCAAAAACTCTACACTAGCACAAAACACCAATTAAAATGCTAGGCACTAATTATTATGAGATATAAAATGCGCACATAAATATTTAAATCAAATAAATAAATAAATAATTAATTATTTATCAATAAAATAGAGACGGGTTTTTGGGTCGTGACATTCACTCCCCCTTAAAGAAAATTCGACCCGAATTTTAACGAGACTTACCCGAATTAAAAAGCCACGGAAATTTCCTCTCTATCTCATCACGAAGCTCCCACGTCGATTCTTCCACATTATGATTCCTCTAGAGAACTCTAACCAACGGAATGCTTTTGTTCCTCAACTCTTGGACTTTGGCATCAAGAATCCGAACCGGTCGTTCCTCGTAAGTCATATCTGGCTCTATATCCTCCGGTACTCTCGGTAACATGTGAGATGGATCATGAACATACTTCCGAAGCATAGAAACATGAAAAACATTATGCAACCGGTCTAAAGAAGATGGTAACGCCAGACGGTAAGCTAGAAGTCCCACTTTCCCCAAAATCTCAAACGGACCTATAAACCTCGGAGCCAATTTTCCTTTCTTCCCGAACCTTCGGATACCAACCTTCGGAGACACCTTCAAGAACACAAAATCTCCGGTCTGAAAACTAAGATCTCGTCTTCGATGGTCGGCGTAGCTCTTCTGTCGACTCTGGGCTGTTTTCAATCGATCCCGGATAACTCTAACTTTCTCAACTGAATCCTGAAGCAAATCAATACCCACGATCTTCGCTTCACCGACCTCATCCCAACAGATAGGCGATCTACATTTTCTTCCATATAAGGCCTCATAAGGTGCCATCTCGATACTAGCCTGATAACTGTTGTTGTAAGAGAATTCCACTAATGGTAAATGTCTATCCCAAGAATCGGAAAAGTCTATCGAACAAGCTTGCAACATATCCTCCAAAATCTGAATGGTCCTCTCGGATTGACCGTCGGTCTGAGGGTGAAAAGCTGTGCTGAATCGCAAATCTGCACCCAAAGCTTCCTGAAACGCCTTCCAGAATCTAGAAGTAAACCTCGGGTCTCGATCTGACACAATGCTAACCGGAACCCCATGCAATCTCACAATCTCAACAATGTAAAGTGTCGCAAGCTTTTCCATCGAGTACCTAATGTCAATAGGCAAGAAATGTGCACTCTTGGTCAGTCTATCCACAATTACCCAAACACTGTCATACTTTCTACGGGTACGAGGTAGTCCCGTAACGAAATCCATAGCCACATGCTCCTATTTCCATTCCGGAATCTCTAACGGCTGAAGTAGTCCTGCGGGTCTCTGATGCTCGGCTTAGACCTGCTGACAAGTTAAACATTTCGAAACATACTCGGCTATTTCCCTCTTCATGTTATTCCACCAAAAGTGTTGTTTCAAATTTTGATACATCTTCGTACTACCTGGATGAATAGTATATCTCGATTTGTGACCCTCATCTAAAACTTGCCTCTTTATTCCCCCAACATCGGGTACGCACAAGCGACCACGGAAAGTCAACACCCCATTCGAACCCATAGAAAAATCCTCGAAGTTCTTTTCCTTCATTTTACCCATTACTTTCACTAACTCGGGATCTTCTTTTTGAGCTTGTTTTATCCTCTGAATTAGGGTCGGAGATACCCTAATATTCGCAAAAATAGCCCCATGTCTCGATTCACGAGGACACCAATCTCGAACATCCTCAAGCATTTTCCACTCTCGAACCATCATCGAGGCCACATAAGTCTTTCTACTAATCGCATCGGCTACCACATTCGCTTTCCCCGGATGATAAGAAATCGTACAATCATAGTCCTTCAAAAGTTCCATCCATCGACGCTGTCGGTTATTCAATTCCTTTTGAGAGAAGAGGTACTTCAAACTCTTGTGATCGGTGAAAATGTCACGACCCGAAATATAGGCTCTATTTTATTAGTAACTAAATGATTTTATTTAATTATTTGCTTATTTATTTATTTAAATTATTATTTATTTAAATATTTATGCGTGCATTTTATGTGTCATAATAGTTATGCCTAGCATTTTGTTTGGGTCATTTGGGTTAGTGTGGTATTGTTGGGTCTTAATTGTTAGTGGGGAGTGTAAGTAATTGCGTTAGTAGAATGGGAAGGGACCTAAGTGTAACATTTTGAATTATTTCTCCCTACTCCTCCCCCTCTCCTCCCTCACCTTCTCCCTCACTACTCCATCTCCCAGCTCAATCTCTCTCTCTCTCTCCAAAAGGTAAGCATTTTCTTTCTCTTTCCTTCTCTCTTCATTTTGTTCTTCTTCCTCTCATAATCTCTCATTTCTTAAAACGTGAACCTTGTTTAGATCGTCGATAGGATCGTAGGAAGCCAAAAAGAATCGAAATCCATCAACTTTGAGAAAATCCAAGTAAGTTACTTTTCCCCCATTTTAATGCTAAAATGTTCATATCATGTTTAGATAATGTTTGATGTGTTATATTTGAAGTTTGGTTGGGTTTTGAATTTATTGAGAATTTATTTTGGGTTTTGATCAAAAATGGTGAAATCTTGAATGTTGGGTTTAATTCTTGATTTTGGTTGTTAAATGTGGTTGTATGAGTCTCTTTAGACTTATTAGTTGTGTTGGTACATTAGTATATTAGTTGGAATGTTGGATTTTGATGGAAATGTGTTTTGGGTATAAAAATGGAAGAACCCAAGTTGTTCTTCCCGATTTCCGGCAGACCAGAGTATTGGGCGACCGCCCAAAAATGTCTGGGCGACCGCGCATCTATCTGAAAGCTTTTGTTCTTGTTTTGAGGGATTTTGGGTGACCGCATAGTCCATATTGGGCGGCCGCACAGTCCTCTGTAAGTTTACATTTTGTTAAATTGTGTGATTGAAGAACGCGTTTTGGTCTAAGTCTTGGGTGTCCTTCTAGTTGACCTTAGTGAACATTTTGTTAAATTGTGTGATTGAAGAACGCGTTTTGGTCTAAGTCTTGGGTGTCCTTAACCCCCCCAGGTGCTAAGGATTAGTCTCGCTGATCACGAGAAAGAGGACGTCGAGTGCGGATACATTCTTTTGGGGAAGGTTATTATAGGTTGGTTTACATTATGTAAATGTGTAACCATTTTGGGGTAGTTGTACCAAACAATGACGTCACTAAGAACTGTATATTTGTATTTTGTGGGGCATAAACTTGTGGAAGTTTATGATAGTTGTAATTGGTTTTTATCAAACTTGGTTTTGTAAAACTTTGGATCATCACCCTTTTGGTATCAAATGGAATTTTTAACTTCGGTATTTGTCAGTTTTGGTTTTAAGTCGACGTCCAGATCGCGGTCTCGGGCCCGCGGGGTCGCGACAGTTGGTATCAGAGCTATGGCATTAGCTCTATGTATAAGTCTAGGTGGATTAGTATGACCTAGGTGGGTAGTAGTGTACGGAGTGATTAACGGTTGATGTTTTATGCAGGCACTTGTTTACGATGGTTCATAGAAGGAGTGGTGAAGGTAGTACCGGTAATGCAAATCAGAATGATACAAGGGAAGAAGCACGTGCTATGTTTCAAGGCATGTTTGAGGCGGCCATGAAGGCCATACATGATCAAGGTCCGAGGGTAGAACAAGCACCACCCCGCTATGGATTGGAGAAATTTCTGAAGTTGAAACCGGTTGAATTCAATGGGGAGCCCGATGTAAGGAAGGCTGAGTTATGGATTGAGTCGATGGAGAAGATTTATGATGTATTTGGGTGTTCGTATGAGGACAAGGTCCGGTTCACGGCTTACAAGCTTGTGGGAGCCGCCGAACATTGGTGGAAGGGTGTTAAAGCTACTTGGGATGATACTCACACGGTGTATGCGTGGGAGTTGTTTGTGCGCAAATTCAAAGAGCATTTCATTCCGGTTGTTGATCAAAACCGAAAGGAGATCGAGCTACTCAACCTAGAGCAAGGTGTGTTGTCTATAGCACAATACTCGGCTAAGTTCATAGAATTAGCCCGGTATTGCGACTATTTGGTGAGGACCGAGGAACAAAAAGCTATGAGATTTATTCGGGGATTAAAGACCTCCATCCGTACTCAACTTATTGCTCAACGGATTGTGACTTTTCAAGATGCGGTGGACCGAGCCTATTTTATAGAGCAAGATATTGGGGAACATAAGAGAAAGACCGAGGTGGCCAACCCGAGTAAGCAAGGAGCGCAGAGCAAGTCACAACCAAGAATTGATAACCGAGGTAGCTTTGGGGGACAATCTCAGTTCCGAGGGCAACCGATCCCAAGGAACACGGGTACCACTTCCGGGAACCAAGGGAGCCAAGTTAGGAGGCTTTGTGCGTATTGTCAAAAGGAAGGTCATTCTGAGGACCGGTGTTGGAAGAAGCAAGGAAGGTGCACAAATTGTGGTCAAATGGGTCACTTTGTAAAAGATTGCCCAAGAGGTAGAGGACAAGCATCCGGGTCAGGAGTTGGTAATAATCAAGGTTAGAAAAGGGATGCCGCTGGGAAGCCCAAAGTTCAAGGAAGGGTATTTGCCATGAATCAACAACAAGCTACCGATGATCCATCCGTTATTGGAGGTATTGTTTCTGTGTCTAATGTGAGCGCACGAGCGTTAGTAGATCCAGGATCATCTCATTCATACATTTCTGTGCAATTTGCTTCTATGTTAAATGCTTCATTCGAGTCCTTACCGTACGTGCTAGAGGTGTCGACCCCTATAGGAGAATGCTTGATTTCTGATCGAGTCTTTCGTGCTTGTGATGTGGTTATTTGTGGTCGTGTCCTTTGTGCGGATTTGGTAGTTTTTCCTATCCAAGACTTTGATGTCATTTTGGGTATGGATTGGTTGAGCAAGTTTCATGCTTCCGTGGATTGCCGTAAGAAAACTGTTACTTTTTCTATTCCCGATGTGCCTAAATTTGTGTTTGAGGCTAGTCCTCTGAGTAGAAAGGTTCGCTTAATTTCTTTTATGAAAGCGAGAAAATTATTGCATAGTGGTTGTGAGGGGTATTTGGCTAGTGTTCTTGATACTAGGAAGGAATCCCCTAGTTTGGATAGTGTTCGGGTAGTCCGGGAATTTCCTGATGTTTTCTCTACCGAGTATGATATGCCTCCCGATCGTGAGATAGAATTTTGTATAGACCTTTTGCCGGGTACGGCTCCAATTTCGAAAGCACGTTATAGGTTAGCCCCCGCAGAGTTGAAGGAACTAAAGGTTCAGTTGCAAGAGTTGCTTGATCGAGGGTTTATCCGCCCTAGTGTTTCCCCGTGGGGAGCACCGGTTTTATTTGTGCGGAAGAAGGACGGTTCCTTGAGATTGTGTATAGATTACCGGAAGTTGAATCAGGTTACGGTGAAGAACAAGTATCCTCTACCGCACATCGACGATTTATTTGATCAGCTTCATGGGTCCGTGGTTTTCTCTAAACTTGATTTGAGGAGTGGGTACCATCAGTTGAAGGTTCGATCGGAGGATATTCCGAAGACTGCCTTTCGCACTCGGTATGGTCATTATGAATTCTTGGTTATGCCGTTTGGGTTGACTAACGCGCCGGCCGTGTTTATGGATTTGATGAACCGTGTTTTCCATCCTTATCTTGATTCTTTCGTGGTGGTTTTTATTGATGATATACTCGTCTACTCTAAATCTCGAGATGAGCACGAGCAGCATTTGAGAACAGTGTTATCCGTTCTTGCGAGGGAGAAATTGTTTGTGAAGTTTAGTAAATGTGAATTTTGGCTCGAGAAGGTGTCATTTCTGGGGCATGTTATTTCGAAAGATGGGATTTCTGTGGATCCTTCGAAGATAGAGGCAATAGTGGATTGGAAGAGACCCGAATCAGTGACAGAGATTAGAAGCTTTCTTGGTTTAGCCGGTTATTACAGAAGATTTATTGAGGGGTTTTCGAGGATTGCTACTCCGATGACTCAGTTGACCCGGAAGAATGTCCCGTTTGTGTGGACCGAGAAATGTGACAAGAGTTTCGAGGAATTGAAGAAGAGGTTGACTACCGCACCGATCTTGACTTTGCCTAATGGGAGCGATGGCCTAGTGATTTACAGTGATGCTTCGAAAGAGGGTTTGGGTTGTGTTTTGATGCAGAACAGGAAAGTGATTGCCTATGCTTCGAGGAAGTTGACCCCTAGTGAACAGAATTACCCGACTCATGATACGGAGTTAGCGGCTATTGTCTTTGCGTTGCACAAATGGAAGCACTACCTTTATGGGGTGAAGTTTGAGATTTTTACCGATCACAAGAGTTTGAAGTACCTATTCTCTCAGAAGGAATTGAACAACCGACAGCGCCGATGGATGGAATTGTTGAAGGATTATGATTGTACGATTTCTTATCATCCGGGAAAGGCGAATGTGGTAGCCGATGCGATTAGTAGGAAATCTTATGTGGCTTCGATGATGGTTCGTGAATGGAAAATGCTTGAGGATGTTCGAGATTGGTCTCCTCGTGAATCGAGACATGGGGCTATTTTTGCGAATATTAGGGTATCTCCGACCCTAATTCAGAGGATAAAAGAGGCTCAGAAAGAAGATCCCGAGTTGGTAAAGATAATGGGTAAATTGAAGGAAAAGAACTTCGAGGATTTTTCTATTTGCTCGAGTGGAGTGTTGACTTTCCGTGGAAGATTGTGTGTTCCGGATGTTGATGGAATTAAACAGAGAGTTCTGGATGAGGGTCACAAATCGAGGTATACTATTCATCCAGGTAGTACGAAGATGTATCAAGATTTGAAGAAACAATTTTGGTGGATTAATATGAAGAGGGAAATAGCCGAGTATGTTTCGAAGTGTCTACCGTGTCAGCAGGTCAAAGCCGAGCATCAGAGACCCGCGGGACTACTTCAGCCGTTGGAGATTCCCGAGTGGAAATGGGAGCATGTGACTATGGATTTCGTTACGGGACTACCTCGTACCCGTAGGAAGTATGACAGTGTTTGGGTAATAGTGGATAGATTGACCAAGAGCGCCCATTTCTTGCCTATTGACATCAGATATTCGATGGAGAAGCTTGCGACCCTTTATATCGATGAGATTGTGAGATTGCATGGAGTTCCAGTTAGCATTGTGTCAGATCGAGACCCGAGGTTTACTTCTAGATTCTGGAAGGCGTTTCAGGAAGCCTTGGGTACAGATTTGCGATTCAGTACAGCTTTTCATCCTCAGACCGACGGTCAATCCGAGAGGACTATTCAGATTTTGGAGGATATGTTGCGAGCTTGTTCGATAGACCTTTCCGATTCTTGGGATTCGCACCTACCGTTAGTGGAGTTCTCTTACAACAACAGTTATCAGGCTAGTATCGAGATGGCACCGTTTGAGGCTTTGTACGGAAGAAAATGTAGATCGCCTATTTGTTGGGATGAGGTCGGTGAAGCGAAAGTTTTGGGTATCGATTTGCTTCGGGATTCGGTTGAGAAAGTTAGAGTTATCCGGGATAGATTGAAGACAGCCCAGAGTCGACATAAGAGCTACGCAGATAACCGAAGGCGAGATCTTAGTTTTCAGACCGGTGATTGGTTGTTTTTGAATGTGTCTCCAAAGGTGGGTATTCGTAGGTTTGGGAAGAAAGGCAAATTGGCCCCGAGGTTTATAGGTCCGTTTGAGATTTTGGGAAAGGTTGGACTTCTAGCGTATCGTCTCGCGTTACCGTCATCTTTGGACCGGTTGCACAACGTGTTCCACGTTTCTATGCTTCGGAAGTATGTTCATGATCCGTGTCACGTGTTACCGAGGATACCGGAAGATATTGAGCCCGATATGACTTATGAGGAACGACCGGTCCGGATCCTAGATTCTAAAGTTCAAGAGTTGAGGAACAAAAGCATTTCTTTGGTTAGAGTTCTTTGGAGGAATCATAATCTCGAGGAGTCGACGTGGGAGCTCCGAGATGAGATCGAGAGGAAATTTCCGTGGCTTTTTGTTTAAGGTAAGTCTCGTTAAAATTCGGGTCGAATTTTCTTTAAGGGGGAGTGAATGTCACGACCCGAAATATAGGCTCTATTTTATTAGTAACTAAATGATTTTTATTTAATTATTTGCTTATTTATTTATTTAAATTATTATTTATTTAAATATTTATGCGTGCATTTTATGTGTCATAATAGTTATGCCTAGCATTTTGTTTGGGTCATTTGGGTTAGTGTGGTATTGTTGGGTCTTAATTGTTAGTGGGGAGTGTAAGTAATTGCGTTAGTAGAATGGGAAGGGGCCTTAGTGTAACATTTTGAATTATTTCTCCCTACTCCTCCCCCTCTCCTCCCTCACCTTCTCCCTCACTACTCCATCTCCCAGCTCAATCTCTCTCTCTCTCTCCAAAAGGTAAGCATTTTCTTTCTCTTTCCTTCTCTCTTCATTTTCTTCTTCTTCCTCTCATAATCTCTCATTTCTTAAAACGTGAACCTTGTTTAGATCGTCGATAGGATCATAGGAAGCCAAAAAGAATCGAAATCCATCAACTTTGAGAAAATCCAAGTAAGTTACTTTTCCCCCATTTTAATGCTAAAATGTTCATATCATGTTTAGATAATGTTTGATGTGTTATATTTGAAGTTTGGTTGGGTTTTGAATTTATTGAGAATTTATTTTGGGTTTTGATCAAAAATGGTGAAATCTTGAATGTTGGGTTTAATTCTTGATTTTGGTTGTTAAATGTGGTTGTATGAGTCTCTTTAGACTTATTAGTTGTGTTGGTACATTAGTATATTAGTTGGAATGTTGGATTTTGATGGAAATGTGTTTTGGGTATAAAAATGGAAGAACCCAAGTTGTTCTTCCCGATTTCCGGCAGACCAGAGTATTGGGCGACCGCCCAAAAATGTCTGGGCGACCGCGCATCTATCTGAAAGCTTTTGTTCTTGTTTTTAGGGATTTTGGGTGACCGCATAGTCCATATTGGGCGGCCGCACAGTCCTCTGTAAGTTTACATTTTGTTAAATTGTGTGATTGAAGAACGCGTTTTGGTCTAAGTCTTGGGTGTCCTTCTAGTTGACCTTAGTGAACATTGTAGTACACTTTAGTGATAGAATTGGGTCCTTTGTGATCAAGGTTGTGTTTGAAATTCATTAATTGTTAATTGGGATTTTGGAGCACCTTAATTGTGTATTGTTGGTTCATTTCATCTTCTTGGTGATTATTTGGCTTGATTCCCTACTTTGGAATCCTTTGTTGTTTATCGTGCTAGTATTTTATTACTTAGCCTTTACGTGAAAGTCCAGCTGGTATTTTGTGTGTGTTTGGGCGATGCGAAACATTATGATGGCACGGCCAAGTCCATTGTGATGTTGACCATTGTTTTGCCCCATTATTACCCTCCTCCAGATTGGCCTTGGATGTGAGAAGAGCTAGCTCCTTTGTGTGCATTTTAGCTTCTTGGAGCATGACTTTGTGGCATGTCTCCCGTCCCTTGTGACACTTCATTTGGTTATTGGTTCTGGTACCGGGGTTTTCTCTTCGTCTTTCATGCTATTATGAAGATGATGATTGGTTGATTATTGAAGCTGCGCAGCGATCCTTTATTTGGATGTTCCGGTTTGGAAAACCTTGGCTATATCCTTTGTTATGTGTTTATTTCCGCTGCTATCTGTTATGTGATAAATGCTATGTGCTTTGTGATATTTCTTATTGCTTATTGCTTCTTGCATCATAGCATGTCATATAGTTGCATTAGTAACTTATTGAGATTTATCTCACCCCCTTTTCTTTTATCTTTGTTTTTCCTTAACCCCCCCAGGTGCTAAGGATTAGTCTCGCTGATCACGAGAAAGAGGACGTCGAGTGCGGATACATTCTTTTGGGGAAGGTTAGTATAGGTTGGTTTACTTTATGTAAATGTGTAACCATTTTGGGGTAGTTGTACCAAACAATGACGTCACTAAGAACTGTATATTTGTATTTTGTGGTGCATAAACTTGTGGAAGTTTATGATAGTTGTAATTGGTTTTTATCAAACTTGGTTTTGTAAAACTTTGGATCATCACCCTTTTGGTATCAAATGGAATTTTTAACTTCGGTATTTGTAGGTTTTGGTTTTAAGTCGACGTCCAGATCGCGGTCTCGGGCCCGCGGGGTCCGGGGTCGCGACAGAAAATCTCAAACTTTGCCCCGTAAAGATAGTGCTTCCACTTATGAAGAGCAAATACAATAGCTGCTAACTCCATGTCGTGGGTAGGATAATTCTGTTCACTCGGGCTCAACTTCCTTGAAGCATACGCAATCACTTTCCCATTCTGCATCAAAACACAACCCAAACCCTCTTTCGAAGCATCACTGTAAATCACTAAGTCGTCATTTCCATTTGGTAACGCAAGAATCGGAGCCGTAGTCAACCTCTTCTTCAATTCCTCAAAACTGTTTTGACATTTCTCACTCCACACAAACGGTACATCCTTTCGGGTCAACTGAGTCATCGGAGTAGCAATTCTCGAAAACCCTTCTATAAACCTTCTATAATACCCGGCTAATCCCAGAAAACTTCTGATCTCGGTCACTGACTCGGGTCTCTTCCAATCCACTATAGCTTCTATCTTTGAAGGATCCATGGAAATCCCATCTTTAGAAATGACATGCCCCAGAAATGAGACTTTCTCAAGCCAAAATTCGCACTTACTAAACTTCGCAAACAACTGCTCCTTCGCAAGGATGGATAAAACTGTCCTCAAGTGTTGCTCGTGCTCCTCTCGAGATTTAGAGTAGACAAGAATGTCGTCGATGAAGACCACCACAAACGAATCAAGATAAGGATGGAAAACCCAGTTCATCAAATCCATAAACACGGCAGGCGCGTTAGTCAACCCAAACGGCATAACCAAGAATTCATAATGACCATAACAAGTGCGGAAAGCAGTCTTCGGAATATCCTCCGATCAAATCTTCAACTGATGGTACCCACTCCTCAAATCAAGTTTAGAAAACACCACGGACCCTTGAAGCTGATCAAATAAGTCATCAATGTGAGGTAGAGGATACTTGTTCTTCACTGTAACCTGATTCAACTTCCGGTAATCAATACACAATCTCAAAGAACCGTCTTTCTTCCGTACAAACAAAACCGGTGCTCCCCACGGGGAAACACTAGGGCGGATAAACCCTCGATCAAGCAACTCTTGCAACTGAACCTTTAGTTCCTTCAACTCTGCAGGAGCCAACCTATACGGTGCCTTTGAAATCGGAGCTGTACCCGGCAAAAGATCTATACAAAATTCTATCTCACGATCGGGAGGCATATCATATTCAGAAGAGAAAACATCAGGAAATTCTCTAACTACCCGAACACTCTCCAAACTAGGGGATTCTTTCCTAGTATCAAGCACACTAGCCAAGTACCCCTCACAACCACGATGCAATAATTTTCTCGCTTTCACATAAGAAATGATACGAAAATTTCTACCTAAAGGCATAGCCTCAAAAGTAAACTTAGGCACATCAGGGATAGAAAAATTAACGACCTTTCTATGACAATCGACAGAAGCATGAAACTTGCTCAACCAATCCGTACCCAAAATAACATCAAAGTCCTGAATAGGAAGGACTACCAAGTCCGCACACAAGACACGACCACATATAAGCACATCACAAGCACGGAAGACTCTATCGGTCGCCAAACACTCTCCCATAGAAGTTGACACCTCTAACACATAGGGCAAAGACTCAGATGCAACATTTAGTAAAGAAGCAAATTGCACAGAAATGTAAGAATGAGATGATCCTGGATCTACTAACGTACGCGCGCTCACATTAGATATAGAAACAATACCTCCAATCACTGAGGGATCATCTGCCTGATGCTGATTCATTGCAAACACTTTTCCTTGGACCTTGGCCTTTCCCGTAGCATCCCTTTTCTGTCCCTGTGGAGCCCCAGCTCCTACCCCGGTCGGTTGACCCCTGCCTCTTGTACAATCCCTTGCAAAATACCCCATTTGGCCACAATTGGTACACCTGCCCTGCTTCTTCCAACACCGGTCCTCCGAATGGCTTTCCTTTTGGCAATATGAACAAAGTCTCCTATGTTGGTTCCCTTGGTTCCCAGAAGTAGTACCCGGGTTCCTTGGGATCGGTTGCCCTCGGAACTGAGATTGTCCCCCAAAGTTACCTCGGTTATCAATCTTTGGTTGTGACTTGCTCTGCGCTCCTTGCTTACTCGGGTTAGCTACCTCGGTCTTCCTCTTATGTTCCCCAATATCTTGTTCTATAAGGTAGGCACGGTCTACCGCATCCTGGAATGTCACAATCCTCTGGGCTATAAGCTGAGTACAGATAGAAGTCTTCAAACCCCGGATGAATCTCATAGCTTTCTGTTCTTCGGTCCTCACAAGATAGTCACAATACCGGGCTAATTCTGTGAACTTAGCCGAGTACTGAGCTATAGACAACAAACCTTGCTCCAAGTTGAGAAGCTTGATCTCCTTTCAGTTCTGATCTACTACCGGAATGAAATGCTCCTTGAACTTCCGCACAAACAATTCCCATGCATACACTGTGTGAGTGCCATCCCAACTCGCTTTAACCCCTTTCCACCAATGCTCAGCGGCCCCAACCAATTTATAAGCCGCAAACCGGACCATATCCTCGTCCGTGCACCCAAACACATCATAAATTTTCTCCATAGACTCAACCCATAGTTCGGCCTTCTTCACATCGGGCTCACCATCGAACTCTGCCGGTTTCAGTTTCAAGAATTGCTCCAAACCATATCGGGGCGGCGGTGCTTGCTCTACTCTTGGTCCTTGGTCATGAATTGCCTTCATGGCCGCCTCAAACATGCCTTGGAACATAGCTTGGTTCTCTTCCCGAAGATCATTATGATTCTGAGCCCCACTAGAACCTTCACCCGTTCTTCTTCTAGCCATTGTGAACAATTACCTGCATAAACCATCAACCGTTACTCACTCCGAACACAACTACCCTCCTAGGTCATACTAGTCCACCAAGACTTATACTTAGAGCCAAACCATAGCTCTGATACCAACTGTCGCGACCCCGACCCCGCGGGCCCGGAGTACGCGAGCTGGACGTCGACTTAAACAACAAACTCTAAAATAATGAAGATAAAAATTTTCCTTTTATAGCAAAAGATGATAACACAAGGTTTTGAAATCCAACTTGAACAACAAAATATAAACTGGTGTAAGCTCCATAAGCTTACACCCAAAATAATAAAATATACAAATTCTAATGACGTCAAGTTTGGTACAACTATTCCCAAAAGGTTACACATTTATATAATGTAAACCCACCGATAACAACTTGCCCTAAAAGCTCAACCCTCGCGACGTCCTGTCTCGTGATCAGCGAGTCTAATCCTTTCCACCTGGGGGGGGGGGGTTAAGGAAAAACAAAGAAAAAGAAAAGGGGGGTGAGATAAATCTCAATAAGTTACTAATGCAACTACATGACATCTATAATGCAATAAGCAATAAACAATAATAAATATCACTGAGCACATAGCATTTATCAATTAACAGATAGCAGCGGAAATAAAAAATTAACAAAGGATATTAGCCAAGGTTTTCCAACTGATATAACCAAATAAAGGTCGCTGCGCAGCTTCAATAATCAACAATCAACATCTTCATAGTAGCATGAAAGCTTGAAGAGAAAACCCCCGGTACCGGAACCAATAATAATAAAGGGACAGTGACACACAGTCAAAGCCCAAAACCAATAGCTAAAGTGCTCACAAAGGGGCTAGCTCATCTCACATCCAAGGCCAATCTGGAGGAGGGAAATAATGGGGCAAAACAATGGTCAACATCATAATGGACTTGGCTTGTGCCATCATAATGTTTCGCATCGCCCGAAACACACACAAATACCAGCTGGACTTTCAAGTAAAGGCTAAGTAATAAAATACTAGCACGATAAACAACTAATGATTCCAAAGTAGGGAACCAATCCAAATAAATTACCACGAAGGTAAACCAATCCAAACAACACATCAAGGATGGACCACATTCCCAAATGATACTTAATCAAATTCCATAACATATTTATTCACAAAAGAATCAATTCCAATTAATAAAGTGTTCCACGATGTTAACTTAGGTTAATTAGAAGAATGAAACCTAAACTAGGTAAGCCATTAGTCTTAAACCAAGCAAAAAGGCATAATTCTGGAATAGGGGGCGGGCGGGCGCCTGGAGGGGGTCGAGCGGGCGCTAATTCCAACAGAAGGTTGGCAACGGGTAAAAGGGTAGGTAGGCGGGCGCCTGGCTCAAGTCGGGCGGGCGCCTGGTCTGCCTTCAGGCCGGGAAAACAGAGCTGGGTTCTTCAAGAATTATCACCATTTTCACAAATCCTCAAAATCAAACACAACCAACAAGTTTGCTAAGGTACCCAAACAACATTTAAGCTTAAGGGGACCTAACTAACACCATTTATCAACCAAAACAAAGGTTGAATCATGACATTCATAACATTCACCATTTTTATCAAAAACCCAAATAAATTCTAAATAAATTCCAAACTCAATAAAACATCTAATATAACAACTTAAGCATTATATAAACATGATATGAACGTTTTAGCATAAAAATGGGGGAAAAGCAACTTACCCAGAATTTCTCAAAGTCAACGGAATTCAAATATTTTTGATTCTACGCGATCCTATCGACGATCTAGACACATTTCATAAAATGAGAAATGAGAAATAATGGGAGGAAGATAGGTAGAATGAAGAGAGAAGGGAGAGAAGAAAAACTTACCTTTTCTTGCTATGGAAGAGAGAGAGAGCTGGGAATGGGAGTAGGGTGATGGAAGAGGTGAGGGAGAAGAGAAGGAGTAGGGAGGGAGTAGTTAAAATCATTTTCAAAAACTTACACTTAGGCCCCTCCTCATCTACTAACACAAACCAATTTCCCCACTAACTACTAAGACCCAAAAAGTCTACACTAGAACAAAAGACCAATTAAAATGCTAGGCACTAATTATTATGAGATATAAAATGCGCACATAAATATTTAAATCAAATAAATAAATAAATAATTAATTATTTATCAATAAAATAGAGACGGGTTTTCGGGTCGTGACAGGTCATGACAAAGAAATGGACTGTGGTTGCTCATCATCAAATAGACATACATGCTGCCACAATTTAAGGGGTTGTTTGTTCCCTTCATAAGTACTACATGCCGATACACCGGGGCTGTCCGTATTCCATCGCAAATATAAAAGGAATGTACGAGGTCATTCATCCCATTCATAGGTGCCACGTGAAAATCCGATGGAGCTCTACCGGTGAAAATCCAGGGGCTAAGATGCCCGCCACCAGCAAAAGGTCGCTTGAACTACAAAGAGGATACCTCGCAATCGAGAGAGGCGAAAGCAAACTAGGGGCTCGTCTTGCCCAATGTTTCATGTACAAAAAAAAAAAAAAAAAAGGCTCGCTAGGTTGAAACCCAAAAGGGCGACCTAGGCAAAAATTAGAGCATTGCACAAAAAAAGAAGCCCGCTAGGTTGAAAACCCGAAAGGGCAGCCTACGCAAAAAAAAAGGGTGTGCAAAAAGAGATAAAATAAAAAATAAAAGAAAAATAGAAGGGGCTATCACCATAGAAAAGTAAAAGTCGCATTTTCTTTTCACTTCAAATGTTCTATTTTTCTTTCTTTCCCTACAAAGGAGTTTAACACAGCAGCAGCAGCCCATGGCAACTACAATGGAGCAGTCCACCGCAACGAGCTACAATGAAGCAATTTAAAGCAACAAGCTACAACGGAGCAACCTATCGCGGCAAATGAACCTCACACCCCTAAACTCAAACCCAACTTCATCATCAGCCGAGCCTCACATCCCCGAACTACGCGGACCTGAGCTTCTCACCTTGAGGAGAACGTAGGCAACCTTAGGGTCCGGTCCAAAATATACACAACCCACCTCGTAGCCAATTTTCCTTCTCTTCTCTCTTGCCCCATATTTCTACTCCTGACTTCTTCACTCACAATTGATCAAAACATTTATTATTTCGAGACTACTTGTCTAAAACATAATCATAAGATGCATAACTAATCAACGAGGTCCATTCTCGAGCAATCAAATGAGAATCTTGAATAAAACAATTTTCAAATGTCTCGACAAGTCTTCTGTTCTACAATCTACAATCTAGGAAAGAGCTAAACACTTACTTTCTGTCAAGCAGGGGCTTCCTCCCTTTTGTACATATATACACTCAGTTGTCCAAAGAGTCAAAATGTGAGTACTATTTCTCTCTCTCTCTTACTCTCCCCAAAATGCCCCCGCATGTTTTCAAACAATTCTTTTTCTTTTTTTTGAGTTGACTGAATGATTTAAAAAAAAAAAAATGACGCAAAAGAGATACCCGCTAGATTGAAAACCCGTAAGGGCGGTCTAGGAAGAAAAAAGGGTGCGTCTTAAAGGAGGTAAGATACCCCGCTATACGCCCTCATCAAACTGGGGCTTCCCCAACAGAATGGGTCGACTATGTGGTTTCTCGGAGAATATCAAGGCTTCGACAAGCGCATACTTAAAAGAAGGGCATCCCTCATCATCAAGCTCGACGTAGAATTTCTCAAAAGAGGGAGGGTACCCGCTCACCAAACTAGAGAATCCCCAATGGAATGGGTCGACTATGTGGTTTCTCAGAGAATACCGGGGCTTCAACAAGGATATACTTAGCAGAAGGGCATCCCTCCTCGTCAAACTCGGCACGTGGCGAGTTCTTGGAATTGGTTAGGATCGTAATTAATTATGAGGCATCTTTACAAAATCATAGCACTTTCAAAAATTTTATCTTCCCCGACACATTGTTTATAAACCCGCACCCTCGGTCTCCACAAAATTGCAAATACATCCTCGGTATGTCTAGGACCTATCTTTGTGATTCTTAGATTGACTCGGTCCTTCACCTTATCTCCCAAACTTTAGGAGACCCCTAGGCCTAAACCCTCAACTCTCTAGGTCCCAAACTTACCTGATCCAAAACCTCGAGCCTACCCGGTCAGTCTTACCTAGGTTACACCATATCCCCTTAGCACCTTAGGTCCCGAGCCTACCCGGTCAGTCTCACCCAGGTTACACCATCACTCCTTAGGTCCTGAACCTACCCGGTGAGTCTTACCTAGGTTACACCATTATGCTCTTAGGTCCAATCTAACCTGTTGAGCGATCCCTTGGATGCCAAGACCATTCGAGTCTACCAAACTTATCCTTGAAGTCCATGATAAGTCTGATCCATACCTTAGGCCTCAACCCCTAAACCTTTAGGTAACAAGACTTTCTACCCTCTAGGTCTCTCACCTTACATCTCCACCCTTGGAACTCTTTAATTCCCAAGCCTACTTGGTCCGATTAAAAGCGACGCATCTACGTCTCCCGACTCCCGTCATATCCAAGCCATGCCCCTACCACTCTTAAACCTACCAAGTGCCAACCTAGTGTCACTCATTAGCCACAAGAGACTACCTAGTCTGACCTTCAACTCCTTACGACTCTAACCTACTTAATCCAAGCCGAGTCCAAACCTCGCCACCTGCACGATCCTCTCCTCAAACTCTTTAGATCTCAAACCTTTCTTCCTCACGAGTCCAAACCTCAAACATGCTCGAACGCATAGGATCTCCCGCGTACCGTGACATGCCATAAAGATATCAAAACCCGTCCGGTCAAAACTCGTGCGCTTAACACCTTTGGGTCCCATCCCTAGCCTCATTCACAATCGCCGAATGAGTTTGGTCACGCGCAATGACCTCTAAGAGAAACTTCGGTCCTAAGCATACCCAATCAAACTTAGGCACCTATTGTTCTTGAGCAAAGTCTTGGACACTCAATCCCTTTACCTAAAGCGCCAACGTGGTCACATATCCAGACCATCTCCCGCACATGGTTCGCACCTAGCATACCTTAGGACCCAAACCCGCCATGTCCGCGTTACACCCTTAATTGGTTAGGCATTAGGATCATCCAATCCTAATCTGTTTCTCTTTAGCTCCACTCAAACCTGCTTGGTCTTAACCCATAACGCGACCTTTTAGGAGAAAAGACTTATCCGCTTCAAAACCTCATGTCCCAACGCTACCCTGCCTAGCCTTCGATCTCCTTGATCTCGCACCTACCAGTCCATTAGGTCCCGGTCTCCTTGGCACTTGTCTAAATCTTACCCTAGATAAACCCTTATACTTTGGTATAGTTTACTTAAGCCTAGGTCTAACCTATCAAGCCTACCCATCCTTGAGGTATCACGCTCACCTGCCCCAAACTATAACACTCATGGACCTCAGACTTGCTTAGTCTAAACCAAGACCAACCTTCAAACTTCCGGTCTCCAAACCCTAGCCTCAAGCCTAGGTAGTCATCATTCTCTCCAAACTCTGTCCTTAAGCCTAGGTAGCCGCACCATCCTTCCTAAACCCTAGCCTTGATCCTAGGTAGTCATATTCCCTCCAAACCCTAGCCTCAAGCCTAGGTAGTTACATTCCTTCCAAACGGTAGCCTCAAGCCTAGGTAGTCGACATTCCCTCCAAACCCCAGCCTCAAGCCTAGGTAGTCGCATTCCCTCCAAACCCTAGCCTCAAGCCTAGGTAGTTACATTCCTTCCAAAGCCTAGCCTCGAGCTTAGGTAGTTACATTCTTTACAAACCCTAGCCTCGAGCCTAGGTAGTTACATTCCTTCCAAACCGTAGCCTCAAGCCTAGGTAGTTACATTCGCTCCAAACCCTAGCCTCAAGCCTAGGTAGTTAAATTCTCTCTAAACCCTAGCCTTAAGCCTAGGAAACCACAACATCCTCTTTAACCCTAGCTCCAAGTTCTAGGGAATTTCCAAAGCCCCGTATGCAACATCCTTTCCAAAACTCTTGAAACCCTAGTCTCGAAACCTAGGAAATTTACAATCTCTATCCCCCATCTTATTGAACCCTAGTCTTACGCCTAGGATATGATGCCCTAGCGTCGAGCTTAGGATTCAGCAATCTCTCTAAACCCTAGCCTCGAGCCTAGGTAGTCGCATTCTCTCCAAACCCTAGCCTCAAGCCTAAGAAGCCGTATTCACTCTAAACCCTAGCCTCAAGCCAAGGTAGTCCCATTATCTCAAAACCTTAGCCTCAAGCCTAGGTAGTCGCATTCGCTCAGAACCCTAGCCTCGAGCCTAGGTAGTCGCACTCTTTCTAAACCCTAGCCACGGGCATAGGAGACCATATCCTCACTCAACCCTAGCGACGAGCTTAGGATCCAGCATTCCCTTCAAACCCTAGTCCTAGACCTAGGAAATTCCTTCACCTTACTCCCAAAGTATAGGGAGCTTACAATCCTTAACCTTAAAACCTAGCCTAAATCCTAGGTTACCACGAACATTTCCAAGCCATAGTCACCAATCCCAGAAAATGGTGAACCCTAACATCAAGCTTAGTAAACCCTCCACAAAATCAATCCCTCTTTCCAGTGGTCCCTAGTCTCAAGCCTAGGAAGTCACAACCTTTCTAACTCCCAGACTTATGTCTAAAATCCAACGCCTTTGCAACCTCTGAGCCTACCACAACTCTAAGCCCTAGCCTCGAAGCCTATGATATTTCTAAAACCCTAGTCCCACATTTGCGGTCCTTAACGCCAGTTTTCCTGAACACTTCTAAACCCTAATCTTTAGGTCCTCATTCCTTAAAAGCCTTAGGTCCTACCCTAAGCAACCAACCAAAAGGTTCCTTACCTAATGCCTTGGCTTGTAGCCTCGTCTTATGTATTCCCTCCTAATTTAAGACAAGTGGAGCCCAAACACTATGCTCTCCATGATTATCCTTGCTCACAAGATATTAGAGACTCCCCGAGAGTCCCTCACCTTTGTGACTCCCCAAGAGTCTATCACCTTTGTGACTCCATGAGAGTTCATCCC
Source organism: Campanula takesimana (assembly GCA_026119855.1). Lineage (NCBI taxonomy): Eukaryota > Viridiplantae > Streptophyta > Magnoliopsida > Asterales > Campanulaceae > Campanula > Campanula takesimana. The sequence goes on from JAOWBW010000030.1 coordinate 2,355,968, forward strand.
TTTTGCAACTTCATAACAATCCGTCATCTTCGCGACTCATGATAAGTTCGCCAGCTTTATGACTCTGCAAGGGTCTATTGTCCTTTAGAACATCATTTGGTTTTAAAAAGCCTAAAAAAATCTCTAAATTATCCTTTATTTAAAAACTATCGTGGTGACCGGGAGTTATCCCTACTGCACGAATGTATCATCTCTTTAAAAACTATCGTGGTGATCGGGAATTATCCCTACTGCACGAATGTTTCATCTCTTTAAAAACTATCGTGGTGACCGGGAGTTATCCCTACTGCACGAATGTTTCATCTCTTTAAAAACTATCGTGGTGACCGGGAATTATCCCTACTGCACGAATGTTTCATCTCTTTAAAAACTATCGTGGTGACCGGGAGTTATCCCTACTGCACAAATGTTTCTTCTCTTTAAAAACTATCGTAGTGACTGGGAGTTATCCCTACTGCACGAATGTTTAATCTCTTTAAAAACTATCATGGTGACCGGGAGTTATCCCTACTTCACGAATGTTTCATCTCTTTAAAAACTATCGTGGGGACTGGGAGTTATCCCTACCGCACGAATGTTTCATCTCTTTAAAAACTATCGTGGTGACCGGGAGTTATCCCTACTGCATGAATGTTTCATCTCTTTAAAAACTATCGTGGTGACCGGGAGTTATCCCTACTGCACGACTGTTTCATCTCTTTAAAATCTATCGTGGTGACCGGGAATTATCCCTACTACACGAATGTTTCATCTCTATAAAAACTATCGTGGTGACTAGGAGTTATCCCTACTGCACGTACGTTTGTTATTGCTTTGTTATATTATCGCGATGACCGAGAGTTGTCTCTACTTCGCGTATGTTCTATTGCAATTTGCAGAGGCCCGTCTACCTCTATATTTCGTAATATCCAGCACTTGTTATATTATAAATTGCGATTGACAGAGGCCCGTCTATCTTTATATCGCATAAGCTCCGGCTATTACCATTTTACCATCTTGGGATTATTTAGACCCCGCCGTCTATATGTCTCACACCATTGTCACCCTTACCTTCTTTCCCCAATATTTATTAGTTCGATCATGATTGGCAGAGACCCGTCCGTCTCTAATTGCGAGAATTCCAGCATTTATTATTTTAGCCCATCTTGAGATTATTTAGACGCCGTAGTCTTTATGTCTTGCACCATTATCACCCCTACCTCCTTTCCCCAATATTTGCTTAAGATTCGTATGATTGCAGAGACTCGTTCGCCTCTATGTCATGCACATCCTAGATCGATCGTGATTGGCAGAGACCCGTTCGTCTCTAATTGTGAGAGATCCAGCATCTATTATTTTACCACTTCCACCGTGAGGCCATTTAGACGCCGTAGTCTTTATTGTCTCATTAGCCCAAAATATTTGCTTAGGATTCGTATGATTGTAGAGACCCGTTCGCCTCTATGTCATGCGCATCCTAGATCGATCGTGATTGGCAGAGACCCGTTCGTCTCTAATTGCGAGAGATCCAGCATCTATTATTTTACCACTTCCACCGTGAGGCCATTTAGACGCCGTAGTCTTTATTGTCTCATTATCCCCAAATATTTGCTTAGGATTCGTATGATTGCAGAGACCCGTTCGCCTCTATGTCATGCGCATCCTAGATCGATCGTGATTGGCAGAGACCCGTTCGTCTCTAATTGCGAGAGATCCAGCATCTATTATTTTAGCGCGATCGGCAGGAACCCATTCGTTTCTGATTGCGTTTACCCCGGGAGTTACCACTTCCACCTTGAGGCCATTTAGACGCCATAGTATTTATTGTCTCATTATTCCCCAATATTTGCTTAGGGTTCATATGATTGTAGAAACCCGTCAGCCTCTACGTCATGTGCATCCTAGAACGATCGCGGCCGTTGCGAAAGTTCCAACATTTATTATTTCCATCTTGGGATTATTTAGACGCCGTAATCTTTATTGTCTCACTATCCCCCAATATTTACTTAGGGTTCATATGATTGTAGAAACCCGTCAGCCTCTACGTCATGTGCATCCTAGAACGATCGCGGCCGTTGCGAATATTCCAGCATTTATTATTTCCATCTTGGGATTATTTAGACGTCGTAGTCTTTATTGTCTCATTATCCCCCAATATTTGCTTAGGGTTCATATGATTGTAGAAACCCGTCAGCCTCTACGTCATGTGCATCCTAGAACGATCGCGGCCGTTGCGAAAGTTCCAGCATTTATTATTTCCACCTTAAGGCCATTTAGACGCCGTAGTCTTTATTGTCTCATTATCCCCCAATATTTGCTTAGGGTTCATATGATTGTAGAAACCCGCCAGCCTCTATGTCATGTGCATCCTAGAATGATCGCGGCTGTTGTGAAAGTTCCAGCATTTATTATTTCCATCTTGGGATTATTTAGACGCCGTAGTCTTTATTGTCCCATTATCCCTCTTACCTTCTTTTCCCAAATGACTTCATTTCTTACGAATGTTCGTTCTTCATACAAGATAGTATCTGTAGGATTGTTATCCCCAGCAGAAGTCTGGTGTCTCGTTTCCCTAACGAATGTTCAGTCTTCATACAGGATAGGGTCCGTAGGTTTATTATCCGCAGAAGAAGTTCGATGTCTAATTTTATCCCCAGTATCTTCGAACTACGACCGGCTTGATTCCTCCGAGGATACGTAGGAAGCCTGAAAAGGTTCAGCCACCCGACCACCTTAGTCATTTCCTATCCCCTCCGAACTACGACCGGCTTGATTCCTCCAAGGATACGTAGGAAACCTGAAAAGGTTTAGCCACCCGACCGACATGGTCATCTCTCATCCCCAGCAATTACATTTTCCCCGGCACATGTCTCCCCAGCAATTCACATTTTCTCCCCAAGCGGAAGGCATTGATCCCATCAGAGGACAATCATTCTCAATTTCCCCATCAGATTTGAACTACGTTTGGCTTGATTCTCCCGCGGATACGTAGGTCGCCTGCCAAGGTTCAGCCGTTCCCTTACCTTTCCTCTGTTTTGAAACTCATGTTTCAGACGGTTCCTATTTTTATCGTCGACCCCACATTGCCTTGCAAGAAGCGTCGCCGAGGGGCTACTGTTAGTACCCGATCCTGAAAATGAGTTTATTAGGGCTTTCCCAAATATACAAGGACTTTATAGGTATTAGAAACCTTACAAAAGACTTGTCCCGGATTCACAAAATATTATTTTAGGAATATCTAGAATGACTAAAATTACAGTCGGCACGAAAACAGTCATAACTTTTGACTCCGGATGAATTACGGAACGCACCACATATCAAATCGAACGCGAGAGAAAGAAGAACAAGGAAAAAATAACCTTGGCCACGCGGCCACATTCCTCCATGGCCAGGTGGACATGTTTGTCCTTGGCCACGTGGCCATCTTTGCTTCTGACGCGTTTTCCAGTTACCAAACTTGCCAAATCTTGATTTCCACGCCAAGAAACAACCTTGGCCACGCGGCCATGTTTGCCCTACTCACAAAAAATATATATAGGGGTCCTCCCCTCCTCAAAAAAGGGGACCAATTATTATCCTGCGAGTTCCTAACTCAAAACCTCTCTAAAACCTCTCTAAAACTCTCCAAAAAACACACAATTTCAGCCCCAAAATCCCCAATTCGTTTCTTAGAGTGCTAAGCCTCCAAAGTGACGATTTTGCTCCCAAATCAAGTCATTCAAGCCTCCAAGAACAATCTCAAGAATCCCAAGAAGACCCAAGGTTATTTCTTGCCAACAAGGGTAAGTTTTCTAACTTTTCTTCATGTTCTTGCATTATTTCTAATGTAGATCTTTAATATTCATACTCTTAATATGTTTATTCATGTGTTCTTCATAATATTCATACTCTTAATATGTTTATTCATGTGTTCTTCATAATATTCATGTTCCTAACATCTTTATTCATATTTTCTTCATGACATTCATATGTTCATAATATGTTCTTCGCATATTCATCATATTCTAGATTAAAACCTTATTTATGCCATATTTAGGGTGGCGATCTTCATAATTACATGTTATTTCATAGCCGATGATGATCTAGGGTTCATCAACCCGAGGATGATCTAGGAACTACTTCTAAACCCTAAACTTTAGGTAAGTCCCCCTCATTATGCATGATCCCGATTCTTCTGCGTATTCTAAATTCTTCTCGAACTACGCTGACCTGAGCTTCTCACCTTGAGAGGAACGTAGGCAATCTTCGGATCCGGTCTCAATCACTAACACACTACATACACCGCATCATGATAGAAAGACCGATCAATTCGGGCAATAGGATGGATAACGTAAATATTCTTCTCTTGTTGTAATTTGACCCCCGAACCCATTAACATGCTTTTTCTCAATGTTTTGGCTATAACTAAAACGGCGTGGCGACTCTCATAATTTTAGTGTTGCTATGAATATCCCAATTTCAAACACACATATTCACAGTACCAAAGGGCTGTTACGGATCTATTCCATGACATGATTCATAAAGAGATCGAGATCTATGTAGACGACATGATCATCCATTCGAAGGGAACCAACGGTCAACATTTGATCGATCTTCGCAAGTTCTTTGAACGACTCCGACAACACAACATGAGACTCAACCCCGCAAAGTGCACTTTTGGGGTCATCAGAGGAAAGTTTCTCGGTTACATGGTCACTGAAAGGGGAATTGAAGCCGATCCCTCCAAGATCAAGGCAATCATTGACATGCCTCCTCCAAAGACACAGAAAGAAATCAAAGGTTTCATGGGCAGACTTCAATACATCAGTCGGTTTGTCCACCAACTCACTTCCATTTGTGAACCGATCTTCAAGCTACTTAAGAAGAATGTGGCTCTAGAATGGACCGATGCTTGCCAAGAAGCCTTCAACCAAGTGAAGCATTACTTGACATGCCCTCCAGTTTTGGTTCCACCGCACAAGTAGAAGCCTCTCTTGCTCTATCTCACTGTCAATGACGAAGCCCTAGGGGCTATGTTAGCACAAGAACAGCGAGACTCCACAAAAGAGAATGCTATCTACTTTGTCAGCCGCCGGTTTCAAGGAGCTGAGAAGAACTACTCTGTCTTAGAAAAGTCTTGTGCGGCATTGGTTTGGGTTACTCAAAAGCTCAAGCACTACATGGAGGCCTTCCCAATCAAGTTGGTAGCAAAAGTGGTCCCGCTCCGCTACATCTTTGAAAAACCTTTCATGTCAACAAGAATAGCCAAATGGTATTTCATGCTCGCCGGCTATGATATCACTTACGTCACACTCAAATCCATCAGGGGGAAAATGTTCAGTGATCAGCTTGCTAAATTTCTGTGTGACGAAGTGAAGAGGGAAAACGTACAGTTCCCCGACGAGCATTTAATTTGCGCTACAACAGAGGAAGATAAGTGGCAACATTTTTTCGATGGCGCGGCCAATAAGCATGGATATGGCATAGGGATGTTACTTGTCGATCCAAAGGACATGTATACTCTAATCGCTATCCGCCTCGAATTTGAAGCCACCAACAACATCGCCGAGTACGAAGCATGCATAGCAGGGCTCGAAGCGGCCCTCGAGAGAAATGTCACGAGTGTAGAAGTATTTTTGATTCCTTACTCATCATCAATCAGACATCTAGAAAGTGGAAGATTCAAGACTCGACTCTGCAATGGTATGGTCAACATCTCGAGGAGTTGGTTAAACAGTTTCAAGAAATCACCTTCAACTACCTTCCAAGGGACAAGAACCGTTTTACTGATGCACTAGCCACCATCGCTTCACTGGTCGAAATGCACGAGGGTAAAATGGTGAAGCCCTTTAAAATTTCCCGAAGAAACAGTCCGGCATACTGCATGAGTATCGAGGTCAACGAGGTCCAGACAAACTCCCCGTGGTATTCAGATATCATGAATTTTTTCAAGAATGGCACGTATCCCGAGGATAGTAATAAGAAGTCCCAGATGGCATTGCAAAGACTAGCCTCTCGATATGTACTAATCAGACACCGAGTCTACAAAAGGCACCATGAAGGGATCAATCTCCTATGCGCAAATGAGATCGAAGCTCAAGAAATAATGCATGAGATCCACGAAGGTGAATGTGGGCCCCACATGAGCCGGTTTATGTTGACCAAGAAGATACTCCGCATGGGTTATTATTGGAGTACCATGGAAAGAGACTGCATCGAGAAAGTCAAAAGGTGCGCCAAATGCCAATTCCATGCCAACCTACAGCACGCTCCGCCCTCACAGCTTTACAACATGACCACGCCATTGCCTTTCTCTTGTTGGGGCATAGACATCATCGGCAAAGTTCACCCTACGGGCAGCAACAGACAATCTTTCGTCCTAGTAGCCGTGGACTATTTTACAAAATGGGTCGAAGCACAGGCTTACCAGGTTCTCAACGCCAAGAAAGTGGCCGAATTCATGAAGACCCACATCATGTGCCGGTACGGCGTTCCTCATGAAATCATCTCAGACAACGGTTCTCACTTTGAGAAAGAGATGGACGCGCTCCTAGTAGAATACAAGATTACCAAGCACAAGTCATCTCCATACCGCCCTCAAGCAAATGGCATGGTCGAATCAGCTAATAAGACAATCGAGACCATTGTGAAGAAAATGGCTTCCACCGGAAAGGATTGGCCCGAAAAGCTACCTCTAGCATTGTGGGGCTACCGCACGTCTATACGGACAACAACTGGAGAAACTCCTTATGCATTGGTGTATGGTTCCGAAGCTGTACTCCCAATAGAGCTCGAAGTTCCATCCCTACGGGTCCTCCTCGAGAACCAAGTCAATGAAATCGATTGGATGCAAAGTCGATATGAACAGCTAGCTCTACTCGACGAGAAAAGGCTAAGGGCACTCGAACGTACGAGAGCCTATCAACAAAGAATGGCAAGGGCTTTCAACAAAAAGGTGAAGCCTCGAAACATCAATGTGGGAGATTTGGTCCTAAGACAACACCCTCCTAATGCCATGAACCCCCTTGGAAAATGGGGACCCCGATAGATCGGTCCGTACGTGGTCAAGAAGATACTAAGCGGCGGTGTAGTCTGACTCGCGGATTTAGACGGAGACCAGCTGCCAAAAGAAGTCAACCTCGACAAGTTGAAGATCTACGCTTAATAAATGAAGACCATCAAAAAAAAAAAAAAAAGCTCGCTAGGTTGAAAACCTGCAAGGGCGGCCTAGGCAAAAATTAGAGCACGTGCAAAAAAGAAGCTCGCTAGATTGAAAACCCGAAAGGGCGGTCTAGGCAAAAAACAGGGTGCACACACACAAAAAATAAATGGTCTTCGTTTGTTTGAACTACGGAGACCTGAGCCTCTACACTAGAGGAACATAGGAAACCTTCGGGTGCGGTCTAAAATATAAACAAATACCCAAATCATTCCAAATTAACGAGATGCAATTCTTATTCATTTCTTGAATTACTTTGATCATTACAAGAATTTGTTGAGCTACTAAAAGACATAAAACATTAAAATCCTAAAACAAGTGGTCTATTTTACTTGCAATCTCTTGGGGGTACTAGGAATAATCTAATTTTCTCGTGGCTTTTGAAGGACCACCCGAACGACCATCAATCCTACTCTTCTTGGGAGGTCTAGGAACAGTGATACGGACCGAAACCTTCTGCGCAACAGAGCGCCTCTGAACATAAAAGGCATCCAAAGGGGTACCGAAAGGGTCGGTCAGAATGTTGTTCACATCAGCAGCAGCCTCCTTGTACGTCAAAGCACTGCTAGGCTCAAAGTCCTTCCCTAGCAATTCAGCCCGAAGAGCATCTACCCAAGTAATGCCGCAGTAGACGGTACCAAGCAAGTGATCCAAGTAACTCTCGAGAAGAAAGATACTACCCCGATGCAAAGGAGCGGAAGCCCACTGGTTTTGATTATCTCCCCAAGCCGACTGACGCTCACTCGAGAAGTCCAGACCCATGTAAGAAACTGGACGAAGCATCCCGTTCCTCAGAAAAGGAATTATTTGCTGATGACCGAACTGTCTCGAAACCCGTTCGAGTTGGTAAAACGAAAAATCTTTCAACCCGGGTAAAACCACATGCTGAAAACCGAAGGTCCATTCCACAAAAGGGCAAAGACCCCAAGGGCACCACTCAATGTCAGCTGTAAGACGAGAAGCGAAGAATCTCCTCCAATCCTCTTCAGTCAAATCTCTAATCAGCAACCGTCGCCTATGAACAGCAAAAGGAGAGAGGTCGCCGTCTGACGCATAAAACCTGAAATGCTCCCAAAGCCATATGGTCAAAAGCAAGGGGCTTCCTCGTCGCATCTCGCCCGTACGATGCAATTCGTCCAGACCATGCAAGGTATCTCCTACAATGAGCGGAATTATGCTAAATCGTTGTCCTTTCACCTGCAACACAATTTCAGCCAACTGCGCATCCGCAGTACCCAGAGGAGTGACAAACAAAACCTCGCTGAAAAGACAGACAGCCATGGCATTTCTCTTAAAAGACTGAACCGCGACATCTTCCGAATGCAAGCTGAAAAATATCGGAAGCTCAATTATGTCAATAAAGGTCCCGTGCATCATCTTCTTCACCTCTCCAACAGGGAGATTCAGAAGGTCAACCCAAGAGTCAACAACACCGCGGTGATACTTAGGGACGGCAATCCGACCGGCCAACGGCATACCCAGAATGGCCCCAAAATCATCGACGGTCGCCACCATTTCATTAGCCAAAAAGTTGAATGTATGGCTTGTTGGGTTTCGTAGTAACATGCGCAGCGGAATTAAGCATTTAAAATTTAATGAAACCCAAAGCCCATAGATCCATTTATATGATTATTTCAAATACAATATGATGAATACTAGAATACTAACCCTTGATGCCTTTGATTTTGCAACCTTGAATTCGATGGAGGCTTGAAACCTTGATCACGAACATAGTAAGAATCACGAACTTTGAAGATGATAAGTTTTACCCTCTAGCGGTATCCACACTACGAACGAATATCAAGAACACTTGATCTTGGTTGCTAGACCAAAATTGTGAAACACGTTTTCACAATTAATATGAACTATATGGAATAGTATTTGTGTATTATTTTGTTCTTCAATCTAGGATGTCTTAAAACAAAATAAAACTCTCTAAAACTCTTTGGAGACTTGTACAAAAGCTTGGTACAAGTTCTGGCGGAATTTTGGTATTTATATACAAGTAAGACCTATTCCTGATGCTGCCAAAAACGTGTCGGATCAGCCCTCCGTCTAGCGGTTCGGATAAATCCAGCAATGAGATCTCCCCGTTCGGATCTGCGCATAAGGGACAAACGTAAACTGCGCCGGGGCTTTACCGGCAAAGGCCATCCGGCGTGAGAGTAAGAATACGGGTGATATGAAATAGAGAAATCAATTGACTAGTTCGGAGCCAAAGAGTTCATTACCCATCTCCTGTTATGAGGATCTGTTTTTATAGGCGCGGATGAATGAGTCCTAGCTTGTTAAAGAAGCTAGGATGCCCGTGTTGATGTAGGACTCGCATTCCTTGGAGATAGACTCCGGATAAGGATGGATGATGTCCTGTTATCTTGTATAAGAGATATCCTTATTTAGGTAAGGATCTTCACTGTTAGAGTTGTAATCAAACTCCGTAAGTGAACTCCCCGTGTGTAAGGAAGATTTTCGGTGGATGTCGGCCCGTCATCCAACTCGGCTCGTCCTGGAGGCTGGCTAAGGATTGGGCCTCTTGAACTCGTCCTAGGTAAGGGCTGCCTGTTCGGCCTGATGTATCTCGGCATATAAGATTGTGGGCCTCTTTGGATGGGCCTTAAGGTATGTGAGCCCAGAGTTTATGGGTCCCATTTAACCAAGTCGGTTTATGTCGTTCAGTGGCCCCCGAGTTTCTATCTCGGCATGCCGAGTAGGAACTGTGTCCCTTGTACAGGCTTTGCCCTTCATTTATGTTGATTTGACCTGCAGCCGCCAAAAATCCTTTTTTGCCTGGATTTGCTGACGTCACTGTAGATTTGATACAGGTGGAATCATTGCACTTCTTAGAAATTGATGGTTCCATTAATTTCACTCCAATTATGAGTAGCATTGATAAGCTCCCCACCCCCTCATATTCTAGGGGTATAAATAGACGATCTGTCCATTGGTTATCTTCTATCTTACCTTCACCTTCCAGAATTCTCCAAGAACATCCCACATTTCACGAAGAATTGAAAGATGGCTCCAAAGAGGAAATACGACGATGCATTCCCGGAAGAAGTGAGTACAGAATCAGAAGATCAGGCTGAGAACTATGATTCTTGGAGCAGCGATGATTCAATGTTTCCATCCAAGAAACATTCATCTTTTCTGGCGGAAGAATCACCGTCCGATAGTAACGGCGAATACTCGGAGCCGGACCCCATTGATGAATTCTCCTCTGACTCTAGTGCAGAAGAGTCAGAGGATGAGGACGAGGATGATGATGAAGATGATGACAGTGAGGACAATCCTGAACCCATCATTATCGATGAATATGGGTATGATGGAGACGTGGAGTGGGAGGAGGATGATGAAGATCAAGATCAAGATTATGATCTTTCTTGAATCCTTTAGCTAGCATGATCCAATAGTAGTTCTTTGTTTTTTATATAGGTCAGGCCCCCGGCCTTGTTGTAAGGGTCCTTTTTGTTATATATGTATATAGTGGGATTTTATCCTTTGTCACCTTTGCTCTGATTGTGATTTGACTTCATAGCTTGAACTCCTTGCATCTTGCATGACCTTGAATTTTTTCTCGCTGACACCACCTTTTTCATGATGTCGCCTTAAAGTAATGCCGATCATCTGGTCCTTGTTAACATGTCGGCATGGAAGGCATTTGTATCTGTCGTTCAACCATGACTTCAATCGCCGCCTGACCTCGACTTACCCCTAAACTTTTCTCATCTCGGTCTCGTCTTATTCTTTGATACCATTAGGGATGTTGGTCCATAGCCGTGGTGTCGGTTACGTCCATGCGCTGAACTCTTCAATGTCGACCCAGACGTCTGAAATGTTTATGCTTTTCGAAGCCGACTGCCATTTCTGCTGTAAGTCTCGGCTTGCCACGCGTCGATCTAGCATTGGCAGTCTGCTCGTTTTTTTCAAACGGCGGTTGGGTCACTTCAATCGTTTGTCTTCCCCTTATCTTGATTGGTGCACGTGTCTTGATGATGGGACATTCACCTTGAAAGCGTGGCCCATTAAATGCGAGTCATGATGGGTTAGTGGGAGTACGTGCAGCCCATGGGTCACGGGCCAGAACCAGGTCAAACCCGGATTCATAATTTTCGACCCGTCTATATACACTCCAAAATAAACCCTTGAAAATATCCCATTTTCAAATTCCTTGCCTGCGTAGTGTACCTGCCGCCGGCGAATCAACCGATAACTCTGTTCTTGAAGCGACTACCACCAATCTGCTTCGATTAAATGTTTAAGGCGGCCTCTCGACTAGCTTCCTCCGATCCCTTTCCATTTTTAAGGTATTTTTCATCCTTACTTTTGTCGATTTTCCATAGTTAGGGTTCCGGGCGTTTCTTTGAGGGTTTTACTGCTTCGCCCGTCATTGCTCCTATTTAGCTATATTTTTTGAACTTTCACCTCCTTATGTTTGGTCCTCCGACTTCGGGTGGAAATCCCTTGTATGGTTTCTATCAAAGAAACAATAGGATTTATATTAAATCAAATGGGCATTGGAATATGTTGTCGTTATTAGCCGTGGGAGATATCATGTATTCGAGGGGGTCACCTAGGGAAGATCTGAGGTATCCATCTGGACTCTATGCCCCGAGAGTTAGGGAGGATGATGATGCCGATATGATTGTCTTTGATAATAAGGATAAGGTCTTTGACCATATTTATTTATTCTATGTAAAAGACAAGTCCTTGATTCGATCTCGTCATGAGGGTGCAACCTCCTCGGTCCCAATAGTCGATTTGGGGGGGGAATATGGCCTTATCAAGGTTTCTCGATGAGTCTAACCCCTCTGCTTCTTCTACAGGTATGGCCGGAGAGAGCACTTCTGATAGGATGGTGGACCGCTTTGATGCCGGTGTTTCCAGGCCGAGACGTGGTGCCGTAAGAAAATTGGGAAGTCAGGTCCCGTTGTAGATAAACACCCAAAATCGGGTGAGGAAATGATTAAGGCCCTCTTTTCTCGGTACAGAGTAGACCGCGAGGATTATCGTTTGTATTATAGCAAAACCATTCCTTTAGACACAGACGAGAAAATCCACAACTTTTACTACGACCAGGCAGTCGTTTCGTTTTTCTTTAAACAATTCCAGCTAGGCTTACGGCTTCCTCTTGACCCGTTCATTAATGCTGTCAAGTACCTGGTTAGTTTCATTGTCTTGTGTCGCAGTCTTAATTTCGAGCCGTGTATGTCCGCTTTCGATCACTTCTTTAACGTGAGTTATAACAAGACTACGAGGACTCTAACCATCAAGTCCGATCCCTCCAAACCCAAGATCATCACCTCTATTTTTGGCACTATCAGTAAGGTATCGGAGTGCAATTCTCATGTAATTAAGGTTGAGTCCCGTTTTGGTTGGGAGTTCGCCGTTCCCGAATACGCGCCATCTCGTCCTCAAAAAATCCACAAGCCTGAATGGAGTGATAAGTTGAACGCTAAACTTGAGGAGTTCGCCAATCTGGGTATGTTGGATTGGAACGAATTGGAGAAGGATCCGCGCTATTATGTTCAAGCCGGGTTGATGAGGGCTCCTGTAGACACCCCGCCTTGGACCGCTCGCCCCGATTGCACACTTGATTTTGTGTTTCTCCCTCTTTTAAGTGTTTTCTGTTAGGTTCTGTTACTTTGGTTAAGTTCCAGACGGACTCGGTTAAGTCCCGGGACTAAACTGAATAACAGTTCTAACTTTCTAGTCCATTCTGTCAAAAATTGCTTCTCAGAGTCGCGCGCCTCCGCCCCTTGAGGCCAGACGCGCGCGCCTTCCGCCGCCTAGGTGGGATGCGCGCGCTTCTGGGGTGTGTCATTTACAGATTCTGCCCAAGAATCTCTCCCTTGCTCATTATACATGATTTTACCCAGGAAAGATTTCTTGGAGCCTCCGTTTGGCTCCAAAAACAGTCCTTTTTGAACTATAAAAACCCCTCCAATCCATCATTGGAGGGGACCTTGGACATCATTACTTTTAGACCTTTTACTCACTTCTTTCATAGACTTTTTCTTGGGATTTCTTCAACTAAGGATTCAACCTCTTCTTCAAGGCTTTTCAAGAGGTTCTCTTTTGAAGGATACTATAGCTAAATGTCTTAAACATTTCTCTTCTTCTTCTTCTTCTCCTTCTTCAATCAAATGTGCAATCACCCAAAACCATTTGGGACATGACACTAACGGTCCTTTCATTACATTGAATTGGCCTAGGAGTCATCTCCCTACATTTTAACTTTAAAACCCCTTTTTATCATCATTTTAATAGGAAGAACGCATTTATCTTTAAAAGTGAATTATGAACAAACAAGACCGACTTTGCTCGGGCGAAATGGGTGTTTAAGTACTTCCCATTTCGTAACCTAACCCCCGAACCCCTCATCCCAAAGAATCTTTGTTTTCGTAAATCAAATTTAGGCTCATAAACATTAGGTTTTCTTACGTTCCTAAAAAACGTGGGTGGCGACTCTAAAACAAAATTAGACATCCTAGGGTAATTCACGCGCTCTAGCCAAGCCGTGGTCCCCCTGGGGTATCTACAGTGGCGACTCCGCTGGGGAATGCTTGAGGGTTAAACTTGTGTTTCTGTTCATAATTCACTTTTCTGGGCATTCTAGAAATTGACATGGGAAGCGCGCGCCTGAGACCTTCATGGTCCAAAGCGCGCGCGTCCCGCGTCAAATTCCAGAATCGCCCGCCTTCCATGTGTTCTTCATATTCCTCCTATTATTTCGTGCTAACAAACATTGCAGGGGTTCCATCACACAATCAGGACCAGGGCAATCCCCTGAGTCCATATGTTTCTGATAATCTGACAGGTGAGCCCAGAAGCGGGCGCCTCCCAAATACAATGCGCCAGGCGCGCGCTTCCCACAACACTAGCCCGAGGCGCGCGCTTCTGGGCCAATTTCCAGGGCAAGAATAGGTTTCAGTGACTGAACAGAACAGTGGGGTGTGGGCACAGTTGCCTGCATCAGAACAGAATTGAACCCTTAGACTTTTTAATTTTATGTTTTATTTACCGGTCACACGGGTGATTCGGGAGTTGTAATTTACGTGCTTATGTGTTTTTATATTTTCTTTTCAAAAAAAAAAAAATTTGTCACGTGATAGACCTCACACTACATGCACATTACTCCTATAAATTGCTCACTATCGAGTCGTACAAGTCCAACCCCAAACCCGTCGAGGCCCGTCCTAGAAAGTTTCAAGCTCCACTCGACCTTGGCTCTTTCGAAGCGGTAAACCTCAGCCTGTGGCGTAGTTCATGACTACATGCCGGGGGTGACCTTTAAGCCTCTCTTTAGCCGAGCACAAACCACACAATTCTAGTTAGGGTCTAACACTCCGTGACCAAGTCGGTTTCCATGTACCGAGATTTCCCTAAGCTAATGTTTTCAAATCATACATGCCAACTTGTTGAAACGGACGTAATAAAAATCCGTCCCCAAAAGTGGTTATTTTGGACGAAAATAAAAAAATCCGTCCCCGCATGTATGCTTTACTACATTAATTTAGTTTAATCCCGACACATGTAGGATTCACAAACGCGATGGAATCCGATGAGTATATGGGACCGCGAGATGGTCTATATACTAGTGTGACGATTCCATTATCTTCTTAGAAACCCCAAAAGGGACCCATTCCCCCCGACTTATAAAATAATAAAAAAAAAGAGTCTTTTTTTTTTTCTTATGTGGTTCGAGTCGTGTGCCCAACTGTGTGTTCTCGACCTCTTCATGGACCGAAAGTGTGAACCGAGACTGACAAGGGCTACTTATCCAATTATAGGTCCGATTGGTACTCTCCGCATCTACAGAGATTCATCCAACAGGCTTGTCCGTTAACCGATCACTCCAACAGCTTCTACATAATCAATGGCCGGCGACTCCAGCACCAACAACGCCATGACTCTTGAAAAGCTTTCTGCCATGGTTCAAGCACTCCAACAACAAGTCTCTACCCTTAACCAAGAGGCTCAAACCAAAGAAGCCTTGTGGCAAGCTCATGTCGACAGTCAAAGGGAGGCCCACGAGGCCGAGGTTGACCAACTGAAAGCCAAGCTCCTCAAGCTCTCCAAGAACAAAGGGGTTAATGACAATGAGGAATCCGAGTGGACCGAGGGTTTGTTTGAAAGCCCATATGTCAGTGCCCGTACCAAAAAAGTGGGGGGACCAAGCACTGACAACAATGACCCCAAAATGGTTGATTCCATCATGGCCTACATTGATCAGAAATTCGACGGCCTAAACATGGGAAAAGGCTCCAACACAAGCCTTTATCAGTCATCCATCCTCATAAGCACGATGGCCACTCTCCCCGACAAATTCAAGATGCCCGACATTAGCAAGTTTAAGGGAAACTCATGCCCGATGGCTCACATCGAGACTTACATTTGGGCTATGGTTCCGAAGAAGGTCTCCCCAAAAGTTATGGCTCAATGCTTTCCTCTCACTCTCGAGGGGACGGCAAAGGATTGGTATGCAACTCTCCCGCTCACTGTCCGTCTTGATTGGGATGCCGCTATGCTTGCCTTCAAAAATCAATATCAAGGCAACACTACTCACCGGCCCACAAGGAAAGAGCTCGAGAACACCACTCAAAGAGACAACGAGTCCTTCATTGACTTCACAAGGAGATGGAATGACAAGCTCTCTGAAATTGTTGAGAGGCCAAACACAAAAGAACAAATGGACATCTTTCTCAAATGTCTCAAGATTGATCTCCGCACCCACCTAAGTGGGGCTTGCTACTCCGACTTCTCCCAAATGTATGAGGCGGGGGTACGCATGGATGACTTGCTCAACGAGATTAAAAAGGCCACTCCTACTTACCGATACAAGGCCGCCTCTAGTTCAAACAAAGAGGCTTCTATTAATGCCGTTACTACTGACAAGGGGAATTACAAGAAGGTCCCTCCACCACAAGGCAAGCGGTTCCAAAACGACCGCGTCTACACTCCTCTCAATGCCATGACCATCACCGAGGCCTATGAAGCTCTACAAGCCAAGGGGCAAATGACTCCTCTCCAAGGGTACAAGCAACCACAACCGTGCCGTCCCAATCACGCCCACCACAAATGGTGTGACTACCATCAATGCACCGGCCACCTCACCGAGGATTGTTTCTCCATCCGCAACACCATCCAAGACCTCATAGACAAGAAGGAATTCATAATCCCTAATGAGGGTGGTGTCAATGTAATAGAGGTAGGAGAGTTTGAAGGAACCACTCATTCGATCCCAATTGTGAATGAGGGCTCCGATGATATGAATAAATTTGATAATTCTTGTTATGTTGTGACTTATGATGAGATTATGAGGGAAGTCTTAGAGAATAGGAAGAAGAAGCTACACGGGACCGTGAACGTGCTCACTCGCAGTGGCCGAGTAACAACGAGCACAATCCCTCCCAATACCGCAGCAACCAACACCTCTTCTCAAAGATCGCAAGCACGCGACATACCCGAAGATCCTTTGTTAACACATCTCAAGAAGACGCAAGCTAACATATCCATCTGGGACCTTATTGCATCATCAAAGAAATACCGAGACCTCGTCATCAAGAACTTGGATGACACATCAGTCTCTCCCGACAGGACTCCTGAGGACCTCACAGCAATGATAGGTCACATTCACTTCAGCAATGTCATCACTTTTGCCGACATGGACCTCCCGCCATTTGGGTCCGAACACAATGAAGCCATCTACCTCAAAGTAAGGGCAAGGGGGAGACCCATCTCAAGAGTTCTAGTATACGGTGGTTCTACACTCAACTTAATGCCGAGCCGATTCATGGGCATACTGGGGCTCAAAAGCTCCGATTTACAACCCTTCGTACAAGTCATTAGAGGGTACGACAGCACTGCCCGTACAGTCATGGGGATGTTAGAAGTTGATATCATGATCATGTCCGTCCCATTCCAAGTACTTGATGTCCCTGCGTCATTCAACTTACTTCTGGGCCGACCTTGGATCCACAGTTCCAATGCGGTACCTTTCACTCTCCATCAGTGTGTCAAGATCAGAAATGAGGACGAGATAGTCACCATCATGGCCGAGAATGTCACCATCCACATAAATGGGGGACAACCCGTTCACCAAGTCCAACAGGGGATAGAAGATGCCACTCTCTCCGACGTCAACACCATCGACAAAGAAGGGGGAAACAGACAATGGACCCTCGGCAATCCTAAAATCCTTCGCATGATGAGGAACATGAATCACTTTCCCGGTCTAGGCCTAGGGAAGCATCAACAAGGGATATTGCACCCCGTAGAAGTTCCTTTTGTCAAGAACAAGTTTGGTCTGGGATACGAGCCTACCAAAGATGACTTGAAGTACGAGCAAGCAATCAAGAATCAAAAGACCCGAGCTCACTAAGAAGGTCGACAATATGAAATCCCTAACTTGAGGCCTTACCGCAACACACTAAACGGTTATTTTGTTCGCCAAGAGGAAGATGTTCCATACATGATCTTTCCCGAACCATGGGTTAACGACAAGGGTGTCAGAAAGCCCGATCTTGAGATCTTCACTGATTGTGAAATACCGACACAAGAAAGGGAGCCTACTCCAGTGTCACCCCGAGAGTGGTGGGGAAAGAGAGTGACTATAGAGTCCGAGGTAGAAATTACCGTGGGGGAAGAACTATCCGATCTAGCCTCCATGTTCGAAGAATTTGCCATCATGGACGATTGTCAAGTCAACGCAATCTACGACACCGTTGTCAGAAGGGAAACCATCAATGAGATCCCGCCAAGCTCCGAGCCAATCAACAACTGGTATTCAACGAAGGGGCCCATAGTATCCGAGGATTTCTTGATCTGAGAAATGGGTTGCATACCCCGTACAGCAACAAAGGAAGAGCGCACACTTACTTTCGAGTCCGAGAGTGTTTCTAATGCCCTCACCCAAGAGGATATGGAGGCAATAGCCGAGCGTGTGTTTCCTTTCTTTGCTAATGAAAAATTTGATATTTCTGAGTACCCCGAGATTGCAAACATCATAAATGATGAATTAACTAATAACGAACTTAATGAACAAGTTAATAACGATTCAAATTATGATGAAATAGACCACGAAAACATAACATACCTAAATGAACTAGCTCAACATGTCACGACCCGAAAACCCGCCTCTATTTTCTTAGTAATAAATATTTAATTATTTATTTATTTCTTATTTATTTATTTATTTAAATTATTTATTTATTTAAATAATTATGTGTGCATTTTGTGTTTCATAATATTTTATGCCTAGCATTTTAATGGGTTAATTGTACTAGTATAGAGTGTTGGGTCTTAAATGTTAGTGGGGAATATAAGATTATTGTGTTAGTGTGTAGGGGAGGGGGTCTATGAGTAAATTCTTTTAATCATCCTACTTACTCCCTCTATCACCCCTCTCCTCCCTCATTTCCCAGCACTCCCTCTCTCTCTTTTCCTCCATTGTAGAAGGTAAGTTCTCTTCTCCTTCTCTCTTCTTTTTAGTCATCTTCCTCTCATTATTTCTCATTGCTCATTCTTTGAAAAATGTTTAGATCGTTGTTAGGATCGTAGAGAATAAAGAAATTTCGAAATCCACCAACTTTGATAAAATCCAAGTAAGTTACTTTCCCCCATTTTTATGTTAAAAATCTCATTCTATGTTCATATGATGATTTAGATGATATACATTGATTCTTGGTTGAGTTTAGAAATTATTTGGAATTTATTTGGATTTTTGGTTAAAAGTTGTGATAATATGAATGTTGAGATTAAATCTTGAATTGTGTGGTTAAATGTTGTTATCTAGGTCTCCTAGAAATCATTTCTTGTTTATTTTAGGTTGAATTGTATACTCGGCCTAGACTTTGGGTGCCACTCTAATTTAATTAAATAGACATTGTGGGATACTCTAGTGTTGAAAGTGGTTCCTTTGTGAATAATGGTGTTATGGAATTTGATCAAGGGTTGTTTGGAAATGTTTGGGCATCTTGTGATGTGTTCGTGATTGTTCCAATCGGATTGATTTTGGATAAGACTTGGTCTAAGTTTTGGGTGATATCCTATAGTACTTAGAGGGTTATTCTGGAGTACCAAAGTGTTTGGTATGGGCTCTTGTCTTGAACTCGTCTTGTTTTAATGATCATTGTTGGATGAGCTCTTTATGATAAATTCCGTTTATCGTTATTGAACTCTCTTATGTGGAACTTCTTGTGTTCGTTGTTGTTGAATTCTTCGTGAATAACCGTTTGTAACTTTATGGTGATTGTTTGGATTGGCTCACCTTTTTGGTGATTATTTGGAATGGTTCCCTACTTCGGAATCATGAGTTGTTTAATTGAGCTAGTAATTGTTACTTGGCATTTATTTGAAAGTCCAGCTGGTATTCGTGGTTGTGTCGGGCGATGGAAAATATTATAATGGCAACGAGCCGAGTCCATTATAATGTTGACCATTGTTTTGCCCCATTATTTCCCTCCTCCAGATTGGCCTTGGATGTGAGATGAGCTAGCTCCTTTTTTGGGAACAGTCTAGCTATTATAAGGGGTTGCGACTTTGTGTCGTATGCTCAGTTATCGTTTGGTTATTGGTTCTGGTACCGGGTTTTCTCTTCAGCTATTATGCTGCTATCGTTGATTGGTTTATCGGCTCTTCGATGCTGCTTATTGATGCTGCTCTTCGATGCGGCCCTATCGTCATTGATCATATTGTTATATCCTTTATTGGGGAAACCTTGGCTCAGTATCCTTTGTTACCTATTTATTTCTGCTACTATCTGTTAAATGATATTTGCTACGTGCTATGTGAGATTATTATGATTATCTATTGCATCTTAGCATATCATGTAGTTGCATTAGTAACTTATTGAGATTTATCTCACCCCCCTTTCTTTTATCTTTCTTTTTCCTTAACCCCCCCCCCCAAGGAGGAAAGGATTAGGATTTGCGGATCGAGGAGGACGTCGAGAGGATTGAGATTTTGGGCTGGTGGTTATTGATCGGTTTACATTATTTAAATGTACGACCTTTAGGGGATAGTTTTACCAACAATGACGCATTAAGATTTGTAATCTTTTGTATTTTTGGTGTAAGCTTGTGGAGCTTATACTAGTAGTATATTATTGTTGTTAACTTGGATTTCTAAAACTTTGTGTTGTCATCTTTTGGTATAAAAGGAAATTTTTATCTTCATTATTTTAGTGTTTATTGTTTAAGTCGACGTCCAGCTCGCGAGTCCCGGGCCCGCGGGGTCGGGGTCACGACACAACAGGTTCGTTGTCGTGGTTAAAATGGTCCAGGGGCTGATGAGAAATTGCATGTTGTTAATCTAGGTACCGACGAAGAGCCGAAAGAAACGAAGATTGGCAGCTTCTTCAAGGGGGAAGACAAAGACAGATTGACCGCACTGCTCAGAGAATTCGTGGATGTATTCGCATGGTCGTACAAAGACATGCCGGGTTTGGACAGAAAAGTCGCATCAGAGAGGACGCCAAGACAGTAAAGCAGAAGCTCCGAAAGATCAAGCCAGAATGGTCTCTACAAGTCAAAGAAGAGATTGAAAAGCTCCTCAGTGTGGGTTTCATCAAAGTCATTGAGTATCCGACTTGGCTAGCCAACATTGTGACAGTCAGAAAGGCAAACGGCAAGGTTCGAGTTTGTGTGGACTTCCGGGATTTGAACAGAGCTTCCCCGAAAGATGATTTTCCACTACCAAACATTGACATGCTCGTCGATTCAACTGCCAACTATGAAGTCCGCTCATTTGTGGACGGTTTTGCCGGTTACAATCAGATTCTCATGTCCGAAGAGGATCAACACAAGACAGCTTTCACAACACCGTGGGGCACTTTCTGCTACACAGTCATGCCGTTCGGACTAAGGAACGCTGGGGCTACCTACCAGAGGGCATTTTCCATGACATGATTCATAAAGAGATCGAGGTCTATGTAGACGACATGATCATCCATTCGAAGGGAACCAACGGTCAACATTTGATCGATCTTCGCAAATTCTTTGAAAGACTTCGACAACACAAAATGAGACTCAATCCCGCAAAGTGGACTTTTGGGGTCGTCAGAGGAAAGGTTCTCGGTTACATGGTCACTGAGAGGGGAATCGAAGACGATCCCTCCAAGATCAAGGCAATCATTGACATGCCTCCTCCAAAGACGCAGAAGGAAATCAAAGGTTTCATGGGCAGACTTCAATACATCAGTGGATTTGTGCACCAACTCACTTCCATGTGTGAGCCGATCTTCAAGCTACTAAAAAAGAATGTGGCTCTAGAATGGACCAATGAGTGCCAAGAAGCCTTCGACCAAGTGAAGCATTACTTGACATGCCCTCCAGTTTTGGTTCCACCGCACAAGGAGAAGCCTCTCTTGCTCTATCTCACTGTCAATGATGAAGCCCTATGGGCTATGTTAGCACAAGAACAGCGAGACTCCACAAAATAAAATGCTATCTACTCTGTCAGCCGCCGGTTTCAAGGAGCTGAAAAGAACTACTCTGTCTTAGAGAAGTCTTGTGCTGCATTGGTCTGGGTTACTCAAAAGCTCAAGCATTACATGGAGGCCTTCCCAATCAAGTTGGTAGCAAAAGTGGACCCGCTTCGCTACATCTTCGAGAAGCCTTTCATGTCAACAAGAATAGCAAAATGGTATTTCATGCTCGCCGGATACGATATCACTTACGTCACACTCAAATCCATCAGGGGGAAAGTGTTCAGTGATCAGCTTGCTGAATTTCCGTGTGACGAAGTGAAGGGGGAAGACGTACAGTTCCCCGACGAGCATTTAATTTGCGCTACAACAGAAGAAAATAAGTGGCAACTTTTTTTCGATGGCGCAGCCAATAAGCATGGATATGGCATAGGGATGTTACTTGTTGATCCTAAGGACATGTATACTCCAATTGCTATCCGCCTCGAATTTGAAGCCACCAACAACATTGCTGAGTACGAAGCATGCATAGCGGGGCTCGAAGCAGCCCTCGAGAGAAATGTCACAAGTTTAGAAAATGGGTCAAAGCACAAGCTTACCGAGTTCTCAACGCCAAGAAAGTGGCCGAATTCGTGAAAACCCACATCATGTGCCAATACGGCGTTTCTCATGAGATCATCTCAGACAACGATTCTCACTTTGAGAAAGAGATGGACGCACTCCTGGTAGAATACAAGGTTACTAAGAACAAGTCATCTCCATACCGTCCTCAAGCAAACGGCGCGGTCGAGGCAGCTGATAAGACAATCGAGACCATTGTGAAGAAAATGGCCTCCACTGGAAGGGATTGGTCCGAAAAGCTACCTCTAGCGTTATGGGGCTACCGCACGTCAATACGGACAGTGACTGGAGAAACTCCTTATGCACTGGTATATGGTTCCGAAGCTGTACTACCAATAGAGCTCGAAGTTCCATCCCTACGGGTCCTCCTCGAGAACCAAGTCAATGAAGTCGATTGGATGCAAAGTCGATATGAACAGCTAGCCCTACTCGACGAGAAAAGGCTAAGGGCAATCGAACGTACGAGGGCCTATCAACAAAGGATGGCTAGGGCTTTCAACAAAAAGGTGAAGCCCCAAAACATCAGTGTGGGAGATTTGGTCCTGAGACAACACCCTCCTAATGCCATGAACCCCCTTGGAAAATGGGGACCCCGATGGATCGGTCTGTATGTAGTCAAGAAGATACTAAGCGGCGGTGCAGTCCGACTCGTGGATTTAGACGGAGATCAGCTGCCGAAGGAAGTCAACCTCGACAAATTGAAGAGATTTTACGTCTAATAAACGAAGACCATAAAAAAAAAAAAAAAAAAAAAAAGAGCTCGCTAGGTTGAAAACTGTGAATACCCCTTTCCGATGAAGCGACGCATGGGAAGTATCTTTTGATTATTTTTATTTACAAAGGGAATATTCTTAACGACATTAAAATTATGAGAGTCGCCACGCCGTTTTAATTAAAGCCAAAACATTGAAAAAAGCATTTTTAGTGGGTTCGGGGGTCAAATTACAACAAGAGAAGAATATTGAACGTTATCACTCCTATTGCCCAAATTGATCGGTCTTTCTATCATGATGAATGTGTTAGTAGTGTGTTAGTGATTTAGACCGGATCCAAAGATTGCCTACGTTCCTCTCAATGTGAGAAGCTCAGGTCAGCGTAGTTCGCAGAGAATTAGAATAGGCAGAAGAATCGGGATCATGCATAATGAGGGGGGAATTACCTAAAGATTAGGGTTTAGAAGTAGTTCCTAGATCATCCTCGGGTTGATGAACCCTCGATCATCATCGGCTATGAAATAACATGTAATTATGAAGATCGCAACCCTAAATATAGCATAAATAAGGTTTTAATCTATGAACACGAAGAACATGCGACGAACATATTATGAACATGCAAAGCTCATGAAGAAACTATGAATAAACATGTACGAACATTAATATAAAAGATCTACATTAAAAATAATGCAAGAACACGAAGAAAAAGTTAGAAAACTTACCTATGTTGGCAAGAAATAAACCTTGGATCTTCTTGGAGGTTTGAATGCTAATTAGAGAGAAAAATTGTGTTTAAGAACTCTCAAAATTCGTACTTAGAGCTCTCCAAATCGGACCCTTAAACCAATAGCATGGAGTTGGTTTATATAGTAAACTGAGGGGAAGATCTGATGGTCCAGATCATCCGGCGCAAGGTTGGCCGCCTGGCCATTGTTGAAGCCGGTTACAAGAGTGGCCGCGTGGCCAAGATCAACGCGGAGCAATGTTGGCCGCGTGGCCAAGGCTGCCGGCTGACTTGATTCTTAAGCTAGGGTTTCTGCATGGTTTTAAGGAAACCATTTATTACCTAATTTGATAGATTTGCCATAAATGAGATATTTTGGGAATCTGGGACAAGTCTTTGCAAGGTTTCTAATTCCTATAAAGTCCTTGTATTTTTGGGAAAGTCCTAATAAACTCATTTTCAGGTCGGGTACTAACAGTAGCCCCTCGGCGACGCTTCTTGCAAGGCAATGTGGGGTCGACGATAAAAGAAGGATCCGTCTGAAACATGAGTTTCAAAACAGAGGAGAGGTAAAGGAACGACTGAACCTTGACAGACGACCTACGTATCCGCGGGGGAATCAAGCCAAACGTAGTTCAAATCTGATGGAAATTGGGAATAACTGTCCACTTGTGGGGAGCAACATCTTCTGCATGGGGAAAATGCACCTGCTGGGGATGAGAGATGACCGCGTTGGTCAGGTGGCTGAACCTTTTCAGGTTTCCTACGTATCCTCCGAGGAATCAAGCCGGTCGTAGTTCAGAGATCTACTGGGGATAAAACGAGTTATCGGACTCCTTTTAGGGATAATAAACCTACGGGCACTATCCTGTACGAAGCACGAATCATTTGTAAGCAATGAAGTTATTTGGGAAAATTAAAGACTACGTTGTCTAAATAATCCCAAGATGGAATGGTAAACGCAATCAGGATCGCCAGGGTTCCTGCCGATCGCGCCAAAGTAATAGATGTCGGGTCTCTCGCGAACAGAAAACGCCGAGGCTTCCGCCAACCATGATCGATTCTAGGATGCGTATGTTATAGAGGCGCCGAAGTCTCTACAACCACACGAATCTTAATAATAGATGCCGGATCTCTCGCAAACAGAAAACGCCGAGGCTTCTGCCAATTACGATTGATAAAGGATGGTATGTCATAGAGGCGCCGAAGTCCCTACAATCATACGAATCCTAATAATAGATGCTGGATCTTTCGCAAATAGAAACGCCGAGGCTTCTGCCAATTACGATTGATCTAGGATACGCATGTCATAGAGGCGCCGAAGTCTCTACAATCATGCAAATCCTAAGCAAATATTTGGTAAAGAATGGAAATTTTAAGGGGCTTTCCGTACCCAAAGGTAACGAATATTAGTCAAAATTGTGCTAAGGGCATTTAAGATGAATTGATGGGAAAAGATCAGGGACAAAAGAGGAATTTTATCTGAAGGGGCAAGGTTGGCCGCGTGGCCAAACACACTGAATTGCAAAAGTGGCCGCGTGGCCAAGACCGCTGAGTGGTCAGATCTCCTTCACGCGGATTGCTGATCTGACGGCTGGGGTTGCACGGGCGAAAGTGGCCGCGTGGCCAAGGTAGCCGGCGGGCTGACTCTTGGTCACATCACCAGAAACCTTCCCTCTTCTTCTTCTTTTCTTCTTTCTTCTTCTTCTTCCTTCCTCCATTGACGAGTTAGAGTGAGAAAATTGAGTTTTTAGAGAGAGAAAGCTCAGATTTTGATAATTTCGAAGCCTTCATTTCACACATCTCTTGGAGCTATGGCGGATTGGATCAATGAGGCATTATTTAGAGATTTTCCGGGCCATGGTGGGTATATGATTCCACAACAAGAGCCACAAGGAGAGGGGCACGGTAATGCTCAGGGCGCAGGGAATGTCGGGGCTGATCCAGGAGCGGGCTTTGAAGCGGCGCCCTTGATTCCACGGGGCGGTTTGAGACCACGAGCCGCGACTCGGAATTATCGCGATAATCTGCTGCGGTCTACGTTCGACCAAGATTACGATTTTTACATCGACTCTGAGCGTCATTGGTCGATGGGGCTTCCGGAGACGCGAGAGGTAAATTTCGAATTTTCATTCCTCTCCTTCTTGCACATTTGTATGTTTTATGCACATAATATGAAATGCCAGAATAATGGAATGCTAGAATTTAAATTGCTAGAATTGTAAATTGCTAGAATGGTAACATACCTGTGCTGTGTTTACCTGCAGAGGATCAAGGCTCGTGGGTCCACAGTGACTGTGGGCAAACTGTGGGCGTCCCTGCCGGAGGGACCGGGCGGTTTGCGTGCTCGGATCGAGGCTATGGGCTTTGGCCCATTCTTTGACAGTGTCCGCATGGTCGGGGCTACCCTGAAGGTGGCAGCGGTGATAGAGGTGTGCCGGGAGTTCTGGTGGGATACCACCCATACTTTCCACTTTAGTTGGGGAGAGATTACCATCACGCCGACGGATTTTGCGGCCATCACAGGGTTGAGGTTTACCGGTACCCCTTTGCCTTTTGATGAGAGCTTGGCGGAGCGGCGGGACTATAGACAGGCTCTGCTGAGAGTCGACACCGACCTGGGAGGAGGTGTCAAGGGTTATGGAGTGGAGGCCGGGAAGGTAAATCGCTTGGTGGAGGTGGCGATTGAGGCCTTTAGTAGGGGGGAATATGATTTGGATTGCTTGGTCCGGCTGTTCTTATGGTACAGCTTTTCGGAGATTTTGTTTCCCAGTGGGGCTACTGTCTGCCGGTACTCACTGTTAGGGGATTTTGTGGACTTGGACCTAGTCGGTGGGATTTCTTGGGGTGGAGCTGGTTTGGCTGAGATTTACCGGGCTTTGGACCATTGCTCGAGGGCTAGCTCGTCGGCCTTTGACGGGTTCCAGTTCGCCTTTGAGGTATACTCTCGACTACCCTTCTTTTCACTTGTTGAGATTTCTGTTCTATTTTTTGGTCTGAAATATCCCTCTTATTACATGTACAGGCTTGGGTGTACGAGGTCTTCGGTGTCTCCCCTTTTTAGTTGGTGATGAGTGTTAACAAGGTTGTTCCCATCATGTCGTATTGGTGCAAGGGCAACAGGGCTCCTTCCCGCAGAAACCGGGACAGGAAGACAGTAGACGCTGCTGATCTGAGGAGGGTGTTCGCGATGTCTGAGCCCATCGGGGTTAGATTTTACCCATGGAGCCCGGCCAACGAGGCTTCGGTGGGTCCCTATGTAGTGGAGTTGACCGCTTCTAGGGTTCTGCTTGTGGGTCTCACCGGGGAGGCCATGTATCTTGGGGAGAGGGTGGTTCGTCAGCACAGGGCTGGTGCGTTACCGTGGGCTCCTTATGACCCTCCTCGGGATATGCTCCGTCCCACGAGGTTGGCGACTTTCTTGGCTCCCACTCTGGCAGAGCATTACAGGGGGAGTGACGACTATGCCGGTTACGTGCGGACACGGCTGATCAGCCCTCAGGTTCGGGCTAGGATGTTGTCTGGAGAGGGGTCGAGCTCGGCCCGTTATGTCGGTCGGAGTCGGCCCTTGGTTGACATGCCCCTTCGCTCGAGTAGCGTGAGAGTGATGAGGGGCGGCCGGGAGGTGGAGCTTAGCTTGGAGCCGACTGATGCAGATCTTGTTGAGGAGACATTCATTCCTCTGCCCGACGCTGGGGTACGGCTTTGTGCTTTATATCAGTCATGTTCGCACACACTTATTTCTTTCTGCATTGTAATCATTGCCTTGGCTTCACTTTCAGGTGACTCGGGAGGCCTACATCCGTTCGGCTCGGCGGGAGAACGTGTTGATGCGCCTACTGAGGGAAGCGTACCATTCATGTACTTGTCAGAGGGACGACGTTGCGTCACCCCAGCGTCGTGAGCGGTCTCCGAACGGCGCGGGTTCTTCTCACACTGGTGGTCGAGCGGTCCGGGGACGGAGTTCGGGTGCCGGTAGTTCTCGGGCTTTAGCGCGACGTGGAGACACCACGGAGGAAGATTCTGATTAGGCGGGGTCCGCCTTTATTTCCTACACTGTTAGCTAGCAGAGAGCAGAGGGATATGTATGTACAGGACAAATGTATAAAATGCATGTATGTATATTATGTTCTAAAATGCAATTTTATTGTGGGAACCTACTTGTGCAAACTAGTTATTTTACAAATGTTCCTAATTTTATACAATGCATGAGCTATGAAAGGGGGCAGGTACGTAGTTGCATGGATCCGTCACGGAGTGGGAAGAAACAAACTGGATTTCTGCATGGAGCAAAGTTGGCCGCATGGCCATGGCGAGGCCCAGAACAATGTTGGCCGCCTGGCCATGGCGAGATCCGGAGCAAAGTTGGCCGCGTGGCCTAGGACGAAGTTGTCCGCCTGGCCAAGGACAACATCGGCCGCGGGGCCAAAGGCATATGTGGCCGCGTGGCCAAAGCATGCGCCGCCTCCGGTTTTCCTTTTCCTGGCAAGAGTGGGAGCCTGTGCCCTATTTAATAAACCCTTTGCAGCCACAAAAACGTACCAGCAAACTTTTGTGCAGTTTTTTGAGTTCCTTTTTAGCCAATTTTTCTTGCTCTTTGCCATGGATCAAGAGGCTAGGATCACAAGCCTTGAGAAAAAAGTCTTTATAACCTCTTTGGAGAAGTGGGTTGCCAAACTTCCTGGTTCGAGTCGTAGGAAACTTGATGAACGGTATGGGATAAAGTGTCTTTGGTCACTTTTGCACATGAACTCCAATACCCACCTCTTGCAAGCTTGTGGTAAATTTTGGAATGATACCCTCCATGTCTTCAACTTTTCATTCAACGAGATAACACCCACTTATGAAGATATCGCAGCATTATGTGGCTACGAAGGGAAGGGTAAAGTTGCCTTGCCTTTTGACTTCGTTTGCTTGAGGGACAAGTTGGTGACTTTTGGCGTACCCGTGGATGACTTTGATAGGTATGCTAGGGGCGGTTATGTCGACCTTTCTTGGATGCCACAACACTTCATGCATGCAGACGTGACATCTAACCGCTCCTTGGACCATCTTGCACTGTGCTTGTTTAGCTCTATCCTTTTCCCTTCTGAGGTGGGATTTGCCAGTGAAGGATGTTTGGGTATGGTGAACTTGGGTCGTTTGGGTTATGATATTGTACCGGCCATTCTTGGGGAGATGCTCTGTGGGATTCCCCATCTCGCGGCTTATGGTGGGATGCCTTGTGGTAGTGATAGGCTTTTGACCCTGTGGTTGCGAGAGCGGCTTCGAGTGAATAAACCGGCGGCTTCTCTAAAGGTGGCCCCATGGATGCACCGCATTAGAGGCATGGTGGAGCGGTTTGAGGGCATGACTCTCAAAGGTTGGGAAAAGTATTTGGCGGAAATGGTGACTGACGACATTCAGTGGGTGGTGCCCCATTGGCACATTCACTCTGTGAGGGAGAAACAAGTGGGACTTCACATGATCAAAGTTCCGACCCTTTCTGGAACTACTTTTTACTATCCCTCTAGAGTGCTTCATCAGTATGGTTTGGTGCAGACCATCCCGGAGGGTTGGGACGAGGAGAGAGATGATTTTCCCTTCGGGGTACTTCAGTTGGATGATAGTGCCTCAGTCCTTCTTTCTCAGATGTGGGGCGAGGCCGGCTTTAGTCGTAGGACCTTCCTCACACGCTCTAGCAACACCTTCCTGCCACGCGAGTATTTGGATTGGTATATGGGGAGACTTGGGCATGCGGAGCAGACTCTAGAGATCCTAAGGGGCACTATTTTGGGATCTTGTGCTCCAAGTTTTTCATTGAGGGTTAAGGAGGCTGAGGCTTATGCGAGGAAGATGAGTAAGAGCATGGATAACGGAGGTGGAGAAGAAGTGGGGACGTCAAAGAAGAGGAAAGGTGAAGAGGCTCCTAATGGCAAGGCTAAAGGTATTAGCGAGTTTGAAAGAAGATTTTGTGAGAATCCTAGCAAGAAGAAAGTTCGCCGTGGGCAAAGCAAGAAGAAAGAGACCGAGGGCACAAATGGCACTAAGGAGTAATCCCGAGCGTCTCTCCATAGTCGTGCAGACACATTAGTTTAATTTAGTTTGCTTTTGTTTGAGTTTCAATTTCAGAATAGGTTATTTATTCAAAAAGTATGTCAAGCTTAGACTCATCAAATAAGTGTTAACATCCAATGACTACGGGAATAAAAGTTTTTGCTTTCAGAAGAATATAACTTCTATCTTTATTGCTTTGACAAGATTTGGATGTTTATTTGTTTTTTAGACCGCACCTTTTGAAAGGCTGCCTACGTTCCCCTTTTACAAATAGGACTAAGGGGCTCAGGTCACCGTAGTTCACTCCAGTCAGACTAGAATGATTTTAAAGAAAGGGAACATAGAAGGGGGGATGCTCTAACTTTTGCCTAGACCGCCCTCGCGGGTTTTCGATCTAGCGAGCTTTGTACGCACCCTTATTTTGCATAGACCGCCCTTTGCGGGTTTTCAGTCTATCGGGCTTCTTTTTGCGTAGTAAACATTTTTTTTTTTTTTTTTTTTTTTTTTTTTTTTAAGAGGGGGAGTCTAGTCATAGTAGCGCCTGAGCTTGCTGAGGTTGACTGGTTCCTTGAACGGGTTGCCATCCAAATCTGCCATTCTGTCTAGTCTCGTGGTGCACCTCGAGCTTTGGTCATTGCGTCGACGCGTTGCTTCAAATCCTCTATTTCTCTTGAGATGTCTTGAATCGTTTCTGCAGTCAGGTGCGAGAGTACCTCTGGGCCGTTCCTCACATAAGGCTCGATTTCGTGGCAACCGAGGAGTTCTAAGTTTTCGCTTTCCCTATAGAACCAAAATCCTCTCACGACGGTGAGCATGTTCTCGTCCATCAAGCCTTGGATTCTCCTTTGTAGAGCGACACAGTCGTTGGTGTCGTGGCCTTCGTCTTGGTGGTAAGAGCAACTTTTGGTAGGTTCAAATGGTTGAAGGGGTGGTAATTCGGAGAGGAGTGAATGTTCTCCTAGAGGTTGCATCTTGCTCATTTGTCTCAGTTGGTCGAACAATTTTGCGAAAGGGGTCC
The DNA here is from genome assembly GCA_026119855.1 of Campanula takesimana. Lineage (NCBI taxonomy): Eukaryota > Viridiplantae > Streptophyta > Magnoliopsida > Asterales > Campanulaceae > Campanula > Campanula takesimana. Next base: position 2,386,682 of record JAOWBW010000030.1, read on the forward strand.
CCATTCTTGTGTAGCGGGGGGCTGAGAGGGGGTATTTTTCCAAAAATCTTTGCATTTTTTCACTGATTTCCTTTTCCTGGTGCGAGGGCCACGATTTTGTCGTTGGTGTTGGGGTCTGAAGTTTATTCCCATGTGCTGGGTGCAGGATTGGGGTATTCGCGAGGTACTCCTTGAGGCAGCATAATGCGAACTCACATCTCGAACTCCATTCCTGATCGTGGGCCCTTTCTATTTCTCTGAGTGCCGGTTCCCCCACTGTTGTAAAATGGCTGAGGTGTTGCAGTAACTTGACGAGTTCTTCCTTGTCGTCTTTGTTCCGAGGAGACTGCGTTCTCAACACGGCTCGAACTCGCCGACTGATGGTTCTCCACGAAGTTGTGGAGGGGGTCGCTTCTTGGTCCTCCTCGGTTGTCTCGATCTGGTCATAGCCGACACACCCATCAACAAACGACTTGACCTCATGACGGGCGGCCGCGTCTACCAATATTTCGATATTTGCTAAGGGGAAGTCATCCTTCGGCGTAGCTTTGTTGAAATCCCGGAAATCCACACATACTCTGACTTTACCATTGGATTTCTTGACAGTCACCAGATTTGATAACCAAGTTGGATATTCGATCACCCTGATGAAACCCACACGGAGTAGCTTCTCAATCTCTTCCTTCATTTGCAAAGACCATTCCGGCTTAATGCGGCGCAGCTTCTGCTTGACAGGCTTAGCGTCTGGTGCTGTCGGGATTCTGTGCTCTACGATCGAGTTGTCGAGCCCCGGCATGTCCTTATAAGACCATGCAAACACATCCACATATTCTTTGAGTAGCTCAATCAGTGCTTCCCTTTCGGCTCCGCTGAAGAAGCTTCCAATCTGCGTTTCCTTAGGCTCGGCTTCGGTCCCCAAATTCACGCATGTTAACACCTCATCGGCAGCTTGGGCTCGAGATTCTTTTTGATTAATAACCTGTTCTGAGATTTCTTTAATGTATTCATCATTTAATTGGTCTGTGTCCGCCTCTTCTAATGAATCATTATCAACTAAGTGTATATCATTAGTTTGATTATTAGCCAATTTATCAGTTAAAAGAGTGACTATGGAGGGATACTCGGAAAGGTCGAGGGTTTCATTCATGGCAAAAGGGAAAATAGCGTTTGCAACAAGATCATAGTCTTCAGACGTAAGGTCGTCAGACTTAGAGGAAAAACTCAAATTCAAAAAGTAAAACACTAGACTCTGGGGACGGGGATTTTGGGTGAGTGACAGGAGATGCTGCAGGAGTGGCGACAGGAGAAGGAGTAATCCCCAGTGTTCCCACCATAAATTCCGGAGTGGCTATAGGTCCCCCAATGATGCACCAATTCTTGAGCTTGTCCCCCATGGGTACCACCAATGTCCTTGGGTCCACCTTATCTTCAGAATCATCCTCGATGACGGCAACCATGTCCTCGTGCAGCCCCAGATTACCCAGATGTTGAAGCAGATATTGGCCGTCCCACGTCTCAGTCAAACTTGGAGTTTCTGCGGCTTCTCTTGCTGGCTTGTCAAGGGTTGTGGATTCAAGTTGATCTGCCAAGTCTTCTGCAACCTTGGTGGAGTACTCATGCCTGATGGTTCTAATTCTGCCCGTGGCTTTGTCATATTCCATGTAAGTCAGCTTCATGTTGGACCGATCGAATTCCACATCTCTGAAAATCTCGAACCCTTTTTGCAACTTCCCAGTGGGGGTCAATCCATGGCTCGGCGAACTCAAAACACGAAAACTCCTCGCCTTCCCTAACAAAGTAGCTATTTAGGGACAGACGGTATGGCCGCATTTCAGGCTTTTTGTAGGGAAGCTTCATCTTTTTAAGCAATTCTATCCTCTGTTGCTCCATCTTGTCTTCAAGAGTAAGGGTGTATCCTAGACCAAACAACCCTCGATGATTAATCTCTTCAACCAATTCTGTGGGGCCTTGCAAGTTCTTACCTAGCCCCAGCCCCGGTATAAAACCCATGTTACGCAGTATCTTGACAACAGGTGCCACTTTGTCCGTTGTTTTGGTGAGGTCGACGGTACATATCTGTGCTTGAGCGACTATTTCGAAGCCATTGAAGAGTCGGCTCTCTTCCCCATGCTGAATCTGTAAGACAGGAACGCCCTTGGTGTCCGTCCCTTGGGCAGTTACAAGATCACTGTAGATGATGGTCACTTCATTACCAGATTGAAACTTCACACACTGGTGCAGGGAAGATGGGACAGCGCCCGACTGATGTAACCATGGCCGGCCAAGGAGGAGTGAGAAGGTTGCGGGGATGTCGATGACGTGGAAATTGGTTGGCAGGATCTTTGTTCCGATGGTAATGGGCAAGGTGACTTCGCCTATCACGGCGCGGCATGTAGAGTCATAAGCTTTGATGGTTTGTTTGGATGGGCGTAAATCAACACCATGAACGCCAACCACATCCATCATCCTTGAAGGGAGGATATTAATAGCAGAGCCATTGTCAATGAATACACAGGGAATCTTCTTGCCATTTACTTCGACAGTGATGTACAAAGGCTCATTATGATCAACTCCGAACACTGGCTTGTCTAGCTCCGAGAAAGTGATGATGTTTCCATAGTGGATATTACCAATCATGTGGGTGACGTCCTCCGGGGTAATAGTGGATGGTACCATGGTGGCGGCGAGGTTTTGCTCGAGCATGAGGCGATGGGCTAGGGAGGAGGTGAGTAGGGACCATAGTGAAATGTGGGCTTGGGTTTGTTTGAGTTGAGTGAGGATAGGGTCTTCCTTGTCTAGGTCGGCTTGCTCGGGTTCCTTCCCAAAGACTTTCTTTGCGCCCTTCGGGTCGGATTGGTACACTTGACCGGATCTTGTAAGGAGACAAACTTCCGCACGTAGCTCCTCCAACGACAATGGCGAGTCATGACAAGGGGGCGAAACTTCGGTCTTCTCGGCCTCCTCTAAGATTTCGGCCCAAGAAAGAGGTTGAGAGGACTTGGGATTCTCCTATTCTAGAGATTCGACTTCACTTACTAGTTCTTCTAAAGACAACAAGTAGCAAGAAGATTCTTTATTATTAGTCATTGAAATATAACCCATCTCATCACAGTCCGCCACAACAGGCTCGGCCGGATCAGTGATCTCACTAAGTTCTACCATGAGTACATTGCTAGCTACATAATCTCTAGGGTCTTTGATGACTCCCTTGTGGATGAGCTCTTGCACGGCCTTCTTGAGTTCAAAGCATTCTTCGGTAGTGTGACCGGTGCACTTGTGGTAGTGGCAAAATTTTGACAAATCGCAACCAGGGCGGGGAAGGTGTCCTTCTAATGGTTCGAGCATTTCTAACGTCACCAATGCCATGAAGACATCCACCATCGTGAGCCCTATCTTGTTAAAGGCATCCATGAGCTCTAGGATACTAATCTCGCATGTTTGCACCAGATTCACCCCACCCCATTGTTAGGAAGAGGGTTATTCACCACATTAGGACCTTTCGGCTTCTCAATCTTCTTGTCATTGATCAACCCTTGTACTACACGCTTCAATTGAATACAACCATCCGTTGTGTGCCCGATGTGCTTGTGATACTTGCAGAACTTGGAGGCGTCTAAATCACTTCTTGGGTAGGCAGGTTGGTAATTCTCTAAAGGCTTGATAAGACCTCTCTTGAGTAACACGTCAAAGACTTTCCCCATAGGCATTCCAAAATCGTCAAAGTGCTCCCTCTCTCTTTGCGGCGGAGCCCCATTCCTTGTTACGGCTTGAACATCTAACGGGACCTCTTTCTGGACCATATTCACTTGGCCGACGGCCTCCTTTCCACCCCTAGGAGGCACAGGCGCAGTAGGAGCCTTGTAGCGGAAGGAGTTGTTGTTGTTGGTCTTTGGACTTTCCTTTGGCGGCACAGTCCCAGTGAACCCTGCTTCGTACCTTACTCCGGCGTCAACCATTTCCCGCAAATCAGGGAAGTAACCATTACCTATAGCAGCTTTCATCTCCGGTAGCAAGCACTTGTAGAAAATCTGTTTCTGTTCCTTCGCCTTTGGTGGGTATTGGACCTCACACAACCGATGGTTCCACCTCTTGTAAAAATCATAAATAGCCTCGTCGGGCTTTTGCATAGTGTTCTCAAGATCCGTTCGATTCACATGCCAATCCAAGTTAGCCTGATACTTCTCACAGAAAATAGCGCTGATCTGATCCCACGTTTGCCTCTCGCTTGGTTCTAGCCCCAAGAACCAACGCAGAGCTATACCATCCAAAGTGCTATGAAATACGCGAGCCATTTGTTCGTTGGTGCAGTCACGAGCCCTCATGGCCAACACATAACTATCCAAATGAGTCTTAGGACACGAGTCACCATGAAACATTGCCACCTTAGGCATCTTGAAATCCTTGGGGAGAGCCCCCACTTGGCTAGGGTTGATTGTCTTGGTAGTCGGTGTACTTTGCTTATCTACGGTCTCAATCAACTTTCGCATTTGCTCTTGTATGGCCATAACCACAGGGTGATTGGAGATGTCGGGGATAGTTTCTGACAGAGTGACGGGAGGAGTAGTGGAAGCAGTAGCAGCGGCCATCCCAATACTCAGAGGCAACGAGGGTGCGGGTAGTTTGCTAGCGGAGAGGTATCCGCCAAGCAGTTCAGGGGAAGGTTCATAGACGGCCTTTCATGGTAGTGAAACCTTGTTGGGTGTAGAGAGAAGGAGGTGGAACATTGCGGTAGCTTGGGAATGGGAAGGCAGTAGCATTGGTGTTGGGGGGACAGTTGGTATTGACCTCTTCATCCTCGACATAAATGAAATTCTCTCCATCGGGCACCAGTTTAGTTCCCTTTTGTTGAATGTGACCCTTCAACTGTTGGTTCTGGTCTTCCAGCATCTTGTTGCTTTCCTCGAGATTCTTGATCTTTGCTTCGAGACCGGCGAGGAAGTTCTGGAGGCTTAGGGGAATACCATTGAGAGTAGCCTCGGTGTTGAGCTCGGCGGCACTGGCAGGAGGAGCAGAGGCTGAAGCTGAAGCAGGAGTTGACATTGCTGATGACGAGACTGAGAACGTGGACGGAGTAGAAGCTTCACGTTGTAGTCGACCACCCGAACGGATCCAAACTTGCTTTGCTGAAAGGTCGAAGGGCAATGGAGATTTAGGAGAGGGGGCAGGCTCATGCAAAGTATATTTTAATTTACAAAAACATACACTATTTACATCCTAATTGGTTGGAAGGGGTACCCCTTTTTCGCAACTAGTTAGGAGACTACGATCAGTGGAGGCCGTCATTACGTCTATAGACCCCTCGTTTTTCACCTGCATTGCACACCCCCAAACGGACAATTTGGGCGAGGGTCCTATAGGGCAAGCGGCTTCCACCAACCATCGGATCCTACGACTACCCTTCCTTAAAGGCATTTAACGTGACGTCTATGTTACATCCTACGCAAGTTAATGATGAGCCGAGATCTTGACAATAAACACTCATCTCACCATGGCACGTCCCTTGTAGGGAAATCACTTTTTTGTGCACTTTCTCTCAAAGATCTCGATTCATCATTGACTTGGGGATGACTTGACATAGACAGCACGTTAATTGACTATTAAGAAAAAGCTAGCCAAACCAACCGGTCAAAACCTAGGTGTGTTACCTATACTAGTGTGGGTTGACACGGGTTAGGTAAAAGGTTCCCACCGCTCGCGGAACGTACACGGTGAGTGGAGTAGACGAGTGACTCGAAAAGAGGGCGACAGTAGCGCACAAATTCCTGCACATCGAATACTCCGGGTAATGGGGACCTGTGCAGTGCTGACACGGACTAGTGGTAGTGTGTGGCAAGAAACTAATTCTTTTTAAGGAGAAAAGAGAGAAGTTTTTGATGTTAGGAGGATGCAATGCAATGCATGAGAGAGAGAGAGAGAGAGAATGTACAGGGGAGCATAGAAGAGTTTTGTTTGACCCTAATACTAAAGCGAAGATAACAAGGGTACAAGGATACAAGGTATATACAAAGTACAAGTATTAACAAAGTACAAGTATTAACATTGCGGGGTGCGCGGGTGTATGTGTGAACATGGCAAGTATGTGAGGTGCATGTATAAACATGGCAGGTGTGTGCACGTGTAAACATGGCAAGTGTAAGGTGCATGTGAGAACATGGCAAGTGTGTGCATGTGTAAACATGGCAGGTGTGCATGTGTAAACATGGCAAGTGTATGAGGTGCATGTGTAAACATGGCAGGTGTGTGTGTGTAAACATGGCAGGTGTGTGCATGTGTAAACATGGCATGTGTGTGTAGGGTGCATGTGTAAACATGGCAAGTGTATGAGGTGCATGTGTGAACATGGCAAGTGTGTGCATGTGTAAACATGGCAAGTGTGTGCATGTGTAAACATGGCAGGTGTGCATGTGTAAACATGGCAAGTGTAAGGTGCATGTGAGAACATGGCAAAGTGTAAGGTGCATGTGAGAACATGGCAAACATCATGATGTGAACGAAAGTTAGACCCACTAAGTTTGAAAAAGTTTCAAAGCAGTCCCCAGCAGAGTCGCCACTGTGAATACCCCTTTCCAATGAAGCGACGCATGGGAAGTATCTTTTGATTATTTTTATTTACAAAGGGAATATTCTTAACGACATTAAAATTATGAGAGTCGCCACGCCGTTTTAATTAAAGCCAAAACATTGAAAAAAGCATTTTTAGTGGGTTCGGGGGTCAAATTACAACAAGAGAAGAATATTGAACGTTATCACTCCTATTGCCCGAATTGATCGGTCTTTCTATCATGATGAATGTGTTAGTAGTGTGTTAGTGATTTAGACCGGATCCGAAGATTGCCTACGTTCCTCTCAATGTGAGAAGCTCAGGTCAGCGTAGTTCGCAGAGAATTAGAATAGGCAGAAGAATCGGGATCATGCATAATGAGGGGGGAATTACCTAAAGATTAGGGTTTAGAAGTAGTTCCTAGATCATCCTCGGGTTGATGAACCCTCGATCATCATCGGCTATGAAATAACATGTAATTATGAAGATCGCAACCCTAAATATAGCATAAATAAGGTTTTAATCTATGAACACGAAGAACATGCGACGAACATATTATGAACATGCAAAGCTCATGAAGAAACTATGAATAAACATGTACGAACATGAATATAAAAAGATCTACATTAAAAATAATGCAAGAACACGAAGAAAAAGTTAGAAAACTTACCTATGTTGGCAAGAAATAAACCTTGGATCTTCTTGGAGGTTTGAATGCTAATTAGAGAGCAAAATTGTGTTTAAGAACTCTCAAAATTCGTACTTAGAGCTCTCCAAATCGGACCATTAAACCAATAGCATGGAGTTGGTTTATATAGTAAACTGAGGGGAAGATCTGATGGTCCAAATCATCCGGCGCAAGGTTGGCCGCCTGGCCATTGTTGAAGCCGGTTACAAGAGTGGCCGCGTGGCCAAGATCAACGCGGAGCAATGTTGGCCGCGTGGCCAAGGCTGCCGGCTGACTTGATTCTTAAGCTAGGGTTTCTGCATGGTTTTAAGGAAACCATTTATTACCTAATTTGATAGATTTTGCCATAAATGAGATATTTTGGGAATCCGGGACAAGTCTTTGCAAGGTTTCTAATTCCTATAAAGTCCTTGTATTTTTGGGAAATTCCTAATAAACTCATTTTCAGGTCGGGTACTAACAAAAACCCGCAAGGGCGGCCTAGGCAAAAATTAGAGCACGTGCAAAAAAGAAGCCCGCTAGATTGAAAACCCGAAAGGGCGGTCTAGGCAAAAAACAGGGTGCACAAAAAAAAAAAAATGGTCTTCGTTTGTTTGAACTACTGAGACCTGAGCCTCTACACTGGAGGAACGTAGGCAACCTTCGGGTGCGGTCTAAAACATAAACAAATACCCAAATCATTTCAAATTAACGAGATGCAATTTTTATTCATTTCTTGAACTATTTTTATCATTACAATGGAAATGTTGAGCTATTAAAAGACATTAAAACATTAAATCCTAAACAAGTGGTCTATTTTAATTGCAATCTCTTGGGGGTACTAGGAAAAATCTAATTTTCTCTTGGCATTTGAAGGACCACCCGAACGACCATCAATCCTACTCTTCTTGGGAGGCCTAGGGACACTGATGCGGACCGATATCTTCTGCGTAACAGAGCGCCTCTGAGCATAAAAGTCATCCAAAGGGGTACTGAAAGGGTCGGTCAGAATGTTGTTCACATCAGCAGCGGCTTCCTTGTACCTCAAAGCACTGCTGGGCTCAAAGTCCTTTCCTAGCAACTCAGCCCGAAGAGCATCTACCCAAGTAATGCCACGGTAGACGGTACTAAGCAAGTGATCCAAGTAACTCTCGGGAAGAAAAATGCTACCCCGGTGCAATGGAGCAGAAGCCCAACGGTTACGATCATCTCCCCAAGCCGACTGAAGCTCATTCGAGAAGTCCGGATCCATATAAGAAACTGGATGAAGCCTCCCGTTCCTCAGAAAAGGAATTATCTGTTGACGGCCAAATTGTCTCAAAACCCGTTCGGGTTGGTAAAACAAGGAATCTCTCAACCCGGGTAAAACCACATGCTGAAAACCAGAGGTCCACTCCACAAAAGGGCGAAGACCCCAAGGACACCACTTAGCGTCAGCTGTAAGACGAGAAGCAAAAAATCTCCTCCAACCCTCTTCAGTCAAATCTCTAATCAGTAACCGTCGCCTATGAACAGCAAAAGGAGAAAGGTCGCCATCTGACGCATAAAGCCTGAAATGCTCCCGAAACTATATGGTCAAAAGCAAGGGGCTTCATCATCGCATCTCGCCTGTACGGTGCAATTCGTCCAAACCATGCAAGGTCTCTCCTACAATGAGAGGAATATGCTAAATCGCTGTCCTTTCGCCTGCAACACGATTTCAGCCAACTGCGCATCCGCAGTACCCTGAGGAGTGACAAACAAAACCTCGCTGAAAAGGCAGACAACCATGGCATTTCTCTTAAAGGACTGAACCGCGACATCTTCCGAATGCAAACTGAAGAACATCGGAAGCTCAGTTATGTCAACAACGGTCCCGTGCATCATCTTCTTCACCTCTCCGACAGGGAGATTCAGAGGGTCAACCCAAGAATCAACAACACCGCGGTGATACTTAGGGACGGCAATCCGACCAGCCAAAGGCATACCCAAAATGGCCCCAAAATCATCGACAGTCGGCACCATTTCATTGGCCAAAAAGTTGAATGCATGGCTATCACAATCCCAGAAGGCTGCAGCAGCCTTCAAGAAGTCGCAATCCGGCTTCAATGTTCGCAAAGTAAAAAGAATTCGAAATCCGAAATCTTTGATGAAAGCATTTTTGGGATGGGTCTTGAAAGAATAAACGAATGTCGATAAATCCTTCTCGTAACTCTTGACGACCTCGGCACCAAGACTAAAAAGGTTGGAGGCCATGGGAAAGAAGGTTATAAGCAAAATTGGGCAATAAAATGGTGTTCAAAAATGGCAGAAAAAGGCTGTTGGAGTCGAATTATCGACCAGAAGCTGATATTATAACTGTTGGGGGATCTTTTGGTCAGCAAATATCAGGCCCTGAATTTCGCCTCCCAGAGGCGCGCGCCTCCCGACACCAGTTTACAAGGCGCGCGCGTCCCATCTCCAAGAGAGGAAGCGCCCGCGTCCCAGGTAGAAGAAGGCTCCAGAAATAGCCTTTGTCAGTTCAGAACAGCACCCGGGCGTTCCAGCGCCTTCAACCTGCAGAAAAGATCAATCCCAGCAACAAGAGAAGCTCAAACGACGACAGCAAACACTCGGCTAAGCACACATTAATTTGGTCCGCCCTTAAGGCATGTCTAAAAACTGAAATAAGATAGAAACTCCCATTCAAAGTAGGGTGTCTTTTATTTTCTCAAAAATCAGCTTTTACAATTCATCCCCAGCACAAAGCACTCCGCAGTCAACTGTGCTCGTACCCTATCAAAAGTCAAAGTCAAACAGACAACATCAAAGTACGACTCATGACAACAACTTGGTCCGGGATGAGCCACAGAAACACTACTTCCTCATCAAACAAAATCTACATTCATTCAAAGCAAACGGTCCCCCGGGTCCCGCACTTCAGCAAACGGTCCTCTGGGTCCCGCACTTCAGCAAACGGTCCTCAGGGTCCCGCACTTCAGCAAACGGTCCTTCAGGTCCCGCACCTCAGCAAACGGTCCTCCGGGTCCCACACCTCAGCAAACGGTCCTCTGGGTCCCGCACTTCAGCAAACGGTCCTCCGGGTCCCGCACTTCAGCAGACGGTCCTCTGGGTCCCGCTTCCAGCAAACGGATCTCGCTATCAGCAAACAGGTCCCGCCTCCAGCAAACGGATCTCGCTATCAGCAAACAGATCCCGCTTCCAACAAATAGATCCCGCTGTCAGCAAACGGATCCCGCTATTGGCAAAGCCCTCACATAGGGAGCGCACCCTTATCTCTCAAAGCCGCTCACACAGGGAGCGCACCTCTATCCCTCATAATTTCAAATTCCTGCTTTTATCGAGTCTTTTCCTTTTCTTGGTGATGTCCTAGGCGGATGTCTGTCTTTCGTCGGTGCGTTTGGTTCGCAATCCACACCACCGAGGGGATCTGTAGACACCCCGCCTTGGACCGCTCGCCCCGATTGCACACTTGATTTTGTGTTTCTCCCTCTTTTAAGTGTTTTCTGTTAGTTTCTGTTACTTTGGTTAAGTTCCAGACGGACTCCGTTAAGTCCCGGGACTAAACTGAATAACAGTTCTAACTTTCTAGTCCATTCTGTCAAAATTGCTTCTCAGAGTCGCGTGCCTCCGCCCCTTGAGGCCAGACGCGCGTGCCTTCAGCCGCCTAGGTGGGATGCGCGCGCTTCTGGGGTGTGTCAGTTATAGATTCTGCCCGTGAATCTCTCCCTTGCTCATTATACATGATTTTTCCCGGGAAAGATTTCTTGGAGACTCCGTTTGGCTCCAAAAACAGTCCTTTTTCAACTATAAAAACCCCTCCAATCCATCATTGGAGGGGACCTTGGACATCATTAATTTTAGTCCTTTTACTCACTTCTTTCCTAGACTTTTTCTTGGGATTTCTTCAACTAAGGATTCAACCTCTTCTTCAAGTCTTTTCAAGAGGTTCTCTTTTAAAGGATACTATAGGTAAATGTCTTAAACATTTCTCTTCTTCTTCTTCTTCTTCTCCTTCTTCAATCAAATGTGCAATCACCCAAAACCATTTGGGACATGACACCAACGGTCCTTTCATTACATTGAATTGGCCTAGGAGTCATCTCCCTACATTTTAACTTTAAAACCCCTTTTTATCATCATTTTAATAGGAAGAACGCATTTATCTTTAAAAGTGAATTATGAACAAACAAGACCGACTTTGCTCGGGTGAAATGGGTGTTTAAGTACTTCCCATTTCGTAAATCAAATTTAGGCTCATAAACATTAGGTTTTCTTACGTTCCTCAAAAACGTTGGTGGCGACTTTAAAACACAATTAGTCATCCTAGGGTAATTCACGCGCTCTAGCCAAGCCATGGTCCCCTCGGGGTATCTACAGGTCCCCTTGATGGTGTCGTCCCCAAAGTTAATGTTCTGAGGGGGAATAGGTTCCCAGATTGGATCGTCCATCCCAACTTTGTCTTCCTTCGTAAATGCGTTCGTTGCCAAGAGTAGAACAACATTTGTCTTAAAACTGAAGACACTATAGGATTTTATCTAACCTTGCCTTTTTCCCCTGATCTTTGCCTCGTCTCAGTTTAATCTTTATTTCTTGTGCAGTTTTTGACTATGGAGCAAATTGCCGAGATCGAGATGGAGGAACTTGACCCCGTCCAAGCGGCTAGGTTGAAGAAGCAAAGGTCTAAAGCTGCTGCCTTAGAAAAGTGTCATGACGATATGGAAGCTAGGTAGACTTTACTTCAGAACAAGGATGATTCCGCGGTGCTAATGTCAGACCGTTCTGCGGGGGAAGTTGGGGATGGGGCCAACGTGGTGGCCCCCGAGACCGAAAAGGCTGCTCTCGATAGCCAGTCCCAGAGTCAAGACCAGGACACGCACGCTATGATCGAGGCGGATACTGGGCGTGCTCATCACGGTCAGAAAAGATCCAGGGAGGAGGTCAGGGAGGTTCGAGCTCCTTCGAAAAAGGCAACTCCCTCCGCTCATGATTCTGCTTTTAGCCCGGTCTTGCCTGATGATGAGGTTAAGAGCTGGGTGGAGAAGTTTGGTGGGGTCCCTATTTTGTTGGGGTTAGACGTATCGGTCCGTTCGGGCCTTGCCTTGAAGAAGGGTGGTCCTGTGATAAAGCGGGCAATGAATGTGGGTACAATCGAACAATTGGTTGCTGAAAAACCCACGTCCCATCAAATGTTGAACCGCAAAGGCTTACTCCTTAGCGAGGTAAGGCTCTTAGTTATCCTGTTCTCCTTCCGCTCTTTGTAATTACTCATTTCCTCTTTTTTTTCTCTGTAGCTTGCCTCCCTTGCCCAAACCGATTATACCATGTATCGGCACGCTTATGAATCTTTAAAAGAGACAGAGGCCGAGGTGGCTAGGCTTAAAGGTTCCGTTGATGGTCTTACCGATAAGGTAATTGGCCTAGAGAAAGAAAAAACCTTTCTTGACGCGTCGCGTCGTCAATCTCAGGAAGAAGTCTCAAAGCTGAAGGAGTCTCTGCTCGTGGCGAAAAACGAGGCTGAGGACGAGAGTAAGCGTGTCGAGACATTGGCGGGAGAAAAAGCCATCGTTGAGGAGAAGCTTCCACTGTTGGAAGACCAGTATGCTCGTCTGGAGGAGAGCGTGGCGAGCAGAGAGAAGGCAGCTGTTGAAGCTTACAAGAGTGGGCCCCAATTCAGGGCGGACCTGAGTGATAGAGTCGGCACGATATATAATGACGCCAGGTCAAATTTAACCTGTCTCCTTTACATCGATCCCGAAGTTGATGTTCCGTTGGAGAATTGTGCTCGTCTTTACCATCAGGACGCCTATAGTGTTGAGGCTCGGGCCGCGCATTCTCTCATTCCATTCTCCGAATGAAGTCTCAGGGTTATTAAGGCGATGGATCGTAAGGCCAATAGGCCCGTATGGGAACCTCCAGAGCTGGCGCCTGATAACTTTGAAAAGTTGCTGGAGCGGACTGAGGACGAGGCCCGTGCCGGTGTGGATTAAACTATCACGACTTTGTGTTTGTTGGGTTGTAAAGCCGGTTTGGCTTGGAACAGTTTTTTTATGTATTTGTCTCACTCAGCCCAGCGTCTTCTGGGGGAGTTTTAAACACTTTTTGTTTGTCCAAGTATTCGTATGCCTGGACCCAGTGTTGACTGGGGGCGTAAACACTTTTTATTTGTAAGGATTGTGAACCTCGGTTTGAGGCATTTATCCCTTGTTTCCTTAACCTATTTAGTTAAGTGTTATCTCGTTATTTGTTCATGTTATTTTATCTCGGTTTGAGATGTCTCAACAGTCTGAAGTGACGAGATGTGGTAGCCGGTTTAGGCTATGCTGCCGGCCGTGGTCGACCACCGTTATGGGCCGTAACGAGTGTTAAATGCTCGATTTTGTAAGGACTAACTCATGGCTAGTCTCAAATTGTCATGGGGACTAGATGTAATAATCTTAACCCAAATTTGAGAGCACTGGCCGGCAGAATTAGGTTTTAAATGTAGCCGAGCTAGGCTATGTTTGTAGGCCATGGTCGTTCACCGTTATGGCCGTGACGAGCGTTAGGAGCTTGGTTTGTAAGAACTAATTCGTGGTTAGTCTCAAATTGTCGTGGGAACTAGATGTATTAATCTTAACCCAAATTTGAAAGCACTAACTGACAGAATTTGGTTTTTATTGTCTTGAATCATGACGTTTAAGTCTTAACTCGGAATGATGATCTCGGCATTGCTAAGTAATGCCCGGATTGTGCTTAAGAATCAGATTTGTAAAAAAGGAAAACTTTTATTGATAATAATAAAGGAATTGGTAAACGCTATGAACTAGAGACTGCAAATCTAATCTAGAAAAAACATAGATAGATAGGGTGCCGAGGAGCTACTGATAGTATTTCCTCAAGTGTTCCAAGTGCCATGGGTGTTTAAGCTCTTTTCCTTCTGGAGTTTTGAGCATATAGGTTCCTTCTCTGATAATGTGAGTAACGATGTAGGGACCTTCCCAATTTGGAGAGAGTTTATTTTGCTGGGCCTTCAAATGTGTCGACTCGATCTTTCTGAGTACCCAGTCACCGACTTCAAAAACTCTTTTTTTTTATCTTGCTGTCATGGTAGGCCTTGTTCCTCTGTTTATAATTTATCATTCTGAGTTAAGCCGTTAGCCTTTTTGCTTCAACTAGGTCTAGGTCTAGGAGTCGGTTGTATTCATAGACCACCTCGTCATAATTGGACACCCAGAAGGTAGGTAAGGCCATCTCGGCTGGAGCCATAGCTTCTGATCCGTAAGTTAATGCGAAGGGAGTCTCCCCTGTTGGCCCCCGAGTGGTTGTACGAACTGCCCATAAAGCAAGGGGAAGATCGTCCAGCCACTTTCCTTGACTTCCTTCTAAGATCTTGGCTAGGGCTTTCAGTATTAATTTGTTTGCTGCCTCGGCTTGTCCATTTCCTTGAGGGTGACTGACCGATGACTTTTTATGTTTGACTCCTAGTCTCTTCAATTCTTCGGTGAAAGCGTCAGAGAACTGGAGGCCATTGTCGGTCACGATGGAATGTGGGACGCCGAACCGACACCATATATAGTCATGGATAAAGTTGATGGCGTTCTCCTCTGTGATTTTAGCTAAGGGCTTAGCCTCCACCCACTTGGTGAAGTATCGACCGCCACAATTACGAATTTGTTGCTTCCCTTTGCCAAGGGAAAAGGCCCAATGATATCGACTCCCCACATGTCAAACGGCCATGTCGGTATGATAAGGCTTTGTTCCACAGGTGGCACCTTTGGCAGGTCCGAGAAGCGCTGGCATTTGTCGCACATCTTTACGTAGGCTTGTGCTTCTTCTCTTAAGTTAGGCCAATAGTAACCAAGTGTGATTATTTTATCAGCAAGGGTTCTGGCCCCCGGGTGGCCTCCGCAAACTCCTTCATGTACCTCGGCCAGAAGTTTCTCGTTATCTTTAGGGGAAACACATCTTAGGAGAGGCCTGGAGAATGACCTTCGATATAGAATGTCGTTCCAGACTATGTACCTGGCCGTCTTCTTCTTTATCGTTTTGGCCTCTAACTCGTTTTCCGGTAGTCTGCCCTTCTCAATGTAATCCTTGTAATCGTCGATCCAGGTTCTCTCTTCGTCATCTAGAATTAGGATTTCTAGTCTTTCATAGGCTGGTTGGTCGGCATAGATGATGAGGGGATTGATTTCTTCTAATGTGGCCATCTTCAACAACAAGTCGGCCTCCAGGTTGTGTTCCCGTCCTATTTGCCTTATTTCCCAGAACTCCAAATTCTTAGTGAGATTCAGGACGAGGTCCCTATACTTGGTCAGCATGTGGTTCTCAGTGTTGTACTCGCCCTTCACTTGGTTTACCACTAGTTGGGAGTCACTGTAGGCCAACAGTTTATTCGCACCAAAGAACTTAGCCCTTTCTATTCCTAAGATCAAAGCTTCGTATTCCGCCTGGTTGTTTGAGGCTGGGAATTTAAATCTGATGAAGTCACGGGCCACGTGTTCGCCGCCTGGGCTTGTTAAGTATACCCCGGCTCCACTTCTTCCTTTTGTTGTTGACCCATCTCTGTACAAGATCCAACAGTCTTCAGGTAATTCTTCTAAGGGCTCTCTGTCCATGGGAAACTTCCTTTTCCTTGTTGTCGGTGTATGCTCCCTGGAGAACGCGATCTCCACTAGGAAATCGACCAAGGGCTGCGCCATCAATGTCTTCTTTGGCTTGTAAGTGATGTCGAATTCAGTTAACTCAATGGACCAGTTCAGCAATCTGCCGGAGCTGTCCATCTTATGGAGTATGTTTCTGAGCGGCGTGTCGGTATAAACCGTGATAGGATGAACGGAGAAGTATGCACGAAGTTTTCGGGCAGCAATGACCAAGGCATATGCTATCTTCTCGGAATTATAGTGCCTGCTCTCGGTATCTGACAATGCTTTACTTATATAGTACATCGGCTTCTGAATTCCATTATCTTCTCGTACTAACACGGCCGCCACGGCTCTGTCCGTTGCTGCAAGGAATACGAAGAGTGTTTCTCCCATAATCGGACTGCTAAGCAATGGGGGCAAACCCAAGTATTCTTTTATTCTCTGGAATGAATCTGAGCATTCTGGGGTCCACTCGATGTCCTTGGTTCCTTTCAAGGCTTTGAAGAAAGGCAACGATTTCTCTGCCGACTTGGCGGTAAATCTTCCCAGGGCGGCCACCCTGCCATTCAACCTTTGAACCTCTTTGACACACGTCGGCTCTTTCATGTCGACCAAGGCCTGTATCTTCTCCGGATTTGCCTCGATGCCTCGCTGGGATACCATGAAATCGAGGAACTTACCCGCCGTGACCTCGAAAACACATTTACTTGGGTTGAGCTTCATGTCGTTCTCTTTCATATTTTTTATAGTCTCTGCCAGGTCCAGTACGTGGTTTCCTGATTTGGTTTTTATTACCATGTCGTCAATATAGGCTTCCATGTTCCGGCCGATCTGGGACTTGAATACCTTATTCACCATCCTCTGATAAGTTGCGCCGGCATTCTTGAGGCCAAAAGGCATCATCACATAACAATAGATCCCTCCTGCTGCTTGGAAAGCGGTCTTTTTGATATTGTCCTCAGCCATTTTGACCTGGTGATAACCAGAATAAGCGTCTAGGAAGCTCAAGGTTTGGTGTCCAACTATGGAGTCTACCAACTTGTCTATTCTGGGTAGAGGGTAGCTATCCTTGGGACATGCTTTGTTGAGATCTGTGAAATCGACACACATTCTCCACTTGCCATTCTGTTTTTTCACCATTACGACATTAGCCAGCCACTCGGGGTATGTCGCCTCTCGGATGATCCCGGCCTTCATCAGTTTATCCACCTCGGTCTGTATTGCCTGTTCTTTTTCTACAGAAAAGACCCTTCGTCCTTGCTTGTCGGGTTTGAAAAAACTGTCGACCTTTAGTTTGTGGAGAGCAATGGCTTCTTTAACTCCAACCATATCTTCAACTTTCCTAGCAAACACGTCTAGGTTGTTTTTGAGTAGGTTGACGATTTCTGCTCTTTCTTCCGGGGGGAGTTGTTTTCCAATTCGTACCTTATGTTTGGTTAGTCGGGGTTGATGACGACCTCATCCAACTGATCGACTGGTCTTAGCTCGGGACCGTCCCTGAACTCCAAGGTTTCCACGATGATTTGCTTTATTTTTTCCTTGTCTTTGCCTTCCAGGCTCAAATTCTCCATATCTAGGAGTTTGTCAATCTCGGCATCCATATGGGCGGGTATTGTGGCCCCCGAGCTAAGGATGAGGGAGAGGTCAGAGCCACTCGGCTCGTCTGAAGCTGCGTTCATGGAGATACAACCGAATCCTTCCATACCATATGTCACCTCGGTCTCTGTCATGGCATTTTCAGCATCCAGTACGACCCATTCTTCAGGTATGTCTACCGTTATCAAACCGATGTTAGGGGCTGATGTAGTGACCGTGGTCGACTTTGATATAGTGATATTTCTTTCTGGAGTGTCAATTTCCATCTTGGATTTCGCTTTTCTTGACCTCATCACGTGCTCCAAGAAGTGTTTGGGGTTGCCGAGGACGCATCCTATGCCTTCTGGGGTTGGGAATTTCACCCTTTGGTGTGGGAGGGAGGCAACAATTCCCAGTTTCCCCTGACTAGGAGAGCCGAGGATGGCATGGTAGTCACTTGCCAAGTCCATGACGATGAAGGTGATTGTTGCCGATGTTTTGTAGGGGTACTCACCGACTTCTAGTACCAAGTCCACGGTTCCCTTAGCCTCGGCTATGTGATTTGTAAACCCCTCTAGTCTCCCATTGTAAGGGGTGAGCATGGTGTCTGGCAACTCCATCTCCTTGAAAGTTCTGTAATAGAGCACGTCTTTAGCGGCCCCAGAATCTATTAAGAGCCTTTCCGACTCGCAGTTGTCGATTTGGCCTGTGATGACCAAAGGCTGCTCTCTCATGGCCCTGTTTACGGCCAGCTCATTAGGGGAAAAACTGATCACCTCCTCCCCTTTGTGAATCCAAGGGGGATATGGTAAACCTTGCTTAGCTCATAGATCTGCTCTTTTAACTTGGTGTTGGAAGGGATTTCCTCCCTGATTACACCAATTAGTTTTGCCCGAGGCGGCCTTTCTTCGCGGTCATCCATTTTCTCATCTTCTCTCAGACGTTTGTTGTCCTTATTTGCTAGGTATTCATTTAGTTTCCCCTGATCGGCCCACCTCTGTAGTATTTTCTTTAGGGCAAACCAGCTATCCGTCTCGTGCCCATTATCTCGGTGGTAGGCACAGTACTTGCTGGTGTCTCCTGGGATCTTCGGGTTATCTTTAAGGGGTTTTGGATTTGGGAGATTCACCAGGTTCATGATCTTGGAAATCGGCTTGGTAAGGGGGGTAAAGACCTCGGTCGGTCTCGTTCTGTTCTTACCTCGGTTTCCACTTCCACTGGTACCCTGGACCGAGCTTGGAGTGGGTGGCCTACGTTCTCCTTCTCGGTCTCGATCTCTGTATCCGGACAACAGTTTTTTTTTCTCCTCAGCAGTGGCTATCGCGTAGGCCATCTGGTACAGCTCAGACTTTGTACGAGGTTCTCTTACCGACAACTCATAGGTGAGCTCGTCTGATCTCTGCCCATTATAGAAGCACATTATGATTTCCCTGTCTGTAAGTCTCTCTTCTATTGAGTCAGCCAAGTCTATGAACCTATTGTAAAAGTTCATAGTCGACTCGTTCTTTCCATGAACTATGTTTGCCAGATCCGACAATCTTTTCTTTCTAGCCCCGGCAGTGGCGAAGTACTCTAGAAAACTTGATTTCAATTTGGAAAAGGAGTTGATGCTTCTTCTCTTCAAGTCTATAAACCAAGACCTAGCTGCTCCAACCAACGTACTAGCAAAGGCCTTGCAAAGTACGTCGTCTTTGTTGGAAACCAAGGCCATCATTCCTTCGAAAGATTGTAAGTGGTCCATGGCATCTGTACTGCCGGAATACTTGTCCAGGTGGGGGAGCTTCAACTGGGGATTGGGTAGAGAATCCTTTATCCACTGAGCAAACGGACGCATTGCGTTGTAGTCGGTTTTCGGCTTCCTCTGCCCCTGGTTCATCTCTATATTGTCCATCCTCTCCTGAAAATCCAATATGATCTGCTCACTAAACCCTGAGCTGCGATGGGAGCTTCTCGGCCTGTCTCTTTATCTATCTAGTCTTCTTCCAACAACACGACTTGTGTCTAGATCATCACGAGGTCGTCTTGGAGGAGTATGACGAGGTGGCTCCTGTCTAGGCGGGACTTGATCTTGATTTTGCCATCGCCGCCTTTCTCCTAGAAATCTCACATCTGGAGATTCTGCCTCCTCCTCTCTCCTACGGTTTATTTGATCCCTCAGATCTCTTCCATCGGGATTAATTGGGCCAAGTCGACCTTCTAGTCGGCTTGGTGGAGCAGCTCGATTACCTGGGGGGCGTCACACGGTTCCTGATGACGTCTATCCTCAGTGCGTGTGTTCCCCCTTCGGTCACTTCTTTCTCCGCCTCCCAAAGCTCCGCTCGTGCCAGAGGGCTGGGCGAAGGGTGCCAAGGAGTGGTCAGGATTGAATTCTAGAAGCGCTCTCTGGGCATCAGCTAGTTGCTGAAGGGTTGAGAGATTCTGATGCAACAATGCCCTTCGGTCAATTGGTGGCGGCCTAGAAGGGCCAGCCTCGGTTAGCTGAGGATGTGAAGTCGTCCGCCTCTGTCGTCCATACTGGTGAGCAATTTCAGGCGCCGTTCCTCTGGAACGGGTGTGCATTCCGCCTCCCTGAGGTGGAGGAGGGAGGCCTTGATTCGGAACATTATCATTTGCCACGTTAGGAGGTGGGGGATTGAGATTAGCGTCTGGTGTAACGCTAGCTTCCCGACCGTCGACGTGAGTTCTAGACATGGGGAAATTTGTGGTTTTCCGAACAGAGATTCTCCAACGACGTTTCCCGGCAATGGAACCAAACTGATGCTGCCAAAAACGTGTCGGCTCAGCCCTCCGTCTAGCGGTTCGGATAAATCCAGCAATGAGATCTCCCTGTTCGGATCTGCACACAAGGAACAAACGTAAACTGCGCTGGGGCTTTACCGGCAAAGGCCCTCCGGCGTGAGAGTAAGAATACGGGTGATATGAAATAGAGAAATCAATTGACTTGTTCGGAGCCAAAGAGTTCATTACCCATCTCCTGTTGTGAGGACCTGTTTTTATAGGCGCGGGTGAATGAGTCCTAGCTTGTTAAAGAAGCTAGGATGCCCGTGTTGATGTAGGACTCGCATTCCTTGGAGATAGACTCCGGATAAGGATGGATGATGTCCTGTTATCTTGTATAAGAGATATCCTTGTTTAGGTAAGGATCTTCACTGTTAGAGTTGTAATCAAACTCCATAAGTGAACTCCCCGTGTGAAAGGAAGATTTTCGGTGGATGTCGGCCCGTCATCTAACTCGGCTCGTTCTGGAGGCCGGCTAAGGATTGGGCCTCTTGAACTCGGCCTAGGCAAAGGCTGCCTGTTCGGCCTGATGTATCTCGCCATATAAGATTGTGGGCCTCTTTGGATGGGCCTTAAGGTATGTGAGCCCAGAGTTTATGGGTCCCATTTAACCAAGTCGGTTTATGTCGTTCAATTCCAAATAGGAAACTTGTGTTTAAACCCGTCCAAAATTCTTTTCCAAATCAAATTAGGAAATCTGTCACGACATGTTTGTGCGGCCGCCCAAAACTATCTGTGCGGTTGCCCAAAACTGTGCGGCCGCCCAGCCCAGTTTGTGCAGTCGCACAACATGGTTCAGAAGGCCATATTTTCCATTTTAGTCCTTTTTAAGATTTGTTCTCTCGTGTGTGACCCTCTAGGATTATACTAAGTTGGCAATGGGTGCAAACATGAAACCATAAGATATGATTAGGTTCTAGCAAACCATCATACATACCCAAATAGTATAGCTAGATACAAGTTCGCATTCCTTTAGAATATGTCACAATCCCTTTGTCCACGATGTCTTTGAACACAAGTCATGGTCAATAAGTCAACTTGTTTTGTTCAATACTTTTCTCGATCCCGAATATGTTGATAATCCAAACGACATTGATCCAATCAATCCGTTTGAGTTTGGCCAAACATTTCACCAAAATCATTCCTTCGAGGGGCCCAAGCTTGACATCTCTCCGAAGAGGGACAAATCCATTTAGATTATTATTCATCCCTACGTGAATCCGATTATGCTAATCATACCCTTTATAACCACCGTGTTAAGGCAGCGTTTGAATATGTCAAACATAATCTTCATCAAGTGGAAGACTATAATAACTTCATGTCTAAGGATTCAAATGACATAACTAATATGAGGTTTATATATGACATTGACCATGAGATAAATCTCATACCGCGGGTCATGTCCAGTACCTTGTTCCAAACAAGTACCTATAAATCTAACATGATCATCCCATGATCATTTAGCCTTTATACTAGTGCTTAACAAGCTCTAGGGACGAAGATTATTATAAGAAAACATGAGCAACAATAATAATCTTATTATCTCTTTATCATCATGAATAAAATGATAACTTATACAATGTTTAACAAACGTGCCTAGGGCACCAACACCAACAATCTCCCACTTTCCCTAGGCCCAATCTCTAGGTATCCAATACCCATGGACCTAAAATGACCATCATGTTTAGCTTGTGGAAGTTCCTTTGTTAGCGTGTCCGCAACGTTATCATTACTTGGTACTTTGCATATATTTACGTCTCCCTTATCAACGATTTTTCGAACGATAAGAAAACGCCTAAGTATGTGTTTGGATTTGGGATGTGCTCTTGGTTCCTATTGTTGGATTCAATAGCACCACTATTGTTACTAATAAGGTCTATTGGATTAGCAATACTAGGAACCATCTCAAGTTCTCCAACAAACTTCTCCAAACAGTTTCCATCGCAGCATCCAATGCAGCAATATACTTAGTTTTAGTCGTAGAATTAGTGACTGTACTCTGCTTGGAACCATTCCAACTTACAGTTCCACTATTTGACATATGCATAAAACCTGGTTGCGATCTATTATCATCTTTGTTGGTTTGGAAGCATGCATCCGAGATCATCTTCCATACCATCATAGATCATAAACAAATCTTTAGTTCTTCTAAAGTACTTTAAGAATCGCTCTCATAGCCATCCAGTGAATCTCACCAGTGTCAGATTGATATCTACTCGTCATGCTCCAAGCATTAGATATATCTGGCTTAGTACTTATCATGGCATCATGGATCCAATTGCCGAAGCAAATGGCATCTCATTTTCTCATGCTCACCTTTTGTCTTTAGGACATTGAGTCTTGCTTAGAAAAACTCCATGTAACACTGACAAATGTCCTCTCTTAGAATTTTTCGTTGCAGAATCTTCTAATGACTTTATAAATGGATGTACTTTGGCTTTAAACCAATTAGCTTCCTTGATGCCAAGGACATATGCAGTTTCATCCATATCTTTCATTGCGAAGCACTTTCCAAACAAAGTCTTTACAGACTGACGTGTAGGAATGTCGTTTCCAATGAGAAATACGTCATCCACATATTTAAATAAGGAATAGCACTATGCTCCCACTAATCTTCTTGTATATACAAGGTTCATCTTCGTTCTTGATATAGCAAAATTCTTTGATTCATCAAAACGGAGATTCCAACTCCCAAAGCTTGCTTCAATCCATCCAATGGATTTCCGCAACTTACATACTTTATTAGAATTTTCTTTGACTATCAAAACCTTTAGGTTCTATCCAATACATCCTTAAGTGAGTTCCCGTTGAGGAACGCTTGTTTTGACATCATTTTATCAAATTTCATATTCCAAATAAGAACATGTGACTATGAAAATTCTAATAAGTTTCTTGCTACCCATGTAAGTTTTTCTCCAAGAAAAGTCATTCATCTCCTTTGGTTTTTACACCTTAGGTTAGAATGATCAAGTTCCAAACTTGATTATTATACATGAATTGCCTTTTAGATTTTATGACTCCAAGCCATTAATTCTAAATGTGGAGTTGATATTGCATCTTTGATAGGTGGTAAATACTTCATTCTAAATGAACTTTACCTCAATACTTTCTATTTCAAAATATCCAATATTTCTTCTAATAGATTGTATTTTATCATGTGTACAAGTACTTGTATATCTTGAACGGATTTTCACAACCCCTTGTGAAAACTTGTTCAACTTCCATCATAGGTTAAATACTATTTTCTAGGTCTCGAACCATTCGAGATATGTTTTACTCCCACTGATTCTTTTAGAGATAAACCTTTTATCAAGAAAAGCATCATCATAAGCAACAAACCATTTGTTTCTTATGAGTAAAATTTTATCCTCAAGTTTCCTTAAGATATCCCATGAAAATATATTTATTAGATTTAAATGTGAGTGTGTCCCAGACAACTCCTTTCGACAAGGTCTCACCATCCTAAATCTTTATGAAAGACAAACCCAGTTTTTCTTTCACCTTTTAACCTCTTTTGATGGAACTCAAATTAGTGTAATCATAGCAGTTTCAAATACATAACCCCAAAACAAATAATGGAAGATCATTCTGACATTGTCATCTAATGAACCCTACCCAATAAGGTTCTTATACTTCCATGTAGACACATCATTTAGAATGATGTTCTTAGTGAAGTTAATTTGTGAAACCATCTCACAACTTTAATGATCACTGTCAAATTCTTGGTTCAATTATTCATTATCATGATCCAATTAGAATCTTTGAATAGTTTTACCAAGTATAACCAATATTCTCTTTTAGCATTGCTTCTTAATGCACCATGTACATCAAAATGTATTAGGTCGACTAAGATATTAGCTTTTTACCAATCATAGTAAAAGATGTCTTGGTTCAAGTAAATAAGTTTGCATAAATAATATGATTCCAAATCATATGACTTTAAAACTCCGTCCCATGGAATTTTAGATATGCATTTCTCATTTATTTGATAAAAACAATAATGCATAAAGAATTTTAATTATTTATGTTATAGCTTTTATTACTTTGTTCTTCAAGATTTAGGATATAAAATTTATTTATATGATAACACAATGAAGTAAATCATAATAAATAAAGCACTTTTCTTATTCCAAATAAGAAATAAATATCCTTCATTATCTTATAACAAAATAATATTTTTCTACTCCATTAGTAAAGTCACTTTACAAGTGTTCTACGAACAATGTTGCAACCATTGCATCATTACCATTCATAAATCAACCTTTACTATGAGTAGTCTTTCAGTTTACTAATTATTGCACATTTATACAAATGTGGGATCCATATCCGGTATCCAATACCCAATAATTAAAGTTAGAAAGATTAATTTATAACATAAGTATCCCGAGTGGTAGTCCTACTACCATTCTTTTTGTTGATCGTCCAAAATCTTGACTACAATTCTAAATGGTCAATCCAATTGCCATTTTACCAAACTGCATCAATTAGAGTTATTATTTTAACCATAATTATTTCCTTTAGGTTTGACAATGCTTGTCTTACCTTTATTTTGGCACTTGGCCCTTTTCCATCATGAACCATGAGCACTGGAGAATCCATTCTCCACCATCTTCATCTCCACAGGTTTAGCATGTTAATGTAACTCGGAGAGATTCTTTATTCATTCCATGCATGTTATAGTTCATCACAAAGTGATTATAACGTTTGGACAATGAATCAAGAATGAGATCCGTTGCTTGCTCCAATCCAATTAGACAACAAAGTTTCTCAAGATGCTCTACGTAGCCTTTATCTTAAGCATGTGAGGTTCCACTTATTGCCCTTTACTCCTTTTGCAAGAAGTGAATGCAATAATGGTTTTATACCTCTCTTTCCTAGATTGCTCTTTGAAACATGTAACTCAACTCCACGCCTATCTAATAGGCTTCCACAAGTTCCAAACTTTGTTGGAGTTTTGAGTTCATAGTTACGAGCATGAGATAACTCATATCCCTAGAAACATACTCATGTCTCTTGTGATTGTCTTTCTCTGGCATTGGGTTCTTTAGGAATAGGCCCATCAAGAATGTACAACACATCTTCTTGCCTTAGAACGATTCTTAGGCTCAGGATCCAATCCATGAAGTTTGTACCATTCTCTTGAAGCATTATCCTTATCAAGAATTAATCGCAACGATTTTAGTTGTCATCTACAACCAATGCAAAATTTCCAAAATTTTACAAGTACCAATCTCATTAAAGAGATAAATAATGTATTTTCCAAAAATACTCCCACTAAATTATATAACCTTCTTATACATCCAATGTATAACATAATTTAAATGGGCTAAGATCCAACTTTAATTTGATTTCAAGTCCGCTATGGCGGATTACACAAAACCAAATTAATTAGGTAGACAACCCTGTGAATCATATCCAATATGACTCTTAGATCCTATTTTTGAGATTCTTTTAAATTGGGCTAAGATCCAACTTTAATTTAATTTCAAGTACGCTTTGGTACACCGCTCAAAATCAAATTAATTAGGTAGACAATTTCTTGTCAATCATATCCAATATGATTCTTAGGGATCCAATTTTAAAAGCATGTTTAATCTCATCTTTGCCTAGGCCCAAAACTGTTTTGACGCCTTATTAAGTCCAACCATTTTAAACGTATAGTTGATGTACCTCGCTAGGACGTGCCCACATCATCCATCTTGCTCATACATGAACAAAATTAATGTACCTCGCTAGGGCGAACCCACATTAAAATTACCCATGCACTAACAAGTGTTTTAATCATGGCATGGCAAGAGGACTTAAACTTTCTTGAAGGTTCATTACCATATAGCATACAACATATTTATGAGCACACAAGATAAACATGTTACGCATCAAGTTTAGCCACTAAATTAATCATCATTAATTTAAGCACAACATTTATGTGTCATTAGTTTCTCTATTATTATGAGGATGAGACTATTTGAACTTTAGTCATCATCTCCAAATCAAGACAACAAGAAGTGCGGCCGAACTAAGCCATTGGTAACCACAATTCCGCACTAATTCAAGAAACCAATAAAGTAGTCCATGTGGCCGAAACTATGCAATAGATGGTCTCGATGAACGTAGGCCAATTGCATCCACAATTCCACATGGATCTCCAATCATTGAATCAAGAACTTTGTTTCTCAATTTTAGCAATTATGAACTCTTCGTAATTCTAACTTCATTTTATCTTTGAAACTTTGATTGCAATCAAGTTTGGGAAACACAATATCGATGAACGTGGATTAGCCATCCAAACCTTGAATCAATCTCAGAATCAAACGACTAAAACAAATAGGAATTCAAACCAACTAAATCCACCCCGCGACCCAAAAAGAACCCCAGCCCAGACCAGAAGGTCCGGCTGGGTCCTTACTTTGGTCCGGTCTGACCTACCTCAAAATTCCAGCTTCTGACCATCACTGTGCGGCCGCCCAAGAAAGACTGTGCGGTCGCCTAAACATGTGCAGCCGCCCACGTTTTTATGTGCGGTCGCACAGTAGCATCAGAATGATTTTTAGAGTTCGAAAATTTGTCTCAAAATTGTTTTCCCCGATTATTAAAACTTTGATCCAATCAGAAATTAATAATCAAACAATTCAGAATCCAACATAATTTTTAGTGCGATTCAATAGTGCGATTAAAGTTGTAAAACAATAAACCACATAGAATCATATAACACATAAACATCATATAATCCAATATTCATATCATGCTAGGCATACAAACAATTTATATACACACAACATGATCTAAGTATTGAAATAATCAACATGAACGGGGTTCTGATACGAATGTTGGCTTTCGTAGTAACATGCGCAGCGGAATTAAGCATTTAAAATTTAATGAAACCCAAAGCCCATAGATCCATTCATATGATTATTTCAAATACAATATGATGAAAATTGTGAAACACGTTTTCATAATTAATATGAACTATATGGAATATTATTTGTGTATTATTTTGTTCTTCAATCTAGGATGTCTTAGAACAAAATAAAACTCTCTCAAACTCTTTGGAGAGTTGCACAAAAGCTGGGTACAAGTTCTGGCCGAATTTTGGTGTTTATATACAAGTAAGACCTATTCCAAATAGGAAACTTGTGTTTAAACCCGTCCAAAATTCTTTTCCAAATCAAATTAGGAAATCTGTCCTGACATGCTTGTGCGGCCGCCCAAAACTATCTGTGCAGTCGCCCAAAACTGTGCGGCCGTCCAGCCCCATTTGTGCGGTCGCACAACATGGATCAGAAGGCCATATTTTCCATTTTAGTCCTTTTTAAGATTCGTTCTCTCATGTGTGACCCTATAGGATTATACTAAGTTGGCAATGGGTTCAAACATGAAACCATAAGATATGATTAGGTTCTAGCAAACCGTCATACCTACCCAAATAGTATAACTAGATACAAGTTCGCATTCCTTTAGAATATGTCACAATCCCTTTGTCCACGATGTCTTTGAACACAAGTCATGGTCAATAAGTCAACTTGTTTTGTTCAATACTTTTCTCGATCCCGAATATGTTGATAATCCAAACGACATTGATCCAATCAATCCGTTTGAGTTTGGCCAAACATTTCACCAACATCATTCCTTCGAGGGGCCCAAGCTTGACATCTCTCCGAAGAGGGACAAATCCATTTAGCTTATTATTCTTCCCTACGTGAATCCGATTATGTCAATCATACACTTTATAACTACCCAGTTAAAGGTAGCGTTTGAATATGTCAAACATAATGTTCATCAAGTGGAAGACTATAATAACTTCATGTCTAAGGATTCGAATGACATAACTAATATGAGATATATGTACGACATAGACCATGACATAAATCTCATACAGCGGGTCATGTCCAGTACCTTGTTCCAAACAAGTACCTATAAATCTAACATGATCATCCCATGATCATTTAGCCTTTATACTAGTGCTTAATAAGCTCTAGGGACGAAGATTATTATAAGCAAATATGAGCAACAATAATAATCTTATTATCTCTTTATCATCATGAATAAAATGATAACTTATACAACGTTTAACAAACGTGCCTAGGGCACCAACACCAACATGGCTATCACAATCCCAAAAGGCTGCAGCAGCCTTCAACAAGTCCCAATCCGGCTTCAATGTCCGCAAAGTAAAAAGAATTCGAAACCCGAAATCGTTGATGAAAGCATTTTTGGGATGGGTCTTGAAAGAATACACGAATGTCGATAAATCCTTCTCGTAACTCTTGACAACCTCTGCATCAAGACTAAAAAGGTTAGAGGCCATGGGGAAGAAGATCACAAGAAAAATTGAGCAATAAAATGGTGTTCAAAAAATGGGAGCTATTAGAATCAGATTGTCGACCAGGGGCTGATATTATAGCTGTTGGGGGGATCTTTTGGTCAGCAAATGTCAGGCCCCGAATTTCGCCTACTAGAGGCGCGCGCCTCCCGACACTGGTCTACAAGGCGCGCGCATCTCATCACCAAGAGAGGAAGCGCCCGCGTCCCAGGTAAAAAAAAATGCATCAGAAATGGCCCTTGTCAAAGTTCAGAAAGCAACCCAGGCACTTCAAAAGCATTCAACCAGCAACAAGTTCAGGATCCCAGCAATGAGAAGGAGTTCAATGACAACAAACACTAAGCTGGGCACACATTAATTTGGTCCACCATTAAGGCATGTCTAAAAACTAAAATAAGATAGAAACTCCCACTCAAAGTAGGGTGTCTTTTATTTTCTCAAAAAATCAGTTTTTACAATTCATCCCCAGCAGAAAGCACTCCGCAGTCAACTGTGCCCGCACCCCATCAAAAGTCAAAGTCAAACAGTCAACATCAAAGTGCAACTCATGGAAACAACTTTGTCCTGGGTGAGCCACAAAAATTACCACCTACTCATCAAGCAAAATCTATATCCATTCAAGCAAACGGTCCTCCTGGCCCCGCATCCAAGCAAACGGTCCTCTGGGTCCCGCATTCAAGCAAACGGACCTCCGGGTCCCGCATCCAAGCAAATGGTCCTTCGGGTCCCGCACTTAAGCAAACGGTACTCTGGGTCCCGCACTTAAGCAAACAGTCTACTGGGTCCCGCATTCAATCAAACGGTCCTCCGGGTCCCGCATACAAGCAAACGGTCCTCCGGGTCCCGCACTTCAGCAAACGGTCCTGTGGGTCCCGCATTCAAGCAAACGGTCTTCCGAGTAGAATTCAAGCAAACGGTCCTCTGGGTCCCGCATTCAAGAAAACAGTCCTCTGGGTCCCGCATCCAAGCAAACGGTCCTCCGGGTCCCGCACTTAAGCAAACGGTCCTCCGGGTCCCGCATTCAAGCAAACGGTCCTCCGGGTCCCGCATCCAAGTAAACGGTCCTCCGGGTCCCGCACTTCAGCAAATGGTCCTCTGGGTCCCGCATTCAAGTAAACGGTCCTCTGGGTCCCGCATCCAAGCAAACGGTCCTCCAGGTCCCGCACTTCAATAAACGGTCCTCTGGGTCCCGCATTCAAGAAAACGGTCCTCTGTGTCCCGTATCCAAGCAAATGGTCCTCCGAGTCCCGCACTTTCAGCAAACGGTCCTCCGGGTCCCTCAACCCAGCAAACGGATCTCGCTACCAGCAAACGGATCCCGCTTCCAGCAAACGGATCTCGCTATCAGCAAACAGGTCCTGCTTCCAGTAAACGGATCTCGCTATCAGCAAACAGGTCCCACTTCCAGCAAACGGATCTTGCTATTAGCCAGACAGGTCCCTCTGTCGGCCACGGTGGGCCGCTTCATCCACCGAACCTTTTATTATCAACCAAAGACGCTCACACAGGGAGCGCACCTCTATCCCTTGCAATTTCAAATTCCTGCTTTTATCGAGTCTTTTCTTTTTCTTGGTGATGTTCAAGGCGGATGTCTGTCTTTCGTCTGCGCGTTTCCTTCGCAATCTACGCCGCCGAGGGGCTCTATAGACACCCCACCTTGGACCGCTCACCCCTATTGCACACTTGATTTTGTGTTTCTCCCACTTTTAAGTATTTTCTGTTAGTTTCTGTTACTTGGGTTAAGTTCTAGACGGGCTCCGTTAAGTCCAGGGACTAAACTGAATAACAGTTCTAACATTCTAGTCCATTCTGTCAGGTTTTGCCTTTCAGAGTCGCGCGCCTCCGCCCCTTGAGGCCAGACGCGCGCGCCTTCCGCTGCCTAGGTGGGATGCGCGCGCTTCTGGGGTGCGTCAGTTACAGATTCTGCCCAAGAATCTCTCCCTTGCTCATTATACATGATTTTGCCCGGAAAAGATTTCTTGGAGACTCCGTTTGGCTCCAAAAACTCCCCTCTTTCAACTATAAAAACCCCTCCAATCCATCATTGGAGGGGACCTCTTTTAGCACCTTAAGAATTTTCCACCTTGAACCTTGCTCTAGGCAATTTACTAAAGATATTCTCTCCAAGTATTCAACCTCTTCTTCAAGACTTTTCAAGAGGTTCTCTTTGAAGGATATTATAGGTAAAATGTCTTAACTTTATTCTTCTTCTTCTTCTTCTTCAATCAAATGTGCAATCACCCCAAAACCATTTAGGACATGACACCAATGGCCCTTTCATTACATTGAATTGGCCTTGGAGTTATCTCCCTACATTGTAAACAATAAAACCCCTTTTTATCATTATTCAAATAGGAAGAACACATTTATCTTTAAAATGAATTATGAACAAACAAGACAGACTTTGCTCGGGCGAAATGGGTGTTTAAGTACTTCCCATTTCGTAACCTAACCCCCGAACCCCTCATCCCAAAGAATCTCTATTTTCGTAAATCAAACTTAGGCTCATAAACATTAGGTTTTCTTACGTTCCTCAAAAACGTGGGTGGCGACTCTTAAAATCAAGTGGACATCCTAGGTAATTCACCTCTCTAGCCAAGCCATGGTTTCCTGGGGTATCTACAATAGGGGACTAGCGAGATCTGAGAATCTGTCTGCTGATTTAGAGTCCGTATAGGGGACTAGCGGGATCTGAGAATCCGTCTGCTGATTTAGAGTTCGTATAGGGGACTAGCGGGATCCGAGAATCCGTCTGCTGATTTAGAGTCCGTATAGGGGACTAGCGGGATCCGAGAATCCATCTGCTGATGTAGAGTCCGTATAGGGGACTAGCGGGATCTGAGAATCCGTCTGCTGATTTAGAGTCCGTATAGGGGACTAGCGGGATCCGAGAATCCGTCTGCTGATGTAGAGTCTGTATAGGGGACTAGCGAGATCCGAGAATCCGTCTGCTGATGTAGAGTCCGTATAGGGGACTAGCGGGATCCGAGAATCCGTCTGCTGATTTAGAGTCCGTATAGGGGACTAGCGGGATCCGAGAATCCGTTTACTGATTTAGAGTCCGTATAGGGGACTAGTGGGATCCAAGAATCCGTCTGCTAATTTAGAGTCCGTATAGGGGACTTGAGATGAATGTAAATTTGTTGAATAGACTTTGCTGATAAAGAGGTGGTGATTCTGGTGGTCCACCGCGGACCAAATTGCTGTTTTGAAGCTGTATGCTGCTTGGAGTTGCAGTTGACTTTCGTGGGGTGCGGGCACAGTTGACTGCAGACCACTTTCTGCTGGGGATGAAATGCCTGAATTGCCCATGCTGTTGACTTTGTTTTGGTACCTGTTATGTGTGTGCTTGGTATGTATACGTGCTTGTACGATGAAATTTATGATTGATGTGAAGTAGAAATTGTGAAATGTGATTTGAAAAGCAGAGATTGCTTGAGAGAGATATTTTGCAAAGATGGAGAAATTGCGTGTGATGCGCTTTGAAAGGAGCTTTGATGAATGATGTTCATACCTCCACTTACCATGGCCGCTTAATTTGGGATGGATTTTTGATGCCATGGCTTTGATGAAGGATGCCGACACTTTTGATGAAGATGAGTCGCTTGTACTTTGGTGGAGTGTCGGTGAGATGACGTTCTGGATAACGGGTTGGTCGTGCCAAAAGGCTGCCTACGTATCCGTTAAACAGAATCAAACCAGCGTAGTTCAATGATGATGGAGAATGCTGGGGAGGAAGCTAGGAGCAAAGTAAAATGAAGCACATACTTTTACGCAAGTAAGGAGACAAAGAAAGAAAAAAGAAAAATCTTTTTGTGGTTTTTTTTTTTTTTTTTTTTTTTTAAGATTAGAAGGAAAAGAATATGTACACATGTGAGAAAAAGATTTTTTTTTTTAGTTCGTGGGTGAACCATTTTAAGCATTGTGTGTTTGTAAAGCCAACCCAAGATCAAGTCATGTTCGGTCGAAGTCCGGATTGCCTCGCTTGATTCTGTTGTTGTCGCCGTTGTGCCCAAAAAAGATTGATGTCTAGCCCCAAGAGTTTTGCCGATTGTGGGGCTTCAAACACTTTCGATGCCAAGATAAGGGGTTGCTGATTGTAAAGCCCCTAGAATGCCTTTGATGCCAAACTTTGAGTGCTTGCATAGCCCCCAAGATAAATCAGCTCTTGGCCCATTCAAATAAATTTCCTTTTGTTGTTGACGTGAGCAAGCCCCAAGAGGAGATTATTGATACCAAGCTTCAAGATATTGCTAAGCCCCAAATGTCATGTACTTGTTGTTTGCGGGCTTCAAGATGGTGGGATATGAAGATCTTTTGATGTAAAGCCCCAAATTATCTTGGAATCGGCTTGGCATTGAGAGCGGATGCACTGTCGGGTAGAATTCTTGATAGGGATCTCCTTCTTGCTCTTACTGGGGAGATGAATGGCCTCATTATGGTTGGTACCCAAATGCAGTAATGTCTTGTGGTGCCGTCGAGGTCGCGGATGATAAGGTCTCAAATGGGTATGCTTGCTTGAGTTTTCTTGAGTTGAACTAAAGACGGATCTTCGGATGCAACTAGTGCTTGAGGCGCAAGAGCCACACTTTTTTCTTTTGATCTTGGAGAAGGGGGTGCTGAATTGAAGAAACATTGCGATTGGCCATGGCATTTCCCGCTATAACCCTGTTTTGATAGAGTTTAGCATATTGAATCTTTTACCTTTTCTCTAAGACTTTCTTCATAACCTCGTCGTAAGTTACAACATAAGAATCATCAAATTCATTCATAACATCGGAGCCCTCCTTTCAAACCAGAAGACCTATGACGTGAAGTACTAAGAGACCCTTGAAGCTTGATCGCTTTCATGAAGCCGTAAGACTACTCCCCAAATTATATTGCTCGGGTATCATTGCCCAAAAGCTTGTTAATTGTGAAGCCCCAATATTGCCCTTTGCTTGGATTATTATAATGCCGTAGCCCAAAGGATTGTAGATTGCAAAGCCCCTTGAGACTTTTGGTGCCAAAATTGATGGAGGAAGCTTCAAATGTTGCACATGACTTTGCTAGGGCCACCGTTAGGAGGTGAAGTGAATTGATTTTTGTCGAAGGAGACTTTCAAACTTGAGTGTAGCCCCTAGAGTGCCATCACTGATGTCAAGTAGAGCATGAAATGCCTATCCTTGATTGGGGAACAGGAACGAGCACGTATGACATGAAGGCTTTTCGACATTCCTTTTGAGAGACTTTGAGGATAGTCTTACACATATTTCTTGAGCGTATCCCCTAGGGCTCAATAACTGTCAAATGAAGAAAAAGAAGCTCTCGTTCTTGAGTCACATATCCCCTAGGGCATCATTATCTGTCGAGCAAGAGACTCGTCCTCGTGTGGGGGAACAAATATAAGAGGACATGGCAAGAAATACTCCATTCTCGGGAGTCCTTCGGCATACTTTAAAGCCACATACTTGTAGAAGCTTGAAAACTGAATTACATATTGTTGCTACTCACCGCCCAAACCAATTGACTCACTGGGGACTATTTTTGCAACCTTGTACCCCTCAATGATGGGCTCGTTCTCAGATGGATCTCGGTTACCATGGGTCTTCTTTCACATGAACCCGAAAATGCATATTGCAAGAGCAACCTCTCTTATGCCAATAACCCAAGACAACCTTTGATTGTGCCGTATCTTGTCGAGCCTTTTGCAATTCCGAAGTTGACTCGGTGGGGAATTGACTTGCTGAGGAGATTTAATGTAGAACATGTCTTCTTTAGAGGCCGGGGATCTCCATTTCTCTTTCCCTTCTCTCTCTCACTCTCTCATTTATTTATGACGCACCCTATTTTTTGCCTAGACCGCCCTTTCGGGTTTTCAATCTAGCGGGCATCTCTTTTGTGTCTTCATTTTTGACTCGATTAATGAGGAAGTGTGCATTGACTCTAGCTGAGGATGAGAGACATGTTATTTTGTGGTGGAGACCTTTTGTCACTAATGATGAGTGACATTGACTTGACTAGGGAAGTAGCCCCTAGTATTGACATCATGTATTTATATATTTTTTGAATGACTCACGAAGGCAAGTAAGAAATTAAGAGAGAAGAGAAGGAAAACTCCAATTTGATTGCAAGAAATTGGGAGTATCGCTGAAAGATAAGAGGCTCCTAGACTCGACAAGGAACGTGAAAGCATAATCTTGAGGGGATTAATGCATTGGCAAATGACTCGTACAAAGATGTCTTGACAAGTTCGAGATGAAGGCCGATCACCATAACGCGTTAGGGCTAAACATATCTTCTTTCTTGCATGAGACCGGACCCGCAGGTTGCCTACGTTCCTCCAGTGTAGAGGCTCAGGTCACCGTAGTTCTTGTGAATACTCCATTTGCCGTGATGATTGTTGATTTTGCTTCGTCCTTCGTTGGAGGATGATGATGATGATCTTGATGTGAACTTCTTTGAATAAGGGGGATTTTTTTTTTTTTTTTTTTTTTTGTGCTCTAACTTTTTCCTAGGTTGTTTTGAAGAGTCAACCTAGCGAGCATTTTTTTTTAATCCTCCTTTGAAAACTTTGCTTGATTTTTCTCCATGCTTGATGTCTTGGATTTGTCGTTGATGTTGTTGTTGATGTCGTTGCCTTCGTCACGATGTTTAGCCCCTAGGGATTCAAGTGATGGCCTTCGTTCTAAAACTTGCTTAAACATCTTTTCATCATTTCGCCAAGAATTAGATTGAACAACTTGGAAGAGTGTATGAGGACAAGAACGACTTTTATTTGATACTTGACTCAAAATTTAACATGGGACGAGAGAAAACATTAATGCACACTTAAGAGGACATTGACTTTTTTTTTATCCTATTACTAGGTAGAGAAAGAGAAACGGAGATTGCTGTCGTCATCCCCCATGTCGTTGTAATCTACTTATGGCATGATTTCTTGTTGAAGCCCCATTTCAAATTTGAGTCTCTTCCTTGATGAGTTGCTCTTCACCCAAGGTAAATTCACCATTGTCGATCAAATCTTGGATGATGTTTCGGAGAAGGAAGCATCCCTCGGTAAGATGGCCACTGTGTTGATGATAGCCACAATATTTGTGATGGGCATGGTTGGGACGCATCGTCTTGGGTTTGTACCCTTCTAAAGGCTTGATCTTTCCACTTGCCACCAAAGTTTCAAATGCTTCGGCTTGGGTTATTCCTAGAAGAGGAGTGAAAACTCGGTTGTCGCGGTACTTTTGTGGCTTTTGAGGGACGGGCCACTTGAGCATGTTTTACCGTTGACCTTTGCGTTGTTGTCGGTGAATTCTTGCTGACGGGCTTTGAGTTCGGAAACCTCTTCCTCGTGAATTCTCCTCTCGAGATCAAAACGGGCTTGCCATAAACTGTCCTTGCGGAGGGCATCCTCGACAAGTCTATCCATTTGTTCCCCCATGGCTCTTATTATGTTGAAAAGCCTTTCGTTGGGCACGGAAATGCACCCACCGTTGTTGTTGTTGCCGTTGGAAGCCATTGGACCTATTGAAAGAGCACTGTTGATCTTAGATTGGCCCACAAACACCTTTTGGGTAAAATAATTTAACCCACAAAAAAGAAAAAAGACTCAACCACATAAAGAAAAATGACTCTTTTTTTATTATTATTTACAAAAGTCGGAAGGACGTAGTCCTTTTTGGAGTTTCTAGAAAAAATAGTGGAGTCCCATGCTAAGAAAAGGAATAAGAGGGATGATGACTCTGACTCTGATTCAAATATATTCGACTCTTCCTCCTCCGATGATGATGAGGATACTAAGGCAAGTGATAAGAAAAAGAAAGCTAGTGATGACACCAACTTCATCAACTCCGCCACTGCTGAGTTTCTCGAAAAGAGGTTTGCACATCTTGGTCTAGCAAAGGGCTCCATCGTTCCATTTGACCCCGTTGCACTCCGCAAGTCAACCACTAAGCTACCACAAAAGTTCCGCACTCCTGACATAGCCAAGTTCAACGGCACTACCTGCCCTCGTGTTCATGTTGAAACTTATACTTGGGCCATGCTTCCGATGAAAGTAGATGACACTGTCTTGGCCCAAAGCTTTCCCCAAACTTTAGAGGGGGCGGCGAGGGATTGGTACATGTCTCTCCCCTTATCCATAAGGACCGATTGGGCTACCGTATGTGATGTCTTCCAAAGGCGCTTTGAGGACAATACTACTTACCGTCCCACTAAAAGAGACCTCGAGCAAATACAACAAGGTACTAATGAGACATTTGGTGACTTTGTCAAAAGGTGGAGAGCCAAGCTCACCGAGATCGTTGATAGGCCAACTACGGATGACCAAATGCACATCTTCCTGAAATCACTTTGTAATGAGTATGAGGATCGCCTCCCCTGTAATTTCTTCCCAAGCTTCTCTGAACTTCATAAAGCCGGTCTTCGACTAGATGACATCTTCAAAAGTAGGAAAGAGGCTAAGAGAGATAGTGGATGCCGCTACCCTAACAAAGGCTCTACTAGAAAAGACACGTCTGTCAATGCCATCGCTTTCAATAATCAAGGAAGGAGCAACTATTCCTCTGTCCCTCCACCCAACAAGTAAAAGAAGAAAGAGAGAGTCTACAACAAATTGGAAGGTATCACTCAAGGAGAGCTTTTCGACATACTCGTAGAATCTGGTAAAGTCACACCAAGGAAGCCTCCTTCTACTCCAAGGGAACTCCCCCCGAATCATGCCCATCACCTCTACTTCAAGTTCCACCAGTTCAGTGGTCACGACACCAATACTTGCAACCACCTCAAAGATGTGATTTAAGATCTCATAGACTCTAAGCAGCTAGGGGTTCCTAATATAGTGACAAACCCTTTCCCAACCGCGGGAGGAGGGATCAATGTAATAGAGATAGCTAGTAAGGAAGAGGAGACTACTCGCCTAATCCCAAATGTGGGCGAGAGCACTCCAAAGTTTAATAATGAAGTTTCTTTTGTCTACATAGTGTCTCATAATCAAGTACTAAGTATAGAAAATAACAACTTTATGCGCGAGGGGGAAAACTTGCCATACTTCATATTCCCTGAACCATGGATCGACCATAGGGGGAAGCGCCAACCGGGATTCGAAATCTTCGGTGACTGTGATCCATACTCGCTTGAAACAGAACCAATGCAATTCTCGTGGATACCTCGAGAATTAGGGGGTACTAAGATCAATGCAATAGACAAGGGGACGCTCCGAACCAAGACTACACCAAGCTCATCAAGAAGAGGACACTCAGATCAATGCAATAGACAAGGG
Organism: Campanula takesimana; assembly: GCA_026119855.1. Taxonomy (NCBI): domain Eukaryota; kingdom Viridiplantae; phylum Streptophyta; class Magnoliopsida; order Asterales; family Campanulaceae; genus Campanula; species Campanula takesimana. Next base: position 2,424,401 of record JAOWBW010000030.1, read on the forward strand.
GACGCTCCGAACCAAGACTACACCAAGCTCATCAAGAAGAGTGACGAGCCTATCCAGAATTGGTATACAACTGGGGGACCCATAGCAAGTGAAGACTTCCTGATCAAAGAATTAGGATGTACTCCCCATCCCCATAGAGAAAGAAAATTTGTAACTCTTACCTTAGAGTCAGATACCGCTACCGATGAGCTCACCCAAGAGGACTTGGATGCCATCGTGGAACATGTATTCCCTTACTTTCTTAATGAAAAAATAGATCTTTCTGAGTATCCCGAGATTGCTAGCGTCCTAAATGATGAATTAACTAATAACTCTAACGAATTAGATAATGATGAGTCATATGATGAGTCCTAAATGGTGCTATTGATGCCGAAGAAATGTAAACAGTTAATCTGGGGACGGACGATGATCCGAAAGAGACCAAGATTTGCAGTTTCTTCAAGGGGGAAGACCGACAAGCCCTCATAGAGCTTATCCGAGAATTCGTAGATGTGTTCGCTTGGACCTACAAATATATGCTGGGGCTAGCCAATTCGATTGTTGAGCACAAGATACCGCTGCTTCCTGATTCAAGGCCAGTCAAACAGAAACTCCGCAGAATTAAGCCACAGTGGTCGGTACAAGTCAAACAAGAAATAGAGAAACTCCTGAGTGTTGGGTTCATCAAAGTGATAGAGTATCCAACCTGGTTGGCCAATACTATACAGGTTTCCAAGGCAAATGGAAAGGTCCGCGTCTGTATTGATTTCCGTGATCTCAACAGAGCATCTCTGAAAGATGATTTTCCTCTTCCCAACATAGACATGCTCGTTGACAATACCGCGAAATACGAATTCCGTTCATTCGAAGATGGATTCGCCGGTTACAACCAGATCCTCATGGCCAAGTAGGACCAACACAAAACAGCGTTCTCCACACCTTGGGGGACGTTTTGTTATACGGTCATGCCATTCGGACTCAAAAATGCCGGAGCCACATATCAGAGAGCTGTAACTGCATTGTTCCATGACATGATTTATAAAGAAATGGAGGTGTACGTTGATGACATGATCATACACTCCAAAGGCTCTGATGGACAGCACTTTGTTGACCTTAGAAATTCTTTGAGAGGTTGAGACACCACAAGATGAGACTTAATCCGGCCAAGTACACATTTGGGGTAGTGAAAGGAAAGGTCCTTGGGTACATGGTCACTGAGCGTGGTATATAAGAAGACCACGCTAAGATCAAATCCATCTTTGACATGCCTCCACCTAAGACGCAAAGAGAAGTCAAGGGATTCATGGGTCGCCTTCAGTACATTAGTCGTTTCATTAACCAACTCACGACGATGTTCGAGCCCATTTTTAAGCTCCTCAAGAAGAATGCATCCTTAGAATGGACCGAAGAGTGCTAAGAAGCCTTTGAAAAGTTTAAGGAGTACTTAGTGAATCCGCCATTGTTGGCTCCACCGCATAAGGAGAAACCGTTAACCTTGTACCTCACAGTCAATGATATTGCATTAGGGGCTATGCTAGCATAAGAGCAACCCGATTCGAAGAAAGAAAATGCCGTATACTTTGTCAGCCGTCGCTTCCAAGGGGCTGAATTGAGTTACTCTGCATTAGAAAAGTCGTGTGCTGCACTGGTATGGGTGGCTGAGAGACTAAAGCCATACATGGAAGCGTTTCCTGTACAACTGATTTCCCGAATGGGCCCAATGGAGTACATCTTCGAGAAGTCATATGTCTCCTCTAGGATAGCCAAGTGGTACTTTATGCTCGCGGGGTACGATATCACTTACATCACACAGAAATCCATAAGAGGAAGAGTCTTTGCGGATCATTTAGACGAATTTCCATGTGATGAAGCGAAGGGGGAAGACCCGCGATTCTCTGATGAGGACATCATGACAATAGCAGAAAATGAGTGGCAATTATTTTTCAATGGCGCTGCCAATAAACGGGGATAAGGCATTGGCATGTTACTAGTAGATCCCTCATATTTCTACACTCCACTTGCAATACGCCTTGACTTTGAGGCCACTAACAATATTGCCGAGTACGAAGCTTGCATAGCGGGGCTTGAAGCAGCTTTAGAAAGAAATGTGACAGAACTAGAAGTGTACGGAGACTCACAACTTATAATCTATCAGTCACTCAAGAAGTGGAAGGTACAAGATCCTACACTCCAGAAATATAACGACCATCTCCAAGACTTGGTCAAACAGTTCAGAGAGGTCACTTTCTACTATCTTCCTAGAGATAAGAACTGCTTAGCAGACTCGTTAGCCATGCTGGCGTCACTTGTGGAGATCCCCGAATGGACTGAGGTTAAAACCTTTAAAGTTGCGAGGCAGACGACTCCTGCTTATTACTTAATCATAGACCTGCACGAGTGCGGAGAAGAGTATGGCTCTGTTTCCGTAAGTACCTTGGACGATAAACCTTGGTATTATGATGTATGGAATTTCCTCCTAGATGGAACATTTCCATCAGACGCATCATCTAAAGCGAAGATATCCCTCAAACTATTTGCCGCCCAATTCATCATTATAGGTGATCGCCTCTACAAGAAACACCACGAGCAGTGTCTTCATTGTGCCGACGAACACGAAGCCATAGAAATCATGAACCAAGTCCATCAAGGAGTCTGTGGAACCCACATGAATGGCAATATGCTAGCAAAGAAAATCATCCAACTAGGGTACTATTGGGCCACGATGGAAGCCGACTGCACCGACATGGTTAAGAAATGCCACAAGTGCCAGATACATGCCAACTTACAACATGCACCACCGTCCGTGTTATACCCCATGATATCCCCTTGGCCATTTTCTACGTAGGGAATAGACATCATTGGAAAAGTTTCACCGACAGGTCATGATGGGCACTCATTCGTATTAGTCGCCATTGATTACTTCATTAAGTGGATCGAGACTCAATCCTATAAAGTCTTGAATGCCAAAAAGGTGGCTGAGTTCATTAAGACCAACATCATATGCCGGTATGGGGTACCTCATGAGATGATATCTGACAGTGGCTCACACTTTGAGAAGAAATGCGACTAACTACTTGCAGAGTACAAGATAGAGAGGCATCATTCATCACCATACCGACCACAAACCAATGGAGCAGTCGAAGCTGCTTACAAAACCATTGAGACCATCATTAGGAAAATGGCTAAGACTGGCAGAGACTGGCCCGACAAGCTACCGTTTGCACTCTGGGGCTACCGCACTTCAATCCGTACTGCCATCGGCAAAATCCCATACACCCTAGCCTATGGGATGGAAGCAGTGCTACCAATTGAATTAGAAGTACCATCAACGGAGAATGGCCCGAACATTCAACAAGAAAGTCAAATCCAAAAATATCAAAGAAGGGGACCTTGTCCTGCGTGAACATCGTCCTAGACCATTCAATCCTATGGGAATGTGGGGACCAAGATGGATAGGCCCTTACATAGTCAAGAAGGTATTCTCTGGAGGAGCGGTACAACTCGCGGACCTAGATGGAGATCAAGTGCCGAAGCCCGTCAACATGGACAAACTGAAGAAGTACTATTCATAAGTCCGTCCCCTATTTCAAAAAGAAAAGAAAAGAGGAAAGCTCGCTAGGTTGAAAACCCGCAAGGGCGGCCTAGGCAAAAATTATAGCCAAAGGCACGAGAAAAGAAGCCCGCTATTAGAGGGATCCTCCCTAGGTTCCTTCTTCCTCAAATTCAAGCTAGGCTCGAATTGGTCCCCCAACAGAGAGCGGCGAATCTCATCAATACCTCGACGTTGGGACGGAGTTCCGACAAATAGATGCTTCCTCCATCATGACGAAGATTGGTCCAACGATCCATAGTGGTGCCTTTGTTGGTAGTGGTGCCCTAGGCATGTTTAATAAACGTTGTAATTGTTATCATTTATTTCATATTAATAATGAGATGTTTTGATTATTATTGTTGTTCATGTTTACTTATAATAATCTCCGTCCCTAGTACTTGTTAAGCACTAGTATAAAGGCTAAATGATCATGGGATGATCATGTTAGATTTATGGGTACTTGTTTGGAACAAGGTACTGGACATGACTCGCTGTATGAGATTTATGTCATGGTCTATGTCGTACATATATCTCATATTAGTTATGTCATCTGAATCCTTAGACATGAAGTTATTATAGTCTTCCACTTGATGAACATTATGTTTGACATATTCAAACACTACCTTTAACCGGGTAGTTATAAAGGATATGATTGGCATAATCGAATTCACGTAGGGAAGAATAATAAGCTAAATGGATTTGTCCCTCCTCGGAGAGATGTCAAGCTTAGGCCTCTCGTAGGAATAATGTTTATGAAAATGTTCCGTCGGACTCAAATGAATTGATTAGATCAATGTCGTTTGGATTATCAACATATTCGGAATCGAGAAAGTATTGAACAAAGACAAGTTGACTTGTTGACCATGACTTGTGTTCAATGACATCGTGGACAAAAGGATTGTGACATATTCTAAATGGAATGCGAACTTGTATCTAGTTATACAATTTGGGTAGGGATGACGGTTTGCTAGAACCTAATCATATCTTATGGTTTCATGTTTGAACCCATTGCCAACTTAGTATAATCCTAGAGGGTCACACACAATAGAACGAATCCTAAAAAAGGACTATATTGGGACGAAGGACCATTGAGGGATTTTGGAAATTAAGGGAGACTGGAGCAAGTGTGCGACTGCACAGAATATCTTGGGCGGCCGCACAGTTTGGCTTAAATGTACCATAATTGTTCCAGGTTGAGTGTGCGACCGCACAGTTTGTTTTGGGCGGCCGCACAGTTTGTCGGGATTGGTTTCCTGATTCAATTTGGAAACAGATTTTGGACCGGTCTTGGACGTTCCTAATTACGATTCCTTGCGGGTTTAAACACAAGTTACCTATTTGGAATAGATCTAACTTGTATATAAACAACCCTAATTTGGCCAGAATCAATACATATTTTTGTGCAAGCCTCCAAAGAGTTTGAGAGAGAATTATTTTGTTCTAAGAGATCCTAGATTGAAGAACAAAATTATACACAAATAATATTCCATATAGTTCATATCAATTGTGAAAACGTGTTTCACAATTTTGGTCTAGCAACCAAGATCAAGAAGCTCCTTGATATTCGTTCATGGTGTGGATACCGCTAGAGGGTGAAGCTTATCATCTTCAAAGTTCGTGTTCTTACTTCATGATCAAGCTTCAAGTCTCCACCAAGATCAAAGGCTAGAAATCAAAGTCATCAAGGGTTAGTTTTCTAGTATTCATATTGCATGTATTTGATTTAATCATATGAATGGATCTATGGGCTTTGGGTTTCATTAAAAAAATTTAAATGCTATTTTCCGCTGCGCATGTTACTCCGAAACTCAACAGTGGTATCAGAGCCCCGTTCATGTTGATTATTTCAATACTAAGATCATGTTTTGTGTATATAAATTGTTTATGTTCCTAGCATGATATGAATATTGGATTATGATGTTTATGTGTTATATGATTTTATGTGGTTTATTGTTTTAGAAACTTTAATCGCACTATTCAATCACAATAAAAATTATGGTGGATTTAAAATTGTTTGGATTATCAATTTTTTGATTGGATCAAAGTTTTGATATTCTAGGGATTCAAGAATAAATTATTTATTCAAGGTTTTGATGATCATGGTGATTGGATCACCAAGAACACCAAATCCTAATTGAATCTGGAAAACAATTTTGAGATAAATTTTGGAACTTTAAAAATTTGGATTTTTCGGAAGGGTCCGACAGGACCCATGCCTTGACCCAGCCGGACCTAGGGTTTGGCGCGGGGGTGGGGTTTAGGTTTTGGGTGAGGATCTTGGGTTTAAATTTCCTATTTGTTTTAGTCTTGTGATTCTAAGATTGGTTCAAGGTATGGATGGCTAATCTACGTTCATCGAGATTGTGTTTCCCAAACTTGATCGCAATCAAAGTTTCAAAGATAAAACGAAGTTAGAATTATGAAGATTTCATAATTGCTAAAATTGAGAAACAAAGTTCTTGATTAAAAGATTGGAGATCCATGTGGAATTTTGGATGCAATTGTCCTACGTTCATCGAGACCATCTATTGCTTAGTTTCGGCCACATAGACTACTTTCTTGGTTTCTTGAATTAGTGCGGAATTGTGGATGCCTTATGGCTTAGTTTCGGCAGCACTTCTTGTTGTCTTGATTTGGAAGATGATAACCAAAGTTCAAAGAGTCTCATCCTCATAATTATAGAGAAACTAATGACACATAAATATTATGCTTAAATTAATAGAGATTAATTTAGTACCTAAACTTGATGCGTAACATGTTTATATTATGTGCTCATAAATGTGTTGAATGATATATGTGATAAACCTTCAAGAAAAGTTTTAAGTCTTTTTGCCATGCCATGATTAAAACAATTGTTTGTACATGGGTAATTTTATGTGGGCTCGCCAAAGCGAGGTGCATTGATTTTATTTATGTATAAGCAAGATGAGTGAATAAGAGTTTCCTATGCGTTTAAAATGGTTGGACTTAATTAGGCGTCAAAACAGTTTTGGGCCTAGGCAAAGATGAGATTTAACATGCTTTTTGAAATTGGATTTCTTAAAGAATCTCATAAAAGGATGTAAGAGTCATATGAGATATGATTGACAAGAGTTGTCTACCTAATTAATTTGATTTTGAGCGGTGCGCCAAAGCGTACTTGAAATTAATTTAAAGTTGGATCTTAACCCATTTGAATTATATTATACATTGGATGTATAAGAAAGTTGTATAATTTAGTGGGAGTAGTTTTTGGAAAAATACAGTATTTATTTCTTTAATGAAATTGGTACTTATTAAATTTTGGAAATTTTGCATAATTGTAGATAATGACTAACAACACTCAATCAATTTCGTTGCGATCGATCCTTGAGAAGGATAAGCTCCAAGAGAATGGTACTAACTTTATGGATTGGATCCATAGCCTAAGAATTGTTCTAAGGCAAGAAAATAAGTTGTACATTCTCGATGGGCCTCTTCCTGCAGAACCAGAAGCCACTGCCCCTAGGGCAGAAAGAGACAATTACAAGAAACATCGTAATGATTCTAGAGATGTAAGTTGTCTCATGCTTGCTACTATGTGCTCAAAACTCCAACAAAGTTTGGAACATTTGGAAGCCTATGAGATAGGCGTGGAGTTAAGAGACATGTTTCAAGAGCAAGCTAGGCAAGAGAGGTACAAGACCATTGTTGCATTCACTTCTTGCAAAATGAGTGAAGGGCAACAAGTGAGTCCTCACATGCTTAAAATGAAAGGCTATGTAGAGCATCTTGAGAAACTTGGCTATCCAATCCCATTGGAGCTAGCCACGGATCTCATTCTTAATTCATTGCCAAAGTGTTATAATCAGTTTGTGATGAATTACAACATGCATGGAATGGATAAGAATCTCTCTGAGTTGCATAATATGCTTAAGACTGCGAAGATGAAGATTATGGAGAAAGGTTCTCTTGTGCTATTGGTTCATGATGGGAAGAAGGCTAGTGACAAAAGAAAGGGTAAGAAAGTTGTCAAACCCAAGATAAGCAAGGCAAAGTTTGCCAAGGCTTCTGAGGCAAAACCCGATTCACAAAAGGATGCAATCTGTTTCCATTGCCAAGAAATTGGTCATTGGAAACGTAATTGCAAGGCTTTTTTGGAAGAGCAAAAGAAGAAGAAGGGCAGCAAGGATACGTCGACTTCAGGTATCTATATGGTAGATATTCTCCTTTCTACCACTGATTCTTGGGTATTGGATACCGGATGTGGTTCTCACATTTGTCTAAATGTGCAGGGACTAAAAAATAGGAGACTGCTTAAAGATGGTGAAGTAGACCTACGTGTGGGGAATGGAGCAAGAGTTGCTGCATTAGCCGTAGGGACTTACGAAGTCACTTTACCTTCCGGTCTAATACTTGTTTTGAACAATTGCTATTATGTACCAGATTTAAGTAGAAATATTATTTCAATTTCTTGTTTGGATAATGAAGGTTTTAAATTTCTTATTGAGAATAAGAGATTTTCTATTTATTTAAATGATGTGCTTTATGGTATTGCTAATTCATTTAATGGCCTTTATATCTTGGATGTCAAGAATGAAAATAATAACAATGTCTATCATGTAAATAAAAAATCGAATCCTAATGATGTAAATCATACTTATTTGTGGCATTGCCGTCTTGGTCATATTAATGAGAAGCGTATCTCAAAACTCCATGGAGACGGTCTTTTGGGTTCATGTGACCTTGAGTCATATGATACTTGCGAGTCGTGTTTTCTTGGAAAAATGACTAAGACACCTTTTACCAAGCTAGGTGAAAGGGCAAGCGACTTATTGGGGTTGATACATTCCGATGTATGCGGACCATTAAGTAGCAATGCTAGGGAAGGATTTAAATACTTCATAACCTTCACTGATGATTATAGTAGATTTGGGTATGTTTACCTAATGAAACATAAAAGTGAAGCATTTGAGATATTTAGAATATTTCAAAATGAAGTAAAAAAACAACTTGGCAAAAGTATTAAGGTACTACGATCAGATCGAGGTGCAGAATACTTGAGTCATGAATTTGATGATCATCTAAAGAATTGTGGAATAATTTCACAATTGACTCTACCCGGAACACCACAATTACTCAACACCCTGAACATTTTGGTGTAATTAGATTTTAGAATAGAGAAATAATTAAAAAGAAAGAAAATTAAAATGAGAGAAACCCTTACCTTTTCCATGGATACAGAGATAGAGCAACTTAAGAAAGTTCAATTGTGTTTGTGTGTGAGTGTGTTCTACGCAGAGAGTGATGGGAGGATAAGAGTAAGTTGATATTTAACAAGTTCCACCTAGGCCCTTCTACTTTAACTTCTAACAATTAAACCCCTCTAGTTATATTTTCACAAAGGCCCTTATAGTTCAACTAACACCAAATAACTCCCTTAACAATTGTTACTACTAACTAAGTAACTAACTCAAATAATCAAATAAGATGTGCAAATCATAAAATATTATGCAACACATAATATCAATTTAAAACCCCCAAAAATATAAAATAAATAGGGACGGGTTTTGGGGTCGTTACATGATGGTGGTTCCATTGAGTGGCGGTTGAATGATGCCTTGATCAATAAGGTCTTGGACCTTTTCCCTCAAGTTGTTGCATTTATCGGTGTGATGGCCAGGGCATTGATGATAGTAATAGTAGAAATGTAAAGCTCTTCCGGCTCCTTCGTACTTGGGTTTGTACCCTTTCATTGGTGTAAGTATGCCATCCTTTTGCAAGTTTCGGAACAAGGTTCCAAGTCGAATCTGACTCAATTCTGTGTAAGCCCTAGGGGGTTTAGGTTGGAGGCATTCAATGATACCTTGGTAATGATCCCTCATAACATCAAGATGATGGCGTTGTTCTTCCTCCATTTGGTACTTAAGGTCATGGTAGAGTAACTGGAGGCAATGGCTTACTTCTTCATTGATGGCTTCATTTTTGTTAATTTCCAAATCTTAGGCTCTTTTCACCTCGGCATCATACCATATCTTCATTTAGTCATATTCTCTTTGCAATATTTCAAGTTTGCCACCTTCGACCATTTCTTCAATTGTGGCCCAATCTTCCTCACTTTGTTCACTTGCGTTGTTTGAATTGGTCGTCAATGTCTTGGCTACGGGTATAATATGAAGCATAATCAATCCCCCTGAAACTGAACTCTTGTGCAATGTTGATTTCTGGGACTTCACTATCGGGAAAACCTTCCTTCCATCCTCCAGTGGCTTCCATCTTGAAGTGAAGGTTTTGGGAGAGCTTTTGGAGAGACATTCCTTCATGGGCAGACATTGTGTTGGGAGTGTGGAGCTACTTTGCTGATTCGGATGAACCTAAGGTTCAGAAATCGTGTCAAATCCAGGTTGGGGTCCCAATAAGTCGGTTTTTATGAGTTTTAGGTTGACCAAACGGGCATAATCACATATAGAGGGAGGATGTCTCGTACGAGACATCCAGCCTGACAATCAGAATAACAGATTTTAATCCTATTTTTTGGTCGGACGGAAATTAATCCATTTTGAGGGTTACTACCTAGTTTATCCTGGAACAGTAGATTCTGTCACCCTAGAAAATGAACCCATTGTTTTTCACCTGTATTGCACTCTCTCAAACGGACAATTTGGGCAAAGGTCCCATATTCTCATCAGAGTCCACCATTCAATTTAGCCAAACCTAAGTGATTCCGTAATTGTTTTGCACTTTGTTAAACAATGCCTTTAATGCAATCAAACCTTATGAATTCTTGTTAAGGGACAACCGAAAGGGACTTTGTCAAACGTAGGATCTTGACGGCAAAAGAGACTAGACTCGAATCCTCATAGAAAAATTCTCAATTTTGCCATCGCAATCCCTTGTCCAATAATTTTTTACTGAAGGGACGTTCATCAACAATTCATGAAGGGAGGATTATAGATTGTAGTAAAAGCATTATCTTGGGAAAAGATTAAAACAATCCTAAGAATCGAACCGACCGGTCTCGAAGAGTGTCCTATTGACTATTATGTATGTAGGAGTGTGGCATGGAGTGGGTACACCATCTTTGGAGAGACCGGCGAGTGGGGTGCTGTAGACACCCCGCCTTGGACCTCTCATACCCCGATTGCATACATAGTATTTTTTATTTAACTTATTTTCGTTAATTTATGTTACTTCGGTTAAGTTCCTAACTGATTCTGATAGTTTTGGACCGAACTGCCTAACAGAGTTAACTTTAGAGTCTTTTCTGTCATTCTGTCCTTTTTCACCCGCGGGCACCTCTGGTATTGCCTACGGGATGCGCGCGCCTCTCGCGGCCGAAGCAGGAAGCGCACACCTCCCAGTATGGCAGTTACGGATTGCAGTCTTTTCCCTCCATTTTCTTGATCACAAATACCTCTTTTTACATCCAAGTTCACCCCCTCCCCCCTTATTCTATAACTCTCAATCCCACATCTCTAGCCTTTTCTTTAAAACAAAATATTTCTTTTTATTATTATTTGATTTTCTATTTATTATTTAATTTCTTTCTATTTTCTATTAGTTGAAAGGCCATATTTTCCTCTCTTTTACACCTACAAATACCTCTTCTTTTTACCTTACAAAAGGACTTGAAATTTCTTCACAGCTACACTATACACAATTCTCTCAAGATTTCTCTTTACAAGAATTCTCCCAACAACAATTCAAGCACCAAAACTCTACACAAAGTCTTTTCAAGTCAAAGTTCAAGTCTTCTTTCTCCTTCTAAAAGGTACTATTTTTCTTCTTTTATTTTATGTCTTTTTAATGTATGCAATCCCCATCAAATGGGAGATGACTAAATGACCACTTTACTACATTAAAGTTGGTTAAGGTTATCTCCCTACATTTCAATCTTTACTTCAAATTATTATTCATCTCTTATGTAATTGTTTAGTATAATTGTTACATGTAACTCTTAGCACAAATCAGTATATAAATTCATCTTTTTCTCTATTACAATTCCCTTTTTTCCTTAGATGTAGTTGTTAGCACTATTAATAAATTGAAGGACTTTTTACATTAGAACACCTTTAGTAGCAAGACCCGCGTAAGCGGGGGGGGGGGGGGGAAGTGGGTGTTTAAGTACTTCCCACTCCGTCACCTAACCCCCGAACCCTTCTCTCCCGAATCATTGGTTTCGTAACATTAATTAGGTTATTTTTAGGTTTTTCTTATGTTCCCTTAATAACATAGGTGGCGACTCTAACAATTAAAACCAATTAGACATCCTAGGATCCTTCCACCGCTTTAGCCATGTAGTGGGGTCTCCCGGGGTATCTACAGTGGCGACTCCGTTGGGGATTACATAGAGGGTTAAACTTGCGTTTCTTATTTTTGGTGTTCTTACTGCTATTTTCTGGGCATTCTGTTGGGAAAGGTAGGACGCGTGCGCCTCTGGCCTTCTTGGCCTAAGGCGCGCGCCTCCGACCTTAAACACCAGAATCGCCCACCTCTCATCTCGTCCTTCAATTCCATATTTATGTGCTAACATTTTCTGCAGGGCAAAAGTTCTATAATTTGGGGCAGGGCAATCCCCTGAGTCCAGTGTTTTCCAGAAACAGAACAGTGAACAGAACAGAACAGTTTTGATAGTGTGTGGGCACCGGGCCTGCATATGAATGATTTTCCTTTCTGTTTATTTTTATTGGTCACACGGGTGATTCGAAAGTTGTACATATATGCATTATTGATTTGAAAAAAAAAATCACTTGGCTTGACCTCACACTACATGCACATATTCCTATGAAATGCTCATAATCGAGTCGCACAAAGCCCATAACCCCAAACCCGTCGAGGCCCGTCCTAAAAAGTTTCAAGCTCTACCTGACCTTGACTCTCTTGAAGCGGTAAACCTCAACCCGTGGCGTATCTCACGACTACATGCCGGGGGTGACCTTTAAGCCTCTCTTTAGCCGAGCACAAGCCAACACATTCTTTGTCTAGGTTCTAACACTCCGTGACCAAATCGTTTTTCGTGTGTCGAGATTTCCCTAAATTAATGTCATCAAATCATATATGCCGTTTCTAAAAGAAACAAGTGGTTATTATGGATGAAATAAAACTCCGTCTCCAAGTGGTTATTATGGACGAAATAAAACTCTGTCCCTGCATGTATGCTTTGTGACATTAATTTAGTTTAATCCCGTCACACTTAGGTCTCACAAGCGTGGTGGAATCCGATGATTATATGGGACCGCGAGAAGGTCTATATACTAGTGTGACGATTCAACTATTTTTCTAGAAACCCCAAAAAGGACTACGTCCTTCTGACTTTTGTAAATAAAAAAAAATCATTTTTTTATGTGGTTGAGTCCTTTTCTTGTTTGTGAGTGAAATTATTTTACTCAAAAGGTGTTTGTGGGCCAATCTAAGATCAACCGTGTTCTTCCAATAGGTCCAATGGCTTCCAACGGCAACAACAACAATGGTGGGTATTTTTCCGTGTTCAAGGAAAGGCTTTTCAACATAATAAGAGCCATGGGGGAACAAATGGATAGACTTGTCGAGGATGCCCGACGCAAAGACGATTTGTGGCAAGCCCGTTTTGATATCGATAGGAGAATTCACGAGGAAGAGGTTTCCGAACTCAAGGCCCGTCTGCAAGAGTTCACCAAGGCAAAGGTCAACGGTAAAACATGCTCAAGTGGCCCGTCCCTCAAAAGTCAAAAAGGCGCCGCCAACAACCGAATTTTCACTCCTCTCTTAGGAGTAACCCAAACCGAAGCATTCGAAATCTTGATGGCAAGTGGAAAAGTTAAATATTTGGAAGGTTACAAGCCGAAGATGATACCGAAGAATCATGCATTTGGTGAATGGTGCAACTACCACAAGCATAGCGGCCACACTACCGAGGGATGCTTCGCTCTCCGAAACATCATCCAAGATTTGATCGACAATGGTGAGTTTACCGTGGGTGAAGAACAACTCATCAAGGAAGAGGCTTAGATTTGAAATGGGGCTTCAACAAGAGATCATGCCACAAGGAGAATTACAACGACAAAGATGACGACAGCAATCTCCATTTCTCTTTCTCTACCTAGAAATAGGATTAAAAAAAAAGAGTCAAAAGTCCTCTTAAGTGTGCATTAAGTTTTCTTCATCGCATTTATGTAAATATTCGAGTCCATTGAGTCATCAAATAAAAACTCGTTCTTGTCCTCATACACTATTCCAATTTGTTCAATCTAATTCTTGGCAAAATGATGAAAAGATGTCTAAACAAGTTTTGGAATGAAGCCTATCACTTGAACGCCTAGGGACTAAACATCGTGACGAAGGCGACAACATGAACGACAAATCCAAGCAAGGTGGAACTACAACCATGGAGAAAGATCAAGCAATGTTTCAAAAGGGGATTCAAAAAAAAAAAATGCTAGGTTGAACTCTCCTAAACAACCTAGGCAAAAGTTAGAGCACAAAAAAAAAAAAAAAAAAAAAAAGGAAGGAAATTCCCCCCATTCAAGGAAGTACAAGATCAACATCATTCCACCAATGAATGGCGAAACAACCATCACGAAGAATGAAGCAACATCAACAAATCATCTCAACGAAAGGAGCATCTACAAGAACTACGGTGACCTGAGCCTCTACACTAGAGGAACATAGGCAACCTTCGGGTCCGGTCTCATGTAAGAAAGAAGATTTGTTTAGGCCTAGGAATTATGGTGATTGGCCTTCATCTCGAACTTATCAATACATCTTTGTACGATTCATTTTCCAATGAATTAATCACCTCAAGATTGAACAACTTTCCTAGATTTGAAATCATTTCACGATCCTTGTCGATTCTAGGGGCTTCTTATCTTTCAGCGATACTCCCAGTTTCTTGCAATCAAATTGGGGCTTTCCTTCTCTTCTCTCTTAATGACTTACTTGCCTTCGTGAGTCATTCGAAAAATATATAAATACATGAAGTCAATACTAGGGGCTACTTCCCTAGTTGAGTCAATGTCACTCATCATTAATGACAAAAGGTCTCTCCCGCAAAAGAGATGCCCACTAGATTGAAAACCTGAAAGGGCGGTCTAGGCAAAAAATACGGTGCGTCATAAAAAAAATGAAAGAGTGAGAGAGAGAAGGGAAAGAGAAATGGAGATCCCCGTCCTCTAAAGAAGACAACTACACAAGTTCTACATTGAATCTCCTCAGCAAGTCAATTCCCCACCGAGTCAACTTTGGAATTGCAAAAGGATCAACAAGATATGGCACAATCGGAGGTCGTTTTGGGTTTTTGGCTTAAGAGAGGTTGTTCTTGCAATGTGCATTTTTTGGGCTCATGTGAAGAAGGCCCGTGGTAACCAAGATCCATCCGAGAATGAGCTCATCATTGAGGAGTATGAGGCTGCACAAATAGTCCCCAGCAAGTCAATTGGTTTGGGCATCGAGTAGCAACAACATGTAATTCAGTTTTCAAGTTTCTACAAGTATGTGTGTTAGGCCCAATTGGTAGGAAAATAGGCTAGAGGGGGGGTGAATAGCCTTTTTAAAACTTTTACAAAGAAACACTTTTATAAATATAAAGTCACTTATCAGTTTGCAAACTATTATCAGTAAGTGCAGCGGAGAAGATATGACTTAGTTTGACTCACACAAAACAGTTTATAAAAAGGTTTTGAGAGCTTGGTTTGACACAAAGTGATTTCACAAAGTTCAATGCAGTTTCAAGAGATTGGTAAATAGAAATTTCAATGAATCAGTAAGAATAAGTACGATCTGTCGGTGATAGAGTTCCAACCGGCAAAGACAAAATAAGTAACAGGGGACACAAGAATTTTGAGAGGTTCACAGTGTAAATACTGCTACGTCCTCTACCAAGTTTGGTCAGAACTTGGATTTGGGTTAAGAGCACTATTAGATATCTCTAGTCTATTACAAGCACGGCTTTGCCGGAAACAAAGACTAAATTCTAGAGATCACTAGTGGATCGTAATACAAATCTGACCAAGTGTTTTTGAGCGGCAAAGGATTTTTGCCATTCTCTTTGAGAGACTTTGAGGATAGTCTCACACATAGCTCCTAGGGCTCATTAACTGTCAAATGAAGCAAAAGAAGCTCTCGTTCTTGAGTCACATAGCCCCTAGGGCGTCATCATTTGTCGAGCAAAGCAGGAGACTCGTCCTCGTGCGAGGAAACAAACATAAGAGGACATGGCAATAGATACTCCATTCTCGGGAAGCCTTTTGACATACTGTAGGGGCACATGCTTGGAGAAGCTTGAAAACTGAGTCACACGTTGTTGCCATTTGCTGCCCAAACCAATTGACTTACTAGGGAAAATTTGTGCAACCTTGTACCCCTCAATGATGGGCTCATTCTCGGATGGATCTCAGTTACCATGGGGCTTCTTTCACATGAACCCAAAAAATAGATATTGCAAGAACAACCTCTCTTATCCCAATAACCCAGAATGACCTTTGATTGTTTCGTATCTTGTAGAGCCCTTTGTAATTACGAAGTTGACTCGGTGGGGAATTGACTTGCTCGGGAGATTCAATGTAGAACTTGTCTTCATTAGAGGCCGGGGATCTCCATTTATCTTTCCCTTCTCTCTCTCACTCTCTAATTTATTTTTTATGATGCACCCTGTTTTTTGCCTAGACTGCCCTTTCGGGTTTTCAATCTAGCGGGCATCTCTTTTGTGTCTTCTTTTTGACTCGATTAATGAAGAAGTGTGCATTGACTCTAGTTGAGGATGAGAGTGTAGACACCCCGCCTTGGACCGCTCACCCCGATTGCACACTTGATTTTTGTGTTTCTCCCTCTTTTAAGTGTTTCCTGTTAGTTTCTGTTAATTTGGTTAAGTTCCAGACGGACTTCGTTAAGTCCTGGGACTAAACTGAATAACAGTTCTAACTTTCTAGTCCATTCTGTCAAAAATTGCTTCTCAGAGTCGCGGGCCTCCGCCCCTTGAGGCTAGACGCGCGCGCCTTCCGCTACCTAGGTGGGATGCGCGCGCTTCTGAGGCGTGTCAGTTACAGATTCTGCCCAAGAATCTCTCCCTTGCTCATTATACATGATTTTGCCCGGAAAAGATTTCTTGGAAACTCCGTTTGGCTCCAAAAACAGTCCTTTTTCAACTATAAAAACCCCTCCAATCCATCATTGGAAGAGGACCTTGAAAAATCATTACTTTCAAACCTTTTACTCACTTCTTTCATAGACTTTTCTTGGGACTTCTTCAACAAAGTACTCAACCTCTTCTTCAAGGCTTTACAAGAGGTTCTTTTTGAAAGATACTATAGGTAAAGGTCTTAAACATTTCTCCTCTCCTTGTTCTTCTTCTTCTTCTTCAATCAAATGTGCAATCACCCAAAACCATTTGGGACATGACGCCAACGGTCCTTTCATTACATTGAATTGGCCTAGGAGTCATCTTCATACATTTCAAACTCTAAAACCCCCTTTTTATCATCATTTTAATAGGAAGAACACATTTATCTTAAAAAGTGAATTATGAACAAACAAGACCGACTTTGCTCGGGCGAAATGGGTGTTTAAGTACTTCCCATTTCGTAACCTAACCCCCGAACCCCTCATCCCAAAGAATCTCTGTTTTCGTAAATCAAACTTAGGCTCATAAACATTAGGTTTTCTTACGTTCCTCAAAAACGTGGGTGGCGACTCTAAAACACAATTAGACATCCTAGGATAATCCACCGCTCTAGCCAAGTGGGGCTTTCCCCGGGGTATCTACAGTGGCGACTCTGCTGGGGAATGCTTGAGGGTTAAACTTGTGTTTCTGTTCATAATTCACTTTTCTGGGCATTCTGGAAATTGACATGGGAAGCGTGCGCCTCGGACCTTCATGGTCCAAAGCGCGCGCGTCCCGAGTTAAATTCTAGAATCGCCCGCCTTCCATGTGTTCTTCCTATTATTTCGTGCTAACAAACATTGCAAGGGTTCTATCACACAATCAGGACCAGGGCAATCCCCTGAATCCATAAGTTTCTGATAATCTGACAGGTGAGCCCAGAAGCGGGCGCCTCCCAGTTTCTATGCGCCAGGCGCGCGCTTCCCACAACACTAGCCCGAGGCGCGCGCTTCTGGGCCAATTTCCAGGGCAAGAACAGGTTTCAGTGACTGAACAGAACAGTGGGGTGTGGGCACAGTTGCCTGCATCAGAACAGAATTGAACCCTTGGACTGTTTAATTTTATATTTTATTTACCGGTCACACGGGTGATTCGGGAGTTGTAATTTACGTGCTTATGTGTTTTTTTTTTTTTATCTTTTCTTTTCAAAAAAAAATAAAAAAAATTTTGTC
The DNA here is from genome assembly GCA_026119855.1 of Campanula takesimana. Taxonomy (NCBI): domain Eukaryota; kingdom Viridiplantae; phylum Streptophyta; class Magnoliopsida; order Asterales; family Campanulaceae; genus Campanula; species Campanula takesimana. Next base: position 2,442,234 of record JAOWBW010000030.1, read on the forward strand.
ACTTGATAGACCTCACACTACGTGCACATTACTCCTCTAAACTGCTCACTATCGAGTCGCACGAGTTCAACCCAAAACCCGTCGAGGCCCGTCCTAGAAAGTTTCAAGCTCCACTTGACCTTGGCTCTTTCGAAACGGTAAACCTCAGCCCGTGGCGTAGTTTATGACTACATGCCGGGGGTGACCTTTAAGCCTCATATTCAAGCAGAGCACAAACCACACAATTCTAGTTAGGGTCTAACACTCCGTGACTCAAGTCGGTTTCCATGTACCGAGATTTCCTTAAACTAATGTTTTCAAATCATACATACCAACTTGTTGAAATGGACGCAATAAAAATCCCTCCCCAAAAGTGGTTATTTTGGACGAAAATAAAAACCCGTCCCCGCATGTATGCTTTACTACATTAATTTAGTTTAATCCCGATACATGTAGGATTCACAAGCGTGATGGAATACGATGAGTATATGGGACCGCGAGATGGTCTATATACTAGTGTGACGATTCCATTATTTTCTTAGAAACCCCAAAAGGGACCCATTCCCTCCGACTTATAAAATAATAATAAAAAAAAGAGTCTTTTTCTTATGTGGTTCGAGTCGTGTGCCCAACTGTGTGTTCTCAACCTCTTCATGGACCGAAAGTGTGAACCGAGACTGACAAGGGCTACTTCTCCAATTATAGGTCCGATTGGTACTCTCCGCATCTACAGAGATTCATCCAACAGGCTTGTCCGTGAACCGATCACTCCAACAGCTTCTACATCATCAATGGCCGGCGAATCCAACACCAACAACGCCATGACTCTCGAACAGCTTTCTGCCATGGTTCAAACACTCCAACAACAAATCACCACTCTCAACAACGAGGCTCAAACCAAAGAAGCCTTGTGGCAAGCTCATGTCGACAGTCAAAGGGAGGCCCACGAGGTCGAAGTTGACCAATTGAAAGCCAAGCTCCTCAAACTCTCCAAGAACAAGGGGGTTAATGACAACGAGGAATCCGAGTGGACCAAGGGTTTGTTTGAAAGCCCATATGTCATTGCCCGTACCAAAAAAGTGGGGGGACCAAGCACCGACAACAACGACCCCAAAATGGTCGATTCCATAATGGCCTACATTGATAAGAAATTTGACGGCCTCAACATGGGAAAAGGCTCCAACACAAGCCTTTATCAGTCATCCATCCTCATGAGCACGATGGCCGCTCTTCCCGACAAATTCAAGATGCCCGACATTAGCAAGTTTAAGGGCAACTCATGCCCGATGGCCCACATCGAGACTTACATTTGGGCTATGGTTCCGAAGAAGGTCTCCCCAAAAGTTATGGCTCAATGCTTTCCTCTCACCCTCGAGGGGGCGGCCAAGGATTGGTATGCAAATCTCCCGCTCACTGTCCGTCTTGATTGGGATGCCGCTATGCTTGCCTTCAAGAATCAATATCAAGGCAACACCACTCACCGGCCCACAAGGAAAGAGCTCGAGAACATCACTCAAAGAGACAACGAGTCCTTCATTGACTTCACAAGGAGATGGAATGACAAGCTCTCTGAAATTGTTGAAAGGCCAAACACAAAAGAGCAAATGGACATCTTTCTCAAGTGTCTCAAGATTGATCTCCGCACCCACCTAAGTGGGGCTTGCTACTCCGACTTCTCCCAAATGTATGAGGCGGGGGTACGCATGGATGACTTGCTCAAGGAGATTAAAAAGGCCACTCCTACTTACCGATACAAGGCCGCCTCAAATTCAAACAAAGAGGCCTCTGTCAATGCCGTTACTACCGACAAGGGGAATTACAAGAAGGTTCCCCCACCACAAGGCAAGCGGTTCAAAAACGACCGCGTCTACACTCCTCTCAACGGCATGACCATCACCGAGGCCTATGAAGCACTAAAGGCCAAGGGGCAAATCACTCCTCTTCAAGGGTACAAGCAACCAAAACCGCTCCGTCCCAATCATGCCCACCACAAATGGTGTGACTACCATCAATGCACCGGCCACCTCACCGAGGATTGTTTCTTCATCCGCAACACCATCCAAGACCTCATAGACAAGAAGGAATTCATGATCCCTAATGAGGGTGGTGTCAATGTAATAGAGGTAGGAAAGTTTGAAGGAACCACTCATTCGATCCCAATTGTGAATGAGGGCTCCGATGATATGAATAAACTTGATAATTCTTGTTATGTTGTGACTTATGATGAGATTATGAGGGAAGTCTTAGAGAATAGGAAGAAGAAGCTATAAGGGACTGTGAACGTGCTCACTCGCAGTGGCCGAGTAACAACGAGCACAATCCCTCCCAATACTGCAGCAATCAGCACCTCTTCTCAAAGATCGCAAGCACGCGACATACCCGAAGATCCTTTGTTAACACACCTCAAGAAGACGCAAGCCAACATATCCATCTGGGACCTTATTGCATCATCAAAGAGACACCGAGACCTCGTCATTAAGAAATTGGATGACACATCAGTCTCTCCCGACACGACTCCCGAGGACCTCACGGCAATGATAGGTCACATTCACTTCGGTAATGTCATCACTTTTGCCGACATGGACCTCCCGCCATTTTGGTCCGAACACAATGAAGCCATCTACCTCAAAGTAAGGGCAAGGGGGAGACCCATCTCAAGGGTATAGTAGACGGTGGCTCTGCACTCAACTTAATGCCTAGCCGTCGCCGAGTCATGGGCATACTGGGGCTCAAAAGCTCCGATTTACAACCCTCCGCACAAGTCATTAGAGGGTACGACAGCACTGCCCGTACAGTCATGGGAATGTTAGAAGTTGATATCGAATTTGGAAGCATGATCATGTCCATCCCATTCCAAGTACTTGACGTCCCTGCTTCATTCAACTTACTTCTTGGCCGACCTTAGATCCACAGTTCCAATGCGGTGCCTTCCACTCTCCATCAGTGTGTCAAGATCAGAAATGGGGACGAGATAGTCACCATCATGGCCGAGAATGTCACCATCCACAGAAGTGGGGGGCAACCAGTTCACCAAGTCCAACACGGGATAGAAGATGCCACTCTCTTCGGCGTCAACACCATTGACAAAGAAGGGGGAAACAGACAGTGGGCCCCCGGCAATCCTAAAGTCCTCCGCATGATGAGGAACATGAATCACTTTCCCGGTTTAGGCCTAGGGAAGCATCAACAAGGGATATTGCACCCCGTGGTAGTTCCTTTTGTCAAGAACAAGTTTGGTCTGGGATACGAGCCTACTAAGGATGACTTGAAATACGAGCAAGCAGTCAAGAATCAAAGGACCCAAGCTCGCAAAGAAGGTCGACAGTATGAAATCCCTGACTTGAGACCTTACCGCAACATACTAAACGGTTATTTTGTTCGCCAAGGGGAAGATGTCCCGTACATGATCTTTCCCAAACCGTGGGTTAACGACAAGGGCGTCAGAAAGCCCGGTCTCGAGATCTTCATTGATTGTGAAATACCGACACAAGAAAGGGAACCTACTCCGATGTCACCCCGAGAGTGGTGGGGCAAGAAAGTGACTATAGAGTCCAAGGTAGAGGTTACCGTGGGGAAAGAACTATCCGATCTAGCCTCCATGTTTGAAGAATTTGCCATCATGGACGATTGTTAAGTCAACGCCATCTCCGACAACACAGAAGTGGAGAGCCTATCTGTTAGCGAGATTCAGCCAAGCTCCGAGCCAATCAACAACTGGTACTCAACGAAAGGGCCCTTAGTGTCCGAAGATTTCTTGGTCCGAGAAATGGGCTGCATACCCCGTACAGCAACAAAGGAAGAGCGGCTCACACTTACTTTCGAGTTCGAGAGTGTTTCTAATGCCCTCACCCAAGAGGATATGGAAGCAATAGCCGAGCGTGTGTTTCCTTTCTTTGCTAATGAAAAATTTGATATTTCTGAGCACCCCGAGATTGCAAACATCATAAATGATGAATTAACTAATAACGAACTTAATGAACAAGTTAATAACATTCTAATTATGATGAAATAGACCACGAAAACATAACATACCTAAATGAACTAGCTCAACAGGTTCGTTGTCGTGGTGAAAATGGTCCAGGGGCTGATGAAGAATTGCATACTGTTAATCTGGGTACCGACGAAGAGCCGAAAGAAATGAAGATTGGGAGCTTCTTCAAGGGGGAAGACAAAGACAGATTGACTGCACTGCTCAGAGAATTTGTGGATGTATTCGCATGGTCATACAAAGACATGCCGGGTTTGGACAGAAAGGTCGCGGAGCACAGAATTCCGATCAAAGAGGATGCCAAGCCAGTAAAGCAGAAGCTCAGAAAGATCAAGCCAGAATGGTCTCTACAAGTCAAAGAAGAGATTAAAAAGCTCCTCAGTGTGGGTTTCATCAAAGTCATTGAGTATCCAACTTGGCTAGCCAACATTGTGACAGTCAGAAAGGCAAACGGCAAAGTTCGAGTTTGTGTGGACTTCCGGGATTTGAACAAAGCTTCCCCGAAAGATGATTTTCCACTACCAAACATCGACATGCTCGTCGATTCAACTGCCAACTATGAAGTCCGCTCATTTGTGGACGGTTTTGCCGGTTACAATCAGATTCTTATGTCCGAAGAGGATCAACACAAGACAGCTTTCACAACTCCGTGGGGGACCTTCTGCAACACAGTCATGCCTTTCGGACTAAGGAACACTGGGGCTACCTACCAGAGGACTGTTACGGATCTATTCCATGACATGATTCATAAAAAGATTGAGGTCTATGTGGACGACATGATCATCCATTCAAAGGGAACCAACGGTCAACATCTGATCGATCTTCACAAATTCTTTGAAAGGCTTCGACAACACAAGATGAGGCTCAATCCCGCAAAGTGCACTTTTGGGGTCATCAGAGGAAAGGTTCTCAGTTACATGGTCACTGAAAGAGGAATTGAAGCCGATCCCTCCAAGATTAAGGCAATCATTGACATGCCTCCCCCAAGGACGCAGAAAGAAATCAAAGGTTTCATGGGCAGACTTCAATACATCAGTCGGTTTGTGCACCAACTCACTTCCATGTGTGAGCCAATCTTCAAGATACTAAAAAAGAATGTGGCTCTAGAATGGACCGATGCGTGCCAAGAAGCTTTCGACCAAGTGAAGCATTACTTGACATGCCCTCCAGTTTTGGTTCCACCACAGGAAGAGAAGCCTCTCTTGCTCTATCTCACTGTTAATGATGAAATCCTAGGGGCTATGTTAGCACAAGAACAGCGAGACTCCACAAAGGAGAGCGCCATCTACTTTGTCAGCCGACGGTTTCAAGGAGCTGAAAAGAACTACTCTGTCTTAGAGAAGTCTTGTGCTGCATTGGTTTGGGTTACTCAAAAGCTCAAGCATTACATGGAGGCCTTCCCAATCAAGTTGGTAGCAAAAGTGGACCCGCTCCGCTACATCTTCAAGAAGCCTTTCATGTCAACAAGAATAGCCAAATGGTATTTCATGCTCGCCGGCTACGATATCACTTACGTCACACTCAAATCCATCAGGGGGAAGGTGTTCAGTGATCAGCTTGCTGAATTTCCGTGTGACGATGTGAAGAGGGAAGATGTACAGTTCCCCGACGAGCATTTAATTTGCGCTACAACAGAGGAAAATAAGTGGCAACTTTTTTTCGATGGCGCAACCAATAGGCATGGATATGGCATAGGGATGTTACTTGTTGATCCAAAGGACATGTATACTCCAATTGCCATCCTCCTTGAATTTGAAGCCACTAACAACACCGCTGAGTACGAAGCTTGCATAGCGGGGCTCGAAGCAGCCCTCGAAAGAAATGTCACAAGTTTAGAAGTATTCGGTGATTCCTTGCTCATCATCAATCAGACATATGGAAAATGGAAGATTCAAGACTCGACCCTGCAACGGTATGGTCAACATCTCGAGGAGTTGGTTGAACAATTGCAAGAAACCACCTTCAATTACCTGCCAAGGGACAAGAACCGTTTTGCTGATGCATTAGCCACCATCGCTTCACTGGTCGAAATGCCTGAGGGTAAAATGGTGAAGCCCTTCAAAATTTCCCAACGAAACAGTCCGGCATACTGCATGAGTATTGAGATCAACGAGGTCCAAACAAACTCCCCGTGGTACGCAGATATCATGAATTTCCTCAAGGATGGTACTTATCCCGAGAACAGCAATAAGAAGTCTCAAATGGCATTGCAAAGACTAGCCTCCTGATATGTACTGATTGGGGACAGAGTCTACAAAAGGCATCACGAGGGGATCAATCTCCTATGTGCAAATGAGACCGAAGCTCAAGAAATAATGCATGAGATCCACGAAGGTGAATGTGGGCCTCACATGAACGGGTTTATGTTGGCCAAGAAGATACTCCGCATGGGTTATTATTGGAGTACCATGGAAAGGGACTGCATCGAGAAAGTCAAGAGGTGCGCCAAATGCCAATTCCATGCCAATCTACAGCACGCTCCACCCTCACAGCTTTACAATATGACCATGCCTTGGCCTTTCTCTTGTTGGGGCATAGACATCATCGGCAAGGTTAACCCTACTGGCAGCAACGGACAATCTTTCGTCCTAGTAGCCGTGGACTATTTTACAAAATGGGTCGAAGCACAGGCTTACCGAGTTCTCAACGCCAAGAAAGTGGCCGAATTCGTGAAAACCCACATCATGTGCCGATACGGCGTTCCTCATGAGATCATATCAGACAACGGGTCTCACTTCGAGAAAGAGATGGACGCACTCCTGGTAGAATACAAGATTACTAAACACAAGTCATCTCCATACCGCCCTCAAGCAAATGGCGCGGTCGAGGCAGCTAATAAGACAATCTAGACCATTGTGAAGAAAATGGCCTCCACTGGAAGGGATTGGCCCGAAAAGTTACCTCTAGCATTATGGGGCTACCGCACGTCAATACGGACAGCGACTGGAGAAACTCCTTATGCACTGGTATATGGTTCCGAAGCTGTGCTACCAATAGAGCTCGAAGTTCCGTCCCTGCGGGTCCTCCTCGAGAACCAAGTCAATGAAGTCGATTGGATGCAAAGTCGATATGAACAGCTAGCCCTACTCGACGAGAAAAGGCTAAGGGCAATCGAACGTACGAGGGCCTATCAACAAAGAATGTCTAGGGCTTTCAACAAAAAGGTGAAGCCCCGAAACACCAGTGTGGGAGATTTGGCCCTAAGACAACACCCTCCTAATGCCATGAACCCCCTTGGAAAATGGGGACCCCGATGGATTGGTCCGTACGTAGTCAAGAAGATACTAAGCGGCGGTGCAGTCCGACTCGTGGACTTAGACAGAGATCAACTGCCAAAGGAAGTCAACCTCGACAAATTGAAGAGGTTTTACGTCTAATAAACGAAGACCATTAAAAAAAAAAAAAAAAAGCTCGCTAGGTTGAAAACCCGTAAGGGCGGCCTAGGCAAAAATTAGAGCACGTGCAAAAAAGAAGCCCGCTAGATTGAAAACCCGCAAGGGCGGTCTAGGCAAAAAACAGGGTGCACAAAAAAAATAAAATAAAAATGGTCTTCGTTTGTTTGAACTACGGAGACCTGAGCCTCTACACTGGAGGAACGTAGGCAACCTTCGGGTGCGGTCTAAAACATAAACAAATACCCAAATCATTTTCAAATTAACGAGATGCAATTTTTATTCATTCACTAAATCATTCTTATCATTACAATGGAAATGTTGAGCTACTAAAAGACTTAAAACATTAAAATCTTAAAACAAGTGGTCTATTTTAATTGCAATCTCTTGGGGGTACTAGGAAAAATCTAATTTTCTCTTGGCCTTTGAAGGACCACCCGAACGACCATCAATCCTACTCTTCTTGGGAGGCCTAGGGACACTGATGCGGACCGATATCTTCTGCGCAACCAAACGCCTCCGAGCATAAAAGTCATCCAAGGGAGTACTGAAAGGATCGGTCAGGATGTTGTTCACATCAGCAGCAGCTTCCTTGTACCTCAAACCATTGCTGTGCTCAAAATCCCTTCCTAGCAACTCAGCCCGAAGAGCATCTACCCAAGTAATGCCAAGGTAGACGGTACCAAGAAAATGATCCAAGTAACTCTCGGGAAGAAAAATACTGCCCCGGTGCAATGGAGCGAGAGTCCAACGGTCAGGATCATCTCCCCAAGCCGCCTGAAGCTCATCCGAGAAGTCCGGACCCATATAAGAAACTGGACGAAGTACCCCATTCCTCGGAAAAGGAATTATTTGCTGACGACCAAACTGTCTCAAAACCCGTTCTGGCTGATAAAATGAAGAGTCCCTCAATCCGGGTAAAACCACATGCTGGAAACCGAAGGTCCACTCCACCAAAGGGCGAAGACCCCAAGGACACCACTCAACATCAGCTGTGAGACGAGAAGCAAAAAATCTCCTCCAACCCTCTTCGGTCAAATCTCTAATCAGCAACCGACGCCTATGAACAGCAAAAGGAAGGTCGCCATCCGCCGCATAAAGCTTGAAATGCTCCCGAAGCCATATGGTCAAAAGCAAGGGGCTTCCTCGTCGCATCTCGCCTGTACGGTGCAACTCGTCCAAACCATGCAAGGTCTCTCCTACAATAAGCGGAACTATGCTAAATCGCTGTCCTTTCGCCTGCAACACTATCTCATCCAACTGCGTATCCGCAGTACCCAGGGGAGTGACAAACAAAACCTCGCTGAAAAGGCAGATAGCCATGGCATTTCTCTTAAAGGACTGAACCGCGACATTTTCCGAATGCAAACTGAAGAACATCAGAAGCTCAGTTATGTCAACAACAGTCCCGTGCATCATCTTCTTCACTTCTCCGACAGAGATATTCAGAATGTCAACCCAAGAATCAACAACACCGCGGTGATACTTGGGGACGGCAATCCGACCGGCCAAAGGCATACCCAAAATGGCCCCAAAATCATCAACGGTCGGCACCATTTCATTAGCCAAAAAGTTGAATGTATGGCTATCACAATCCCAAAAGGCTGCAGCAGCCTTCAACAAGTCCCAATCCGGCTTCAATGTCCGCAAAGTGAAGAGAATTCGGAGCCTAAAATCTTTGATGAAGGCATTTTTGGGATGAGTCTTAAAAGAATACACGAAGGTCGACTAATCCTTCTCGTAACTCTTGACAACCTCGGCATCAATACTAAAAAGGTTGGAGGCCATGGGAAAGAAGGTTATAAGCAAGATTGGGTAATAGAATGTTATTCAAAAATGACAGAAAATGGCTGTTGGAATCGAATTGTCGACCAGAAGCTGATATTATAGCTGTTGGGGGATCTTTTGGTCAGCAAATATTAAGCCCTGAATTTCGCCTCCCAGAGGAGCGCGCCTCCCGACACCGGTATACAAGGCGCGCGCGTCCCGTATCCAAGAGAGGAAGCGCCCGCATCCCAGATGGAAGATGCTCTAGAAACAGCCTTTGTCAGTTCAAGAAGGAAGCCCAGGCACATTCAAGCGCCTTCTATCTACAGAAAAGATCAATCCCACCAACGAGAGAAGCTCAAAACGACGGCAGCAAACACTCGGAAGGGCACACATTAATTTGGTCCGCCCTTAAGGCAGGTCTAAAAACTTAAATAGGATAGAAATTCACACTCAAAGTAGGGTGTCTTTCATTTTTCTCAAAAGATCAGTTTTTACAATTCATCCCCAGCACAAAGCATTCCGCAATCAACTGTGTCCGCACCCCATCAAAAGTCAAGGTCAAACAGTCAAACATCAAAGTACGACTTGTCGCAACCCCGACCCCGCGGGCCCGGAACTCGCGAGCTGGACGTCGACTTAACACACAAATACTAAAATACTTAAGATAAAAATTCCATTTTTTTTTATACCCAAAGGGTTAAAAACAAGATTTTAGAAATCCAAATTTAACAACAACAATAAACTACTAGTACAAGCTCCACAAGCTCACACCAAAAAAAATACAAAAGATTACAAATCTTAATGACGTCATTGTTGGTAAAGCTATCCCCAAAAGTTTATACATTTAAATAATGTAAACCGATCAATAACAACCTGCCCAAAATCTCAATCCTCTCGACGTCCTCCTCGATCCGCAAAACCTAATCCTTTCCTCCTGAGGGGGGTTAAGGAACACAACATTGAAAGGAAACGGGGTGAGATAAAATCTCAGTAAGTTACTAATGCAACTACATGACATGCTATGATGCAATAATCCATAATAAATCACATAACACATAGCAATTATCATATATCAGATAGCAGCGGAAATGAACACATAACAAAGGATAAGCCAAGGTTTTCCAACTAAAAGAACCAAATAAAGGTCGCTGTGCAGCTTCAATAATCCACAAATCGTCATCTTCATAATAGCATGAAAGCTGAAGAGAAATCCCCGGTACCGGAACAATAACCATAAGAGTGTCACAAAGGACAAGAGCCATGCCACAAAGTCATGCTCGTTAGCTAGATACATTTACAAAGGAAGCTAACTTATCTCTTCCAAGGCCAATCTGGAAAAGGGGTATAGTAAGGGCAAACAATGGTCAACATTATAATGGACTTGGCTTTGCCATTATAATCTTTCCCATCGCCCGATGCAACAAATATGCCAGCTGGGCTTCCAAATAAATGCTAAGTAATAAATACTAGCTTAATTAAACAACTTAGGGTTCCAAAGTAGGGAACCACACCAATTAATCACCTTAAAGATGCAAACGGTTACTCATGAAGAGTTCATCAACAACGAACACAAGAAGTTTCTCATAAAAGAGCCCAACAATGATAAATGAGATTTCTCATAGGGGGCCCAACAACAATGACCATTAAAACACAATAATTCCATGGTAAGGAACCATACCGAACACATTCTAAAGATAGTACTCATAAGTTACTCATAAAGAGCACCACTCAAACGGTCGCTCACAAATAGTACCATGACTATTACCAAAATGGCCCTAAACATTTACTCATAAAGATATACTAGGACTATGAACTCAACCATCTCATCACACCTGAAATTCCCAATAAGAAATCCAAATGAATACATCTTAAGGTTAATCAAACCGTAAGTACCCAATCGCCAATTCACGCTTTACCTCCGGCCATAACGAACCAATTCTAAACACCCCAAACGAATCCAAAAGGTTACCCTTATTAGAACATGATCACGACCGGACTAAACCCTAGACTTTAGTGTTCCAAAACAACCCTCTAGGTACTATAGGGTATCACCTAAAACCTAGACCAAGTCTTATTCTAAAATCAATCCGATCAGTAAAATAACTTTCAATTAAAGGGTCTCAAAGTATGAAATCCTCACTTATATCACAAAGATGATCATAACAACTCAATAAAGTCACTCAATTGGATTTACAAAACTTGTTCACAATGGATCGATACAATTCCTCTTAACCTCAAACACCCAATAAAATCCCGAAGTATAAAACTTATAACTTAACTGAACAACCTATACCATCTTGTAGTACTCGAACAGATCTTCGAAACGATAGTTTACACGCCTAAAACGGAGTCCGGATGAGAAAGTTATGGCCTCCGGAAGATCGAACGAAAAACTGACAAACTGGAAAAAGAGGGGTGCGCGCGCCTCCCTAAAAATGGGTGCGCTAGCCTCCCTTGATCAGAAGGCTGCGTTTTTGAAGCAGAAAAGGGTACGCACGCCTCCCAAAACATGGTGCGCACGCCTCCTCGCCTGGTGGGACGAAATCCGGCCAAAATTCTGGGTTTCTTCCAAAAATTGACCCAAACTAAAACCAAACCAAAATCTAACACATCCAACAAGTATAACAAGGTACTAGAACAACTTATAAGTCTAAAATGACTCATATAACATCTATTAGACAACCTAAACCAAGAGATGATCCAAACACCCAATTCTCACAAAAATGGATAGTTTTACAAATAAATTCCAAATCAACCAAAGAAGCCATATATGTCAACTAGAGCATCAATGGAGTTAAAGATAAACATTTTTAGCATAAATGGGGGAAAAGCAACTTACCCGGATTTTCTCAAAGGTGACGGAAATCGAAATTTCTTGGCTTCCTACGATCCTATCGACGATCTAAACAAGTTTCACGTTTTAAGGAATGAGAAATAACAAGAGGAAGAGGAAGATAATGAAGAGAGAATGGAGAGAAAGCTTACCCTTTACAATGGAGAGAGAGAGAGAGAGAGAGAGAGAGATGGCTGGGAATGGGAGTGAGGTGAGGGAGAAAGAGAGGGAGGTGAGGGGAAAAGAGGGAGTAAGTAGGATAATTAGAGAATTTACACATAGACCCCCTCCCCTACACACTAACACAATAATCTTATACTCCCCACTAACATTTAAGACCCAACACCCTACACTAGCACAATTAACCAATTAAATGCTAGGCACGGATACATCATGAAACACAAAATACACACATAAATATTTAAATAAATAAATAATTTAAATAAATAAGTAAGCCATAAATAAATAATTAAATATTTATTACTAAGAAAATAGAGCTTAGTTTTCGGGTCATGACATTCACTCCCCCTTAAAGAAAATTCGACCCGAATTTTAACGAGACTTACCCGAATGATCAAGTAGCCATTAATACGATAGTTCCGTCATTTCCCAAATTCCTCAATCATCCATTCTAAACCACCACGTAGTAACCTTAAATAATGTTCACGATACCACGACCTCTCGCACATAACTTCCTTCAATCATAACCTTCACTACTAATTAGAATCCACAATCAAAATTGGAGAATCCCAATTGCTCCCAAACATAACTCTCGATATATCCCAAGCTCACCTTATTCATAACCTTAATTACACTGCAAAGGTGTTTCCTTTTGTAAATCGCATACTTAGTAGTATTCCCCATAAATTCAAAACATCACCATCCCGAGCCTAATTAGCTTTTAAAATATAAAAAAGGCTAAAGAAATTTCTATTTCCACAATATTCATCGAAATGGCTATATCTCTATGGATTACCACTATAGTGTCTTCCCTTTGAGTTAACACCTTAAATAAATAGTACCATACAAACCCCAAAATTTCTCGTACAAAGTGTCCACTTAAATCTATGTTATACTCTCATCCCTTCATTAATCTGGTCTTGAAGCCTAAACCATTCAATATACTCAATAGTCCGCAAAACGATCCAAATTTCATCTTCAAAAGATTTTCTCTAACTCCCATTTAAGTCATAATCCGTGCTCATATACCCAAAGGAAATCAACGAACTCTAAATTCAATAGGTAACCCCAGTTAGTCTCTCACGCATACATTTATTGACTTAATGATATTTAAGCTCAATGGTACTACCAAAATCATAAACCAATTAGCTAGCTTCATTCCAATAGATCCATTACCAAATCACAATATTCTTTAATTATGCCCAAATATTGATACTCAACTTTCTTCACATACCCTTGGTCCAAATCGCGAAACGCCATCAAGGAGAGATTTAGGACTATAGAACCACTCTCTAACCAAAATTCAAAATGCCTTTAGCATAGATCGAGAAATTGTTACTCTCCCAAAATGTACTTATTAGTCCTTTTTAACTTAACACGCTTACCACCATCATCGATTATAAATTCCACCATACACTCATTACCCATAACAATTCGCGCATCCCTCCATACTAATCAATCCCGATATACTCACGGAGATGTACTAAAAGTAAATAAAATCTCCTAACAAGAAACCCTCGGTTGAATCCTCAACTTTTACAACTCAACCGTTACAATATAGATATTGATCTAATTATCAGTACTACAACCTTGTACCACACAATGCAATTTAACTCCAAGCTTCTACTATTCGGAAGCAAATGAAAATCTTACGAATGATAAATACACCCAACAAATTGACCGAAACTAAATACTCGGATTTCAATTAAGAAAAGATAGGTATAACTCTACCCAAGGAATGGTCTCAAACAGTTTTAAGAAATTAGGAATGGAGAATATAACAATCCCCCTACAACAATAGACTAAAGCAATAGTAACATCAAAATCTTGTAATAGCAACATGGCTAATTAGCAGGTGAGACATAACCATACTTAAGCACATCATAAGCACTTAAGACTTCATCAGATACCCTAAACTCCTCCATAGGAGTAGACACCTACAACACATAAGTCAAAGACTCAGAAGAAATAAATGCAACTAAATGCACAGAAACACATAAATGCGATGATCTTAAAATGCACGCGCTCGCTCTCACGACGCAAAATAATACCTCCTGAAATTGATGAATCACCCGTTGAGTGCTGATTGATCGCAAATACCCTACCCTGAACCTTTAGGGTTTCCCGAAGCATCCCTCTTCTGACCCTGTGGTATTCCAGTTCCTGTCCCCGATGACTGAACTCTAAACCTCGGACAATCTTTAACGAAGTGTCCCAGCTGACCACACTTCACACATTTTCCTTGCTTCTTCCAACACTTGTCTTCTGAGTGTCCTTTCCTCTGACAGTAGCTGCTGACTTTCCCATTTCGTGTCCCCTTATTAGAACCTCGATTTCGTACTGTTGGTTGCCCTTGAAGTTTCCTTCTGAATCGAGTTTGCACTCCAGAATTACCTCTGTTATCCAAATGTTGCTGTTGTGACTCACTCTGCCCTCCTTGCTTTCCTGGGTTAACCATCTCAGTCTTCCTTTTGTGTTCCCCAATATCCTTCTCAATCAAGTAGGCTCGATCCACCGCATCCTGTGTTCCCCAATATCCTTCTCAATCAAGTAGGCTCGATCCACCGCATCCTGAAAAGGTCGAGTTCGCTGTGCTATAAGTTGAGTCCGGATGGATGTCTTCAAACCCCTGATCAATCTCATCGCTCTCTGCTCCTCGGTCCGCACAAGGTATTCACAACACCTGGCTAATTCTGTGAACTTAGCTGAGTACTGTGCTACTGACATCATGTCTTGCTCCAAGCTGAGGAACTCGATCTCTTTCCGGTTTTGATTCACTAGAGAGATAAAATGATCCTTGAATTTCCTCACGAACCACTCCCAAGGATATGGTACAAGAGTCGCATCCCAACTGGTCTTCAGTGCCTTCCACCAATGTTCCGCAGCCCCCACGAGCTTATAAGCTGCAAACAGAACCCTATCCTCATCAGTGCAACCAAAGACCTCGTAGATTTTCTCCATCGATTCCATCCATAGCTCGGCCTTCTTCACATCAGGCTCACCGTCGTACTTACTTGGTTTAAACTTTAAGAACTGCTCCAACCCATATCGCGGAGGTGCTACATGTTCCTCTCTCGGCCCTTGGTCATGAATTTCTTTCACGACCGCTTCAAACCTGTCCTGAAACATTGTACGGTTTTCTTCCCGTAGACCATTCTGATTCTGAGTCCCACTAGAACTTTCACCCGATCTTCTTCTAGCCATCACAAACAAATACCTGCATAAAATACTCATCGTTACTCATTTCGAACCCATCTACCCTCCTAGGTCATTCTAGTCCACCTATACTTATACATAGAGCTAAACCATAGCTCTGATACCAACTGTCGCGACCCCGACCCCGCGGGCCCGGAACTCGCGAGCTGGACGTCGACTTAACACACAAATACTAAAATACTTAAGATAAAAATTCCATTTTTTTTATACCCAAAGGGTTTAAAACAAGATTTTAGAAATCCAAATTTAACAACAACAATAAACTACTAGTACAAGCTCCACAAGCTCACACCAAAAAAAATACAAAAGATTACAAATCTTAATGACGTCATTGTTGGTAAAGCTATCCCCAAAAGGTTATACATTTAAATAATGTAAACCGATCAATAACAACCTGCCCAAAATCTCAATCCTCTCGACGTCCTCCTCGATCCGCAAAACCTAATCCTTTCCTCCTGGGGGGGGGGGTTAAGGAACACAACATTGAAAGGAAACGGGGTGAGATAAAATCTCAGTAAGTTACTAATGCAACTACATGACATGCTATGATGCAATAATCCATAATAAATCACATAACACATAGCAATTATCATATATCAGATAGCAGCGGAAATGAACACATAACAAAGGATATAAGCCAAGGTTTTCCAGCTGAAAGAACCAAATAACGGTCGCTGCGCAGCTTCAATAATTCAAAAATCGTCATCTTCATAATAGCATGAAAGCTGAAGAGAAATCCCCGGTACCGGAACAATAACCATAAGAGTGTCACAAAGGACAAGAGTCATGGCACAAAGTCATGCTCGGTAGCTAGATACATTCACAAAGGAAGCTAACTTATCTCTTCCAAGGCCAATCTGGAAAAGGGGTATAGTAAGGGCAAACAATGGTCAACATTATAATGGACTTGGCTTTGCCATTATAATCTTTCCCATCGCCCGATGCAACAAATATGCCAGCTGGGCTTCCAAATAAATGCTAAGTAATAAATACTAGCTTAATTAAACAACTTAGGGTCCAAAGTAGGGAACCACACCAATTAATCACCATAAAGATGCAAACGGTTACTCATGAAGAGTTCAACAACAACGAACACAAGAAGTTTCTCATAAAAGAGCCCAACAATGATAAATGAGATTGCTCATAGGGGGCCCAACAACAATGACCATTAAAACATAATAATTCCATGGTAAGGAACCATACCGAACACATTCTAAAGATGGTACTCATAAGTTACTCATAAAGAGCACCACTCAAACGGTCGCTCACAAATAGTACCATGACTATTACCAAAATGGCCCTAAACATTTACTCATAAAGATATACTAGGACTATGAACTCAACTATCTCATCACACCTGAAATTCCCAATAAGAAATCCAAATGAATACATCTTAAGGTTAATCAAACCGTAAGTACCCAATCGCCAATTCACGCTTTACCTCCGGCCATAACGAACCAATTCTAAACACCCCAAACGAATCCAAAAGGTTACCCTTATTAGAACATGATCACGACCGGACTAAACCCTAGACTTTAGTGTTCCAAAACAACCCTCTAGGTACTATAGGGTATCACCTAAAACCTAGACCAAGTCTTATTCTAAAATCAATCCGATCAGTAAAATAACTTTCAATTAAAGGGTCTCAAAGTATGAAATCCTCACTTATTTCACAAAGATGATCATAACAACTCAATAAAGTCACTCAATTGGATTTACAAAACTTGTTCACAATGGATCGATACAACTCCTCTTAGCCTCAAACACCCAATAAAATCCCGAAGTATAAAACTTATAACTTAACTGAACAACCTATATCATCTTGTATTACTCGAAGAGAGCTTCGAAACGATAGTTTACACGCCAAAAACGGAGTCCGGATGAGAAAGTTATGGCCTCCGGAAGATCGAACGAAAAACTGACAAACTGGAAAAAGAGGGGTGCGCGCGCCTCCCTAAAAAGGGCTGCGCGCGCCTCCCTTGATCAGAAGGCTGCGTTTTTGAAGCAGAAAAGGGTGCGCACGCCTCCCAAAACATGGTGCGCGCGCCTCCTTGCCCGGAGGGACGAAATCCGGCCAAAATTCTGGGTTTCTTCCAAAAATCGACCCAAACTAAAACCAAACCAAAATCTAACACATCCAACAAGTATAACAAGGTACTAGAACAACTTATAAGTCTAAATTGACTCATATAACATCTATTAGACAAACTAAACCAAGAGATGATCCAAACACCCAATTCTCACAAAAATTGATAGTTTTACAAATAAATTCCAAATCAACCAAAGAAGCCATATATGTCAACTAGAGCATCAATGGAGTTAAAGATGAACATTTTTAGCATAAATGGGGGAAAAGCAACTTACCCGGATTTTCTCAAAGGTGACGAAACTCGAAATTTCTTGCCTTCCTACGATCCTATCGACGATCTAAACAAGTTTCACGTTTTAAGGAATGAGAAATAACAAGAGGAAGAGGAAGATAATGAAGAGAGAAGGGAGAGAAAGCTTACCCTTTACAATGGAGAGAGAGAGAGAGAGAGAGATGGCTGGGAATGGGAGTGAGGTGAGGGAGAAAGAGAGGGAGGTGAGGGGAAAAGAGGGAGTAAGTAGGATAATTAGAGAATTTACACATAGACCCCCTCCCCTACACACTAACACAATAATCTTATACTCCCCACTAACATTTAAGACCCAACACCCTACACTAGCACAATTAACCAATTAAATTCTAGGCACGAATACATCATGAAACACAAAATACACACATAAATATTTAAATAAATAAATAATTTAAATAAATAAGTAAGCCATAAGTAAATAATTAAATATTTATTACTAAGAAAATAGAGCCTAGTTTTCGGGTCGTGACATTCACTCCCCCTTAAAGAAAATTCGACCCGAATTTTAACGAGACTTACCCGAATGATCAAGTAGCCATTAATACGATAGTTCCGTCATTTCCCAAATTCCTCAGTCATCCATTCTAAACCACCACGTAGTAACCTTAAATAATGTTCACGATACCACGACCTCTCGCACATAACTTCCTTCACTACTAATTAGAATCCACAATCAAAATTGGAGAATCCCAATTGCTCCCAAACATAACTCTCGAGATATCCCAAGCTCACCTTATTCATAACCTTAATTACACTGCAAAGGTGTTTCCTTTTGTAAATCGCATACTTAGTAGTATTCCCCATAAATTCAAAACATCACCATCCCGAGCCTAATTAGCTTTTAAAATATAAAAAAGGCTAAAGAAATTTCTATTTCCACAATATTCATCGAAATGGCTATATCTCTATGGATTACCATTATAGTGTCTTCCCTTTGAGTTAACACCTTAAATAAATAGTACCATACAAACCCCAAAATTTCTCGTACAAAGTGTCCACTTAAATCTATGTTATACTCTCATCCCTTCATTAATCTGGTCTTGAAGCCTAAACCATTCAATATACTCAATAGTCCGCAAAACGATCCAAATTTCATCTTCAAAAGATTTTCTCTAACTCCCATTTAAGTCATAATCCGTGCTCATATACCCAAAGGAAATCAACGAACTCTAAATTCAATAGCTAACCCCAGTTAGTCTCTCACGCATACATTTATTGACTTAATGAAATTTAAGCTCAATGGTACTACCAAAATCATAAACCAATTAGCTAACTTCATTCCAATAGATCCATTACCAAATCACAATATTCTTTAATTATGCCCAAATATTGATACTCAACTTTCTTCACATACCCTTGGTCCAAATCGCGAAACGCCACCAAGGAGAGATTTAGGACCATAGAACCACTCTCTAACCAAAATTCAAAATGCCTTAGCATAGATCGAGAAATTGTTACTCTCCCAAAATGTACTTATTAGTCCTTTCTAACTTAACACGCTTACCACCATCATCGATTATAAATTCCACCATACACTCATTACCCATAACAATTCGCGCATCCCTCCATACTAATCAATCCCGATGTACTCACGGAGATGTACTAAAAGTAAACAAAATCTCCTAACAAGAAACCCTCGGTTGAATCCTCAACTTTTACAACTCAACCGTTACAATATAGATATTGATCTAATTATCAGTACTACAACCTTGTACCACACAATGCAATTTAACTCCAAGCTTCTCCTCAAACACTAGGTACTATTCGGAAGCAAATGAAAATCTTACGAATGATAAATACACCCAACAAATTGACCGAAACTAAATACTCGGATTTCAATTAAGAAAAGATAGGTATAACTCCACCCAAGGAACGGTCTCAAACAGTTTTAAGAAATTAGGAATGGAGAATATAACAATCCCCCTACAACAATAGACTAAAGCAATAGTAACATCAAAATCTTGTAATAGCAACATGGCTAATTAGCAGGTGAGACATAACCATACTTAAGCACATCATAAGCACATAAGACTTCATCAGATACCCTAAACTCCTCCATAGGAGTAGACACCTACAACACATAAGTCAAAGACTCAGAAGAAATAAATGCAACTAAATGCACAGAAACACATAAATGCGATGATCTTAAAATGCACGCGCTCGCTCTCACGACGCAAAATAATACCTCCTGAAATTGATGAATCACCCATTGAGTGCTGATTGATCGCAAATACCCTACCCTGAACCTTTAGGGTTTCCCGAAGCATCCCTCTTCTGACCCTGTGGTATTCCAGTTCCTGTCCCCGATGACTGAACTCTAAACCTCGGACAATCTTTAACGAAGTGTCCCAACTGACCACACTTCACACATTTTCCTTGCTTCTTCCAACACTTGTCTTCTGAGTGTCCTTTCCTCTGACAGTATCTGCTGACTTTCCCATTTCGTGTCCCCTTATTAGAACCTCGATTTCGTACTGTTGGTTGCCCTTAAAGTTGCCTTCTGAATCGAGTTTGCACTCCAGAATTACCTCTGTTATCTGAATGTTGCTGTTGTGACTCACTCTGCCCTCCTTGCTTTCCCGGGTTAACCATCTCAGTCTTCCTTTTGTGTTCCCCAATATCCTGCTCAATCAAGTAGGCTCGATCCACCGCATCCTGAAAAGGTCGAGTTCGCTGTGCTATAAGCTGAGTCCGGATGGATGTCTTCAAACCCCTGATCAATCTCATCGCTTTTTGCTCCTCGGTCCGAACAAGGTATTCACAACACCTGGCTAATTCTGTGAACTTAGCTGAGTACTGTGCTACTGACATCATGTCTTGCTCCAAGCTGAGGAACTCGATCTCTTTCCGGTTTTGATTCACTAGAGAGATAAAATGATCCTTGAATTTCCTCACGAACCACTCCCAAGATATGGTACAAGAGTCGTATCCCAACTGGTCTTCAGTGCCTTCCACCAATGTTCCGCAGCCCCCACGAGCTTATAAGCTGCAAACAGAACCCTATCCTCATCAGTGCAACCAAAGACATCGTAGATTTTCTCCATCGATTCCATCCATAGCTCGGCCTTCTTCACATCAGGCTCACCGTCGTACTCACTTGGTTTCAACTTTCAGAACTGCTCCAACCCATATCGCGGAGGTGCTACATGTTCCTCTCTCGGCCCTTGGTCATGAATTGCTTTCACGGCCGCTTCAAACCTGTCCTGAAACATTGTACGGTTTTCTTCTCGTAGACCATTCTGATTCTGAGTCCCACTAGAACTTTCACCCGATCTTCTTCTAGCCATCACAAACAAATACCTGCATAAAATACTCATCGTTACTCATTTCGAACCCATCTACCCTCCTAGGTCATTCTAGTCCACCTATACTTATACATAGAGCTAAACCATAGCTCTGATACCAACTGTCGTGACCCCGACCCCGCGGGCCCGGAACTCGCGAGCTGGACGTCGACTTAACACACAAATACTAAAATACTTAAGATAAAAATTCCATTTTTTTTATACCCAAAGGGTTTAAAACAAGATTTTAGAAATCCAAATTTAACAACAACAATAAACTACTAGTACAAGCTCCACAAGCTCACACCAAAAAAAATACAAAAGATTACAAATCTTAATGACGTCATTGTTGGTAAAGCTATCCCCAAAAGGTTATACATTTAAATAATGTAAACCGATCAATAACAACCTGCCCAAAATCTCAATCCTCTCGACGTCCTCCTCGATCTGCAAAACCTAATCCTTTCCTCCTGGAGGGGGGGGTTAAGGAACACAACATTGAAAGGAAACGGGGTGAGATAAAATCTCAGTAAGTTACTAATGCAACTACATGACATGCTATGATGCAATAATCCATAATAAATCACATAACACATAGTAATTATCATATATCAGAGAGCAGCGGAAATGAACACATAACAAAGGATATAAGCCAAGGTTTTCCAACTGAAAGAACCAAATAAAGGTCGCTGCGCAGCTTCAATAATCCAAAAATCATCATCTTCATAATAGCATGAAAGCTGAAGAGAAATCCCCGATACCGGAACAATAACCATAAGAGTGTCACAAAGGACAAGAGCCATGCCACAAAGTCATGCTCGGTAGCTAGATACATTCACAAAGGAAGCTAACTTATCTCTTCCAAGGCCAATCTGGAAAAGGGGTATAGTAAGGGCAAACAATGGTCAACATTATAATGGACTTGGCTTTGCCATTATAATCTTTCCCATCACCCGATGCAACAAATATGCCAGCTGGGCTTCCAAATAAATGCTAAGTAATAAATACTAGGTTAATTAAACAACTTAGGGTTCCAAAGTAGGGAACCACACCAATTAATCACCATAAAGATGCAAACGGTTACTCATGAAGAGTTCAACAACAACGAACACAAGAAGTTTCTCATAAAAGAGCCCAACAATGATAAATGAGATTGCTCATAGGGGGCCCAACAACAATGACCATTTGTGGATACCCCGGGCGGGAACACCACGGCCTTAGGCTCGAGCGCGTGGTGTCATCCTAGGATGTCTAACTTGATTTTAGAGTCGCCACCTATGTTTTGAGGAACATAAGAAAAACCTATTGATTGTAGCCTAAATTTGATTACGAAAACAGAGATTCTTTGTTTTGAGGTTCGGGGGTTAGATTACGAGATGGGAAGTACCGAAACACCCATCTCGCCCAACTAAAGTTGGTCTTGCTTGATCAAAATCTACATGAATGATAACGTTCTTCTTCTTCTTCTTTAAGTTATAAAAAGGGGGGTTTAAAATAGGATTTGGAATGTAGGAGATAACTCCTTAACCAACCTCAATGAGATGAGGTGATCACTAGAGTCATGTCCCAAAATGATTTGGGTGATTGCACATTTGATTAAAATAAAAAGAGAGAGAGGAGATGAAGTAGAAAAGAAAGGAAAAGATGGACTTTTACCTACAATTTGGAGAACTTCAAATATTGCTTGGAGAGATCCTTGGAGAACCTTTAGAAAGTGATTTTGGTATAGTTTTTGTAAGTTCAATTTTCGGTCTAAGTTTTTGATCCTTGAAAATGGAGGTAAAGAGAGGTTTTTATAGGTGAAAGAGGGGTGTTTTTGGTGCCAAAACTCAGTCACCAAGAAATCCTTCCCGGGCAAAATCCTGTAAATTGAGCAAGGGAGGGAATCCTGGCCAGAAATCTGTAACTGACGCCCAGAGGCGCGCGCTTCCTGCTTTGGGGGCGGGAAGCGCGCGCGCCTGGATCCTCCTGTAGGAGGCGCGCGACTCAGAGAAGGCAATTTTGACAGAATGGACTAGAAAGTCAGCCCTGTCATTCAGTTTAGCCCCTGGACTTAACGAAGTCAGTCAGGAACTTAACGGAAGTGACAGGAACTCACGAGGAACACTTAAAATGGGGAGAAACACAAAATCAAATGTGCAATCGGGGTGAGAGGTCCAAGGCGGGGTGTCTACAGAGCCCCTCGGCGACGTGGATTGCAAAGCAAAACGCGTCGACGAAAGTTAAAAACACCCGCCGAGGACATCACCAAGAAAAAGCAAAGACTCGATGAAAGCAGGAATTTGAAAATTGCGAGAGATAGTGGTGCGCTCCCTGTGTGAGCGGCTTTTGTTGATAGAGGGGGTGGCATGATCCGTTAGGTGAACCTGCCGGCTGAATGTTTTGAATGAGGCCGTTAGTGAACCGGTTTGATGAATCCGTTAGTGAATTCCTTGGATGAGTCCGTTGGTGAACCCTTGTTGACGAATCCGTTGGTGAATCCGTTTGATGAATCCGTTAGTGAATCCCTTGGATGAGTCCGTTGGTGAACCCTTGTTGACGAATCCGTTGGTGAATCCGTTTGATGAATCTGTTAGTGAATCCCTTGGATGAGTCCGTTGGTGAACCCTTGTTGACGAATCCGTTGGTGAATCCGTTTGATGAATCCGTTAGTGAATCCCTTGGATGAGTCCGTTGGTGAACCCTTGTTGACGAATCCGTTGGTGAATCCGTTTGATGAATCCGTTAGTGAATCCCTTGGATGAGTCCGTTGGTGAACCCTTGTTGACGAATCCGTTGGTGAATCCGTTTGATGAATCCGTTAGTGAATCCCTTGGATGAGTCCGTTGGTGAACCCTTATTGACGAATCCGTTGGTGAATCCGTTTGATGAATCCGTTAGTGAATACCTTGGATGAGTCCGTTGGTGAACCCTTGTTGACGAATCCGTTGGTGAATCCGTTTGATGAATCCGTTAGTGAATCCCTTAGATGAGTCCGTTGGTGAACCCTTGTTGACGAATCCGTTGGTGAATCCGTTTGATGAATCCGTTAGTGAATCCCTTGGATGAGTCCGTTGGTGAACCCTTGTTGACGAATCCGTTGGTGAATCCGTTTGATGAATCCGTTAGTGAATCCCTTGGATGAGTCCGTTGGTGAACCCTTGTTGACGAATCAGTTGGTAAATCCGTTTGATGAATCCGTTTGTGAATCCCTTGGATGAGTCCGTTGGTGAACCCTTGTTGACGAATCCGTTGGTGAATCCGTTTGATGAATCCGTTAGTGAATCCCTTGGATGAGTCCGTTGGTGAACCCTTGTTGACGAATCCGTTGGTGAATCCGTTTGATGAATCCGTTAGTGAATCCCTTGGATGAGTCCGTTGGTGAACCCTTGTTGACGAATCCGTTGGTGAATCCGTTTGATGAATCCGTTAGTGAATCCCTTGGATGAGTCCGTTGGTGAACCCTTGTTGACGAATCCGTTGGTGAATCCGTTTGATGAATCCGTTAGTGAATCCCTTGGATGAGTCCATTGTTGAACCCTTGTTGACGAATCCGTTGGTGAATCCGTTTGATGAATCCGTTAGTGAATCCCTTGGATGAGTCCGTTGGTGAACCATTGTTGACGAATCCGTTGGTGAATCCGTTTGATGAATCCGTTAGTGAATCCCTTGGATGAGTCCGTTGGTGAACCCTTGCTGACGAATCCGTTGGTGAATCCGTTTGATGAATCCGTTAGTGAATCCCTTGGATGAGTCCATTGGTGAACCCTTGCTGACGAATCCGTTGGTGAATCCGTTTGATGAAATATTGCTTTGAAGTCTCGTGCCATTTGGAGTCACACTTGACTTTTGGATTGTGGGGTACGGGCCCAGTTGACCGCGACCAGAAAAATGTTCCTGCTGGGGATGAAATGTTGAGATTGACTTTTGAGGGGGGCGTGGGACCCGTGACAGAACTTAGGGAGCTCGGAATTTTTTTTGAAGAGGACAGCCTACTTATGAGTGGGAGTTTCTATCCTGCTTTCGATTTTTGACGTGCCTTAAGGGCGGACCAGAAAAGGTGTGCCCAACTGGGTGTCCGAGGATCGGGACAGTGTCTTGATTTAGGCTGGAGATCTCTGACAAGGCCCTTTTCTTCAAGCGATTTAGACCTGGGAGGCGCGCGCCTTCCTATGTAGGCTTGGGACGCGCACGCTCTTCATACTGATGGCGGGTGGCGCGCGCGTCTGGGAGGCGGAATTCCGGGCTTGACGTTTGCTGACCAAAAGAGCCTCCAATAGCTATAATATCATCTTCTGTTCGACCATTTGATTCTCACAGCTCCTTTCTGCCATTTTTGATCATCATATTATTGATTAACTTCGCTTGTGATCAACATTTTCCATGGCTTCCAATTCTTTTGCCCTTGACGCCAAGGTCGTTAGTGCGTATGAAAAGGACTTGGGCACTTTTGTGTATTCTTTCAAGACCCATCCCAAGAAGGCCTTCATTAAAGACTTCGGGTTCCAAATTCTTTTCACTTTGCGGACGTTGAAACCGGATTGGGATTTGTTGAGAGCTGCCGCGGCTTTCTGGGATTGCGACAGCCATACTTTCAACCTTTCAGCTAATGAAATGGTGCCGACTGTTGACGATTTCGGGGCCATCCTTGGCGTGCCTTTGGCCGGTCGGATTGCCGTCCCCAAATATCACCGTGGTGCCGTCGACTCTTGGGTTGAGTTACTGAATCTCCCTGTTGAGGATGTGAGGAAGATGTTGCACGGTACCGTGATTGACATAACTGAGTTGCCGATGTTCTTCAGTTTGCACTCGGAGGACCCGGTGGTTCAATCTTTCAAAAGAAATGCCATGGCTGTTTGTCTCTTCAGCGAAGTATTGTTTGTTACACCTTTCGGGACTGCGGACGCGCAATTGGCTGAGATTATTTTGCAAGCTAAGGACCAGCGATTTAGTGTAATTCCTCTTATTGTAGGGGAGACGTTGCATGGTCTTGATGAGTTACACAGGACGGGCAAGATGTGTCGGGGAAGCCCTTTGCTCTTGACCATATGGCTCCGAGAACACTTCAGAATTTATTCTCCGGATGGTGATTTGTCTCCTTTTGCTGTTCATAGGAGGAAGTTGTTGATCCGGGATTTATCTGAAGAGGATTGGAAGAAATTCTTTGCCTCTCGGGTGACCGTCGATATTGAGTGGTGTCCTCCTTCTTGGGGTCTTCGTCCTTTTGTGGAATGGACTCTTGGTTTTCAGCACGTGGTTGTGCCCGGTTTGAGAGATTCTTCATTTTACCAGCCAGAGCGGGTTCTGCGGCAGTTTGGTCGCCAACAGACAATTCCTTTTCCGAGGGATGGAATGCTTCGTCCAGTTGCTTACATGGGTCCTGACTTCTCGAGTGAGCTTCAATCGGCTTGGGGAGATGACCGCAATCGTTGGGCTTTCGCTCCTCTGCATCGGGGGCGTGTCTTCCTTCCCGAGAGCTACTTGGATTATTTATTTGGCACCCTTTACCGTGGCATCACTTGGGTTGATGTGCTTCGTGCCGAGTTGTTGGGACAGGGTTTTGAGCCTAGCAGCACTTTGAGATATAGAGAGGCTGCTGTTGATTCGAGTAACATTCTCGCTGACCCTTTCGGTACTCCTTTGGATGACTTTTATTCTAGGAGACGTGCTGCAGCACAGAAGGTTTCGGTGCGTATTAGTGCTCCTTCGTTACCCAAGAGGAAAAGGATTGAAAGACGATCGGGCGGTCCTTTGAAAGCTAAGAGAAAATTGGATTTTTCTTAGTACCCTAAGAGATTGCAATTTAGACCACTTTGTTTTAGGATTTAATATTTGATGTCTTTTGTTGCTCAATAAATCCGTTGTAATGGTTTGAATAATTCATTGAATGAATAAAAATTGCATTTTGTTATTTGAAGTGAATTGGGTATTTTTGATATATTTTAGACCGCACCCGAAGGTTGCCTACGCTCCTCCAGTTGGGAGGCTCAGGTCTTCGTAGTTCAAACAAACAAAGACCATTTTTTTTTTTTTTTTTTTTTTTTTTTTTTTTTTTTATGTGCACCCTGTTTTTTGCCTAGACCGCCCTTTCGGGTTTTCAATCTAGCGGGCTTCTTTTTTGCACGTGCTCTAATTTTTGCCTAGGCCGCCCTTGCGGGTTTTCAACCTAGCGAGCGATTTGTTTTTTTTTTTTTTTTTTTTTTTTTATGGTCTTTGTTTATTAAGCGTAGAACCTCTTGAGCTTGTCGAGGTTGACCTCCTTTGGCAGCTGGTCACCATCTAAATCCACGAGCCGGACTGCACCACCGCTTAGTATCTTTTTGACCACGTACGGACCGATCCATCGGGGTCCCCATTTCCCCAGGGGATTCATGGCATTAGGAGGATGTTGTCTTAAGACCCAATCTCCCACATTGATGTTTCGAGGCTTCACTTTTTTGTTGAAAGCTCTTGCCATCCTTTGCTGATATGCTCTCGTGCGTTCGAGTGCCCTTAACCTTTTTTCGTCGAGTAAGGCTAGCTGTTCGTATCGACTCTGCATCCAGTTGACCTCGTTGACTTGGTTCTCGAGGAGGACCCGTAGAGATGGGACTTCAAGTTCGATAGGGAGTACGGCTTCAGAACCATAGACCAATGCATAAGGAGTTTCTCCTGTTGCGAATCGTATCGATGTGCGGTAGCCCCACAATGCTAATGGTAGCTTCTCGGGCCAATCCCTTCCTGTTGAGGCCATCTTCTTGACGATGGTCTCGATGGTCTTATTTGCTGCTTCGACTGCGCCATTTGCTTGGGGCCGGTAAGGGGATGACTTGTGCTTGGTGATCTTGTATTCTACCAAAAGTGCATCCATTTCCTTCTCGAAGTGAGAGCCGTTGTCGGAAATGATTTCATGAGGCACGCCGTATCGGCACATGATATTAATCTTTACAAATTCGGCCACTTTCTTGGCGTTGAGGGTTCGATAGGCTTGTGCTTCGACCCACTTTGTGAAGTAGTCGACTGCTACTAGGACGAATGACTGCCCATTGCTCCCGGCAGGATGAACTTTACCGATGATGTCTATCCCCAACAAGAGAAAGGCCAAGGTGTGACCATGTTGTAAAGTTGTGAGGGTGGAGCATGTTGTAGATTAGCGTGGAACTGGCACTTGGCACACCTTTTGACTTTCTCGATACAGTCTCGTTCCATAGTGCTCCAATAGTAACCAATGCGAAGTATCTTCTTGACTAGCATAAACCCATTCATGTGGGGTCCACATTCTCCTTCGTGCACTTCACACATTATCTCTTGAGCTTCGGTCTCATTGGCGCATAAGAGATTGATCCCGTCGTGGTGCCTTTTATATACTCGGTCTCCAATCAGTACATACCGAGAGGCTAACCTTTGCAGAGATGCTTGAGACTTCTTATTGATGTTCTCGGGATAAGTGCCGTCTTTGAGGAAGTTCATGATATCTGAATACCACGGAGATTTTGTTTGAACCTCGTTGATCTCGATACTCATGCAATATGCCGGACTGTTCCTTTGAGCAATTTTGAAAGGCTTCACCATTTTTCCTTTGGGCATTTCAACTAATGAAGCTATAGTGGCCAGTGCATCGGCGAAGCGATTCTTATCCCTTGGCAGGTAGTTGAAAGTGATCTCTTGGAATTGTTCAACCAGATCTTCAAGGTGCTGACCATACTGTTGGAGAGTCGGGTCTTGGGTTCGCCATTTACCCGATTGCTGATTGATAAGAAGCAAAGAGTCGCCGAACACTTCTAGTTCCGTGACGTTTCTTTCGAGAGCTGCTTCGAGCCCTGCTATGCATGCTTCGTACTCGGCAATGTTGTTGGTAGCTTCGAATTCCAGGCGTATGGCAATGGGAGTGTAGATGTCTTTTGGATCGACAAGCAATACCCCTATACCAAAACCGTGTTATTGGCGGCGCCATCGAAAAAAAGTTGCCACCTGTCTTCCTCGGTTGTGGTACAAATTAAATGCTCGTCGGGGAACTGTACATCTTCCCCCTTCACTTCGTCACACGGGAATTCGGCAAGCTGGTCACTGAACACTTTCCCCCTCACGGATTTTAGTGTGACGTAAGTGATATCGTAGCGGCGAGCATGAAGTACCATTTGGCTATTCTTGTTGACATGAAAGGCTTCTCGAAGATGTAGCGGAGCGGGTCCACCTTTGCTACTAGCTTGATCGGAAAAGCTTCCATATAGTGTTTGAGCTTTTGAGTGACCCAAACCAATGCTGCACATGACTTCTCTAGGACAGAGTAGTTCTTTTCGCCTCCTTGGAATCGGCGACTGACAAAATAAATGGCGTTCTCCTTTGTGGACTCTCGTTGCTCTTGTGCTAACATAGCCCCTAGGGCTTCATCATTGACAGTGAGATAAAGCAACAGAGGTTTCTCCTTGTGTGGCGGAACTAGAACAGGAGGGCACGTTAAATAATGTTTCACTTGCTCGAAGGCTTCTTGGCATGCGTCGGTCCATTCTAGAGCCACATTCTTCTTGAGTAACTTGAAGATTGGCTCGCACATGGAAGTGAGTTGGTGCACAAACCGACTGATGTATTGTAGTCTGCCCATGAAACCTTTAATCTCTTTCTGCGTCTTCGGAGGAGGCATGTCAATGATTGCCTTGATTTTGGAGGGGTCTACTTCGATTCCCCTTTCAGTGACCATATAACCAAGAACTTTGCCTCGGATAACCCCGAATGTGCACTTTGCAGGGTTGAGCCTCATCTTGTGTTGACGGAGCCTTTCGAAGAACTTGCGGAGATCGATCAATGTTGACCATCGGTCCCTTTGGAGTGAATGATCATGTCGTCCACATAGACCTCGATTTCTTTGTGAATCATATCGTGGAACAAGTCCGTCACGGCTCTTTGGTAGGAAGCCCCAGCGTTTCTTAACCCAAACGGCATGACTGTGTAGCAGAAGGTCCCCCACGGTGTTGTGAAGGCTGTCTTATGTTGATCTTCCTCGGCCATGAGAATCTGATTGTACCCAGCGAACCCATCCACAAATGAGCGAACCTCGTAGGCAGCAGTGGAGTCGACTAGCATGTCGATATTAGGGAGTGGAAAATCATCTTTTGGGGAAGCTTTGTTTAAATCCCGGAAGTCTACACAAACTCGGACCTTGCCGTTCGCCTTCCTGACTGTCACAATGTTGGCTAACCATGTCGGATACTCGATAACCTTGATGAAACCCACGCTGAGGAGCTTCTCAATCTCTTCTTTGACCTGCAGAGACCATTCTGGCTTGATCTTCCTGAGCTTCTGCTTTACTGGCCTGGCATCTTCTCTGATCGGAATCCTGTACTCCGCTACCTTTCTGTCTAAACCCGCATGTTTTTGTATGACCATGCGAACACATCCACGAACTCCCGTAGTAATGCAGTCAATCTGTATCTGTCGTCTCCCTTGAAGAAGCTTCCAATCTTGATTTCTTTTGGCTCTTCTTCGGTACCCAGATTAACAACCTGCAATTCTTCGTCATCCTTTGGACCATTCTCGCCACGACTACGGACTTGTTGAGCAAGTTCATTTAAGTATGTTGTGTTTTCGTGGTCTATTTCATCATAATTTGAATCGTTATTAACTTGTTCGTTAAGTTCATTATTAGTTAATTCATCATTTATGATGTTTGCAATCTCAGGGTACTCAGAAATATCAAATTTTTCATTAGCAAAGAAAGGAAACACACGCTCGGCTATGGCCTCTAAATCCTCTTGGGTGAGGGTATTAGAGACACTCTCGGACTCGAAAGTAAGTGTAAGCTGCTCTTCCTTTGTTGCTGTGCGGGGTATGCAACCCATTTCTTGGACTAAGAATTCCTCGGATACCACAGGTCCTTTTGTTGAATACCAATTGATGATCGGCTCGGAGCTTGGCGGGATCTCACTGATAGTCTCGTTCATGATGACGGTGTCATGGATGGCGTTGACTTGGCATTCATTCATTACGGCAAGCTCTTCGAACATGGAGGCTAAATCTGTCAGTTCTTCCCCCACGGTGATTTCTGTCTCGGACTCTATAGTCACCTTCCTTCCCCACCATTCACGGGGCGACATGGGAGTTGGTTCCCTTTCGGATTTCTGGATCTCACAATCGGAGAAGATTTCGAGGCCAGGCTTTTTGACACCTTTA
Source organism: Campanula takesimana (assembly GCA_026119855.1). Classification (NCBI taxonomy): domain Eukaryota; kingdom Viridiplantae; phylum Streptophyta; class Magnoliopsida; order Asterales; family Campanulaceae; genus Campanula; species Campanula takesimana. The sequence goes on from JAOWBW010000030.1 coordinate 2,473,400, forward strand.
TTGTTAACCCACGGCTCGGGAAAGATCATGTATGGAATGTCTTCCCCCTGGCGGACAAAATATCCATTCAACGTCTTGCGGTAAGGCCTTAGGTTAGGGACTTCATTCCGACGGCCTTCTTTACGAGCTCGGGCCTTTTCGCTCTTGATTGCTTGTTCTTGCTTCAAGTCTTCTTCGGAAGGCTCGTACCCCAAACCGAATGTGTTCTTGACAAATGGGACTTGCACGGGTTGTAGGATTCCTTGCTGATATTTCCCTAAGCCTAAACCAGGGAAGTAGTCCATATCCCTCATCATGCGGAGTACTTTGTGATTGCTGGGGGTCCATGATCCATTCCCCCCTTCTTTGTCAATGGCGTTGATTGAGACGCCGGAGAGAGTGGAGTCTGGTAGACCGTGCTTCCAAACTCAATGTCAATTTCGATCATACCCATGACTGTACGGGCGGTGCTGTCATAACCTCGGATTACTTGAGTAGAGAGCTTTAAATCAGAATCCTTAAGCCCCAGTATGCCCATGATTCTACCAGGCATGAGATTGAGTGCGGAACCACCGTCCACTAAGACTCTTGAGACGGGCCTCCCTCTTGCTCGTACCTTGAGGTAAATAGCTTCGTTGTGGTCGGAACCAAACGGTGGAAGGTCCATATCGGCAAAGGTGATGACGTTGCCAAAGTGAATGTGACCAATCATTGCTGTGAGGTCCTCGGGAGTAGTATCGGGAGAAACTGATGTATCATCGAGATTGCGGATGACAAGATCTCGATGTTTCTTTGAGGATGCAATGAGGTCCCAAATAGAGATGTTGGCTTGAGTTTTCTTGAGTTGGACAAGTAGAGGATCTTCGGGAGTGTTGTGAGCTTGCGGCCTTTGAGAAGAGGAGCTCGGTGCGGAAGTGGAAGGGTTGCTTGCTATGACTCGACCGGATCGAGTTAGCATATTGACGTTCCCATCTTGCTTCTTTTTCCTATTCTCTAGTACTTCCCTCATTACCTCATCATAAGTCACTACATAACAAGAATTGTCAATTTCATTCATAACATTGGGGCCCCCATTCACAATTGGGATTGAATGGGTGGTCCCTTCAAGTTCTCCTATCTCTATTACATTGACATGCTCGTCATTAGTCACTACAAATTCTTTCTTATCTATGAGATCTTGAATGACATTGCGGAGAACGAAGCATTCCTCGGTGGTGTGGCCACTATATTGGTGGTAGCCACAATATTTGTGGTGAGCATGATTGTCGTGGATCGTCTTGGGTTGGTACCCTTGCACGGGTGTGACTTGACCCTTTGCCTTGAGGACCTCGAACACTTCGGTTTGAGTCATGCCTTGGAGAGGCGTGTACACACGGTCACTTCGGGGCCTTTTCCCTTGAGGTGGAGGAACCTTTTTGTAATTCCCCTTGTCAATAGTGACGGCGTTGACCGAGGCCTCTTTTGTGGAGTTGGAAGCGGCCTTGTAGCTGTCGCGACCCCGGACCCCGCGGGCCCGAGACCGCGAGCTGGACGTCGACTCTAAAACCAAAAATGAGAAATACTGAAGTTAAAAATTCCATTTAATACCAAAAGGTGATAATCCGAAGTTTTACAAAACCAAGTTTGACAAAACCAATTACAACTATCATAAACTTCCACAAGTTTATGCTCAATAAAATACAAATGTGAAATTCTTAACGACGTCATTGTTTGGTACAAATACCCCAAAAGGTTACACATTTATATAATGTAAACCAACCTATACAACTTTCCCCAAAAGAATGTTTCCACACTCGACGTCCTCTTTCTCGTGATCAGCGAGACTAATCCTTAGCACCTGGGGGGGGTTAAGGAAAAACAAAGATAAAAGAAAAGGGGGTGAGATAAATCTCAATAAGTTACTAATGCAACTACATGACATGCTATGATGCAATAAGCAATAAACCAATATAATTATCACATAGTACATAGCAAATAACATGTAACGATAGCAGCGGAAATAAACACATAACAAAGGATATAGCCAAGGTTTTCCAAACCGGAACATCCAAATAAAGGATCGCTGCGCAGCTTCAATAATCAACAAATCATCATCTTCATAATAGCATGAAAGCCGAAGAGAAACCCCGGTACCGGAACCAGTAACCAAATGAAGTGTCACAAAGGACAAGGACCATGACACAAAGTCATGCCCGTTAGCCAGATGCATTCACAAAGGAACGCTGACTTATCCTTTCCAAGGTCAATCTGGAGAAGGGGTATAGTAAGGGCAAAACAATGGTCAACATTATAATGGACTTGGCTTTGCCATTATAATCCTTCCCATCGCCCGATGCAACAAATATGCCAGTTGGGCTTCTAATTAAATGCTAAGTAATAAAATACTAGCACAATAAACAACCATTGATTCCAAAGTAGGGAATCATACCAAATAATCACCATAAAGATGCAACGGTTACTCACGAAGAGTTCAACAACAATGAACACAAGAAGTTTCTCATAAAAGAGCACAACAACGATAAACGGAATTTCTCATAAAGAGCACAACAACAATAAACGGTATTGCTCATAAGGAGCGCAACAACAATGATTATTAGAATACGATAATTCCATAAAGAGGAACCATACCAGATACATTTCAAAGATGATACCCATAAGTTACTCATAAGGAACACAACCCAAACGGTCGCTCACAAATAGTACAACGACTACAACCCAAAAGTATCCTAAACGTTTACTCATAAAGATGTACTAGGACTATGAACTCAACCATCTCATCATACCTGAAATTCCAAAGTAGGAATCAGAATGAATACACTTTAAGGTTTCAAACCGTAAGTACCCAATGGCCAATACACGCTTTACCTTCGTCCTTAACGAACCAATCCCAAACCCCCAAACGAATCCAAAAGGTTAATCTTTAGAACAAGATCACGACCGGACTAAACCCTACACTTTGGTGTTCAACCACAACCCTCTAGGTACTATGGGATATCGCCTAAAACCTAGACCAAGTCTTACTCGAAAATCAATTCGATTGGAACAACCACGAACACGTCATAAGATGCCCAAACACCCAATAAAATCCCGAAGTATAAAACTTATAACTTAACTAAACAACCTATACCATCTTGTAGTACTCGAAGAGAGCTTCGAAACGATAGTTTACACGCCTAAAATGGAGTCCGGATGAGAAAGTTATGGCCTCCGGAAGATCGAACGAAAAACGGACAATCTGGAAAAAGAGGGATGCGCGCGCCTCCATAAAAAGTGATGCGCGCGCCTCCTAAGGTCAGAATGTTGCGATTTCGAAGCAGAAAAGGGTGCGCGCGCCTCCCAAAACATGGTGCGCGCGCCTCCTTGCCCGGAGGGACGAAATCCGACCAAAATCTGGGTTTCTACCAATTTTTCTTACCCATTTCATACTACAACCAAAATCAAACATAATTAACCTTCCACCAAGCATAAAGATGAACCCAAAACAACTTATAACTAGAATGGGGGCTCAAATAATACCATTCATCAACCAAGATCAAGATTTAAACCCAACATTCTTAAAATCACCATTTTTTACCCAAAATCCAAATAAATTCCAAATAAATTCTAAACTCATCCAAACTTCAAATATAACAACTCAAACATCATATAAACATGATATGAACATTTTAGCATCAAAATGGGGAAAAGTAACTTACCCGGATTTTCTCAAAGGTGACGGAACTCGAAATTTCTTGGCTTCCTACGATCCTATCGACGATCTAAACATGATTCATGTTTTAAGAAATGAGAAATAATGAGAGGAAGATGATGGAAATGAAGAGAGAAGTGAGAGGAAGAAAAACTTACCCAATGAGCTAGAGAGAGAGAGAAATGGCTGGAAAGTGAATGGGGTGAGGGAGAAATAGAGGGAGTAGGGAGAAGATGATTAAAACTAAACTTACACTTAGACCCCTCCCTTACTACTACTCTCTACAAACAAACTCCCCACTAACAAATAAGACTCAACACTTCTACATTAGCACAAATGACCCAAATAAAATGCTAGTCATAATTTATTATGACACATAAAGTGCACACATAAATATTTAAATAAATAATAATTTAAATAAATAAATAAGCAATTAAATAAATAATAATTATTTATTACTAATAAAATAGAGCCTAATTTTCGGGTCGTGACATTCACTTCCCCTTAAAGAAAATTCGACCCGAATTTTAACGAGACTTACCCGAAAGACCCAATAGCTACGGATATGATAGTTCCGCCATTTCTCAAATTCCTCAATTGTCCATTCTAAACCACCACGTAGTAACCCTAAATAATGTTCGCAATACCACGACCTCTCGCACATAACTTCCTTCAATCATAACCTTCACTACTAATTAGAATCCATAATCAAAATTGGAGATCCCAATTGCTCCCAAACATAACTCTCGAGATATCCCAAGCTCACCTTATTCACAACCTTAATTACACTGCAAAGGTGTCTCCTTTTGTAAATCGCATACTTAGTAGTATTCCCCAGAAATTCAAAACATCACCATCCCGAGCCTAATTAGCTTTTAAAATATAGAATGGTTAAGAAAGTTCTATTTCCACAATATTCATCGAAATGGCTATATCTCTATGGATTACCATTATAGTGCTCTCGATCTAGATAGCACCTTAAACTAATAGTACCATACAACCCCAAAATTTCTCGTACAAAGTGTCCACTTAAATCTATGTTATACTCTCATCCCTTCATTAATCTGGTCTTGAAGCCTAAACCATTCAATATACTCAATAGTCCGCAAAACGATCCAAATTTCATCTTCAAAAGATTTTCTCTAACTCCCATTTAAGTCATAATTCGTGCTCATATACCCAAAGGAAATCAACGAACTCTAAATTCAATAGCTAAACCCAGTTAGTCTCTCACGCATACATTTATTGACTTAATGATATTTAAGCTCAATGGTACTACCATCATAATAAACCAATTAGCTAGCAACGTTCCAATTGACCCAGTGCCAAATCATGATATTCCTTAATTATGCCCAAGTATTGATACTCCACTTCCTCCATATACCCTTGATCCAAATCGCGAAACGCCACCAAGGAGAGATTTAGGACCATAGAACCACTCTCTAACCAAAAATTCAAAATGCCCTTAACATAGATCGAGAAATTGTTACTCTCCCAAAATGTACTTATTAGTCTTTTCTAACTTAACACGCTCACCACTATCGATGATTATAACTTCCATAATATACTCATATCTCATAACAAATCGTACACCTCTCCATACTAATCCATTCCGATGCATTCACGGAGATGTACTAAAAGTAAACAAAATCTCCTATCCAGAAATCCTCAATTTGAATCCTCAACTCTTATAACCCAACCGATGCCATAAGGACATTGATCTAAATATTAGCACTACAACCTTGTACTATAACAACTCAATTCAACCCAAAGTTCTCCCCAATTACTAGGTACTACTCAGAAATAAAATAGAAATTTTTACAAACGATAAATACACCCAACAATTGGTATAGACATCCATTGTCACCCATCGAAGCAAAATAGTCAGATTCCAAACAAGAAAAGATTTGCTTAACTCTACACAAAGGAACGGTCTCAAAACAATTTTAGGTAAAAGGGAAGAGAGGATGTAACAATTTCCCTACAACCATCGACTAAAGCATGACATTTCCCTTCTCAAAATAACATCAAAGCCTTATAATAGCAATACGACCAATTTAGCAGGTAAGTTATATCTACCCTTAAGCACAACATGAGCACATAAGACTCTATCAGATATCCTACACTCCTCCATAGGAGTAGACACTGACAACACATAAGTCAAAGACTCAAAAGAAATAAATGCAACTAAATGCACAGAAACATATGAATGCGATGATCCTAAAATGCACGCGCTCGCTCTCTCGACGCAAAATAATACCTCCTGAACTGATGAGTCACCTGCTGAGTGCTGATTGATTGCAAATACTCTACCTGAAACCTTGGGCTTCCCCGAAGCATCCCTTTTCTGACCCTGTGGTATTCCAGTTCTTGTCCCCGATGACTGAACTCTAAACCTCGGACAATCTTTAACGAAGTGTCCCAACTGACCACACTTCACACATTTCCCCTGCTTCTTCCAACACTTGTCTTCTGAGTGTCCTATCCTCTGACAGAAGCTGCAGACTTTCCCATTTCGTGTCCCTTTATAAGAACCTTGATTTCCTACTGTTGGTTGCCCTTGAAGTTGCCTTCTGAATCGAGTTTGCACTCCAGGATTACCTCTGCTATCCGAATGTTGCTGTTGTGACGTACTCTGCCCTCCTTGCTTACCCGGGTTAACCATCTCAGTCTTCCTTTTGTGTTCCCCAATATCCTGCTCAATCAAGTAGGCTCGATCCACCGCATCCTGAAAAGGTTGAATTCTTTGGGCTAAAAGTTGAGTCCTAATGGCTGTCTTCAAACCCCTGATCAATCTCATCGCTTTCTGCTCCTCGGTCCGCACTAGGTAGTCACAACACCTGGCTAATTCTGCGAACTTAGCCGAGTACTGTGCTACCGACATCATGCCTTGCTCCAAGCTGAGGAACTCGATCTCCTTCCGGTTTTGATTTACTAGAGATATAAAATGATCCTTGAATTTCCTCACGAGCCACTCCCAAGGATATGGTACAAGAGTCGCATCCCAACTGGTCTTCAGTGCCTTCCACCAATGTTCCGCAGCTCCCACGAGCTTATAAGCTGAAAACAGAACCCTATCCTCATCAGTGCAACCAAATACATCGTAGATTTTCTCCATCGATTCTATCCATAACTCGGCTTTCTTCACATCCGGCTCACCGTCGTACTCACTTGGTTTCAACTTTAAGAACTGCTCCAACCCATATCGCGGAGGTGCTACATGTTCCTCTCTCGGCCCTTGGTCACGAATTGCTTTCACGGCCACTTCAAACCTGTCCTGAAACACTGCACGGTTTTCTTCCCTTAGACCATTAAGATTCTGAGTCCCACTAGAAGCTTCACCAATTCTTCTTCTAGCCATCACAAACAAATACCTGCATAAAATACTCATCGTTACTCACTCCGAACACAACTACCCACCTAGGTCATACTAATCCACCTAGACTTATACTTAGAGCCAAACCATGGCTCTGATACCAACTTTCGCGACCCCGGACCCCGCGGGCCCGAGACCGCGAGCTGGACGTCGACTCTAAAACCAAAAATGAGAAATACTGAAGTTAAAAATTCCATTTAATACCAAAAGGTGATAATCCGAAGTTTTACAAAACCAAGTTTGACAAAACCAATTACAACTATCATAAACTTCCACAAGTTTATGCTCAATAAAATACAAATGTGAAATTCTTAACGACGTCATTGTTTGGTACAAATACCCCAAAAGGTTACACATTTATATAATGTAAACCAACCTATACAACTTTCCCCAAAAGAATGTTTCCACACTCGACGTCCTCTTTCTCGTGATCAGCGAGACTAATCCTTAGCACCTGGGGGGGGGGTTAAGGAAAAACAAAGATAAAAGAAAAGGGGGTGAGATAAATCTCAATAAGTTACTAATGCAACTACATGACATGCTATGATGCAATAAGCAATAAACCAATATAATTATCACATAGTACATAGCAAATAACATGTAACGATAGCAGCGGAAATAAACACATAACAAAGGATATAGCCAAGGTTTTCCAAACCGGAACATCCAAATAAAGGATCGCTGCGCAGCTTCAATAATCAACAAATCATCATCTTCATAATAGCATGAAAGCCGAAGAGAAACCCCGGTACCGGAACCAGTAACCAAATGAAGTGTCACAAAGGACAAGGACCATGACACAAAGTCATGCCCGTTAGCCAGATGCATTCACAAAGGAACGCTGACTTATCCTTTCCAAGGCCAATCTGGAGAAGGGGTATAGTAAGGGCAAAACAATGGTCAACATTATAATGGAATTGGCTTTGCCATTATAATCTTTCCCATCGCCCGATGCAACAAATATGCCAGCTGGGCTTCTAATTAAATGCTAAGTAATAAAATACTAGCACAATAAACAACCATTGATTCCAAAGTAGGGAATCATACCAAATAATCACCATAAAGATGCAACGGTTACTTACGAAGAGTTCAACAACAATGAACACAAGAAGTTTCTCATAAAAGAGCACAACAACGATAAACGGAATTTCTCATAAAGAGCACAACAACAATAAACGGTATTGCTCATAAGGAGCGCAACAACAATGATTATTAGAATACGATAATTCCATAAAGAGGAACCATACCAGATACATTTCAAAGATGATACCCATAAGTTACTCATAAGGAACACAACCCAAACGGTCGCTCACAAATAGTACAACGACTACAACCCAAAAGTATCCTAAACGTTTACTCATAAAGATGTACTAGGACTATGAACTCAACCATCTCATCATACCTGAAATTCCAAAGTAGGAATCAGAATGAATACACTTTAAGGTTAATTAAACCGTAAGTACCCAATGGCCAATACACGCTTTACCTTCGTCCTTAACGAACCAATCCCAAACCCCCAAACGAATCCAAAAGGTTAATCTTTAGAACAAGATCATGACCGGACTAAACCCTACACTTTGGTGTTCAACCACAACCCTCTAGGTACTATGGGATATCGCCTAAAACCTAGACCAAGTCTTACTCGAAAATCAATTCGATTGGAACAACCACGAACACGTCATAAGATGCCCAAACACCCAATAAAATCCCGAAGTATAAAACTTATAACTTAACTAAACAACCTATACCATCTTGTAGTACTCGAAGAGAGTTTCGAAACGATAGTTTACACGCCTAAAACGGAGTCCGGATGAGAAAGTTATAGCCTCCGGAAGATCGAACGAAAAACGGACAATCTGGAAAAAGAGGGATGCGCGCGCCTCCATAAAAAGTGATGCGCGCGCCTCTAAGGTCAGAATGTTGCGATTTCGAAGCAGAAAAGGGTGCGCGCGCCTCCCAAAACATGGTGCGCGCGCCTCCTTGCCCGGAGGGACGAAATCCGACCAAAATCTGGGTTTCTACCAATTTTTCTTACCCATTTCATACTACAACCAAAATGAAACATAATTAACCTTCCACCAAGCATAAAGATGAACCCAAAACAACTTATAACTAGAATGGGGGCTCAAATAATACCATTCATCAACCAAGATCAAGATTTAAACCCAACATTCTTAAAATCACCATTTTTTACCCAAAATCCAAATAAATTCCAAATAAATTCTAAACTCATCCAAACTTCAAATATAACAACTCAAACATCATATAAACATGATATGAACATTTTAGCATCAAAATGGGGGAAAAGTAACTTACCCGGATTTTCTCAAAGGTGACGGAACTCGAAATTTCTTGGCTTCCTACGATCCTATCGACGATCTAAACATGATTCATGTTTTAAGAAATGAGAAATAATGAGAGGAAGATGATGGAAATGAAGAGAGAAGTGAGAGGAAGAAAAACTTACCCAATGAGCTAGAGAGAGAGAGAAATGGCTGGAAAGTGAATGGGGTGAGGGAGAAATAGAGGGAGTAGGGAGAAGATGATTAAAACTAAACTTACACTTAGACCCCTCCCTTACTACTACTCTCTACAAACAAACTCCCCACTAACAAATAAGACTCAACACTTCTACATTAGCACAAATGACCCAAATAAAATGCTAGTCATAATTTATTATGACACATAAAGTGCACACATAAATATTTAAATAAATAATAATTTAAATAAATAAATAAGCAATTAAATAAATAATAATTATTTATTACTAATAAAATAGAGCCTAGTTTTCGGGTCGTGACAGTAGCGGTAAGTAGGAGTGGTCTTCTTAATCTCCTTGAGCAAGTCATCCATGCGTACCCCCGCCTCATACATTTGGGAGAAGTCGGAGTAGCAAGCCCCACTTAGGTGGGTGCGGAGATCAATCTTGAGACACTTGAGAAATATGTCCATTTGCTCTTTTGTGTTTGGCCTCTCAACAATTTCAGAGAGTTTGTCATTCCATCTCCTTGTGAAGTCGATGAAGGACTCATTGTCTCGTTGAGTAGTGTTCTCTAGCTCTTTCCTTGTGGGCCGGTGAGTGGTGTTGCCTTGGTATTGGTTCTTGAAGGCAAGCATGGCGGAGTCCCAATCAAGACGGACAGTGAGCGGGAGAGTAGCATACCAATCTTTTGCCGCCCCCTCGAGAGTGAGAGGAAAGCATTGAGCCATCACCTTGGTGGAGACCTTCTTTGGAACCATTGCCCAAATATAAGTCTCGATGTGAGCCATAGGACAAGAGTTGCCCTTGAATTTGCTTATGTCGGGCATCTTGAACTTATCGGGAAGAGCGGCCATAGTACTCATGAGGATGGATGATTGATAAAGGCTTGTGTCGGAGCCTTTCCCCATGTTGAGCCCATTGAATTTTTGGTCGATGTAGGCCATGATAGAATCCACCATTTTGGGCTCGTTGTTCTCGGAACTCGGTTCCCCCATTTTCTTGGTGCGAGTACTGACATACGGACTTTTGAACAAACCCTCGGTCCATTCGGATTCATCATCACTGTTCTTGTTCTTTCCCTTGGCAAGGTTGGTGAGCTTTTCTTTCATTAGCTCCATTTCGGCCTCGTGGGCCTCCCTTTGGCTGTCGAGGTGGGATTGCCAAATGTCATCTTTGCTTTGTGCCTCCTTGTTAAGGGTGGAGACTTGCTCTTGGAGGAGTTGGACCATAGTTGAGAGCTGTTCGAGAGACATGGTGTTGCTGCTGCCGGTCATGGTTGATGTTGGAGCTGTTGGAGTGATCTCTTCACGGACTAACCGATTTGCTGAATCCCGGTAGACTTTGTAAGTACCAATTGAACCTATATTGCAGAAGAGGCCCTTGTCAGTCTTGAGTAACACTTGCGGTCCATGAAGAGGCTTAGAGCACACAGTTGGGCACACGACTCGAACCACATAAGAAAAGACTCTTTTTTTTTTTTTATAAGTCGGAGGGAATGAATCCCTTTTGGGGTTTCTAAGAAAATAATGGAATCGTCACACTAGTATATAGACCATCTCGCGGTCCCATATACTCATCGGATTCCATCACGCTTGTGAATCCTACATGTATCGGGATTAGACTAAATTAATGTAGTAAAGCATACATGCGGGGACGGATTTTTATTTTCGTCCAAAATAACCACTTTTGGGGACGGATTTTTATTGCGTCCCTTTCAACAAGTTGGCATGTATGATTTGAAGACATTAGTTTAGGGAAATCTCGGTACATGGAAACCGACTTGAGTCACGGAGTGTTAGACCCTAACTAGAATTGTGTGGTTTGTGCTCGGCTTGAATATGAGGCTCAAAGGTCACCCCCGGCATGTAGTCTTGAACTACGCCACGGGCTGAGGTTTACCGCTTCAAAAGAGCCAAGGTCTGGTGGAGCTTGAAACTTTCTAGGACGGGCCTCGACGGGTTTGGGGTTGGACTTGTGCGACTCGATAGTGAGCAGTTCATAGGAATATGTGCATGTAGTGTGAGGTCTAACAAGTGACAAAATTTTTTTTTTTTTTTTTTTTTTTAAAAGAAAGAAAAACACACAAAACACATAAGCACATAAAATTACAACTCCCGAGTCACCCGTGTGACCGGTAAATAAAACACAAAATTAAAACAGTCCGAGGGTTCAATTCTGTTCTGATGCAGGCAACTGTGCCCACACCCCACTGTACTGCTCGGTCACTGAAACCTGTTTCTGTTCTGGGAATCAACCCAGAAGCGTGCGCCTCTGAGTGCTGAAGTGAGACGCGCGCGCATGGCGCAATGCTTATGGGAGGCGCGCGCTTCTGGGGTACACCTGTCAGAATGTCAGACCTTGGACTCAGGGGATTGCCCTGGTCCCATGTTCATATTGTAACCCCTGCAGAAGTGATTAGTGCAGAATAACAGAAGAAGAAGATGAAGAACATGAAGAAGAGGGCGATTCTGGTTCTTGATGCGGGATGCGCGCGCCTTAGGCTTAAAAGGCCAGACGCGCGCGCCTCCCCCATCAGGAAACAGAATGCCCAGAAAAGATGTAGATTTTGATCAGAACGCAAGTTTAACCCTCAAGTCTTCCCCAGCAGAGTCGCCACTGTGGATACCCCGGGCGGGAACACCACGGCCTTAGGCTCGAGCGCGTGGTGTCATCCTAGGATGTCTAACTTGATTTTAGAGTCGCCACCTATGTTTTGAGGAACATAAGAAAAACCTATTGATTGTAGCCTAAATTTGATTACGAAAATAGAGATTCTTTGTTTTGAGGTTCGGGGGTTAGATTACGAGATGGGAAGTACCGAAACACCCATCTCGCCCAACTAAAGTTGGTCTTGCTTGATCAAAATCTACATGAATGATAACGTTCTTCTTCTTCTTCTTTAAGTTATAAAAAGGGGGGTTTAAAATAGGATTTGGAATGTAGGAGATAACTCCTTAACCAACCTCAATGAGATGAGGTGATCACTAGAGTCATGTCCCAAAATGATTTGGGTGATTCCACATTTGATTAAAATAAAAAGAGAGAGAGGAGATGAAGTAGAAAAGAAAGGAAAAGATGGACTTTTACCTACAATTTGGAGAACTTCAAATATTGCTTGGAGAGATCCTTGGAGAACCTTTAGAAAGTGATTTTGGTATAGTTTTTGTAAGTTCAATTTTCGGTCTAAGTTTTCGATCCTTGAAAATGGAGGTAAAGAGAGGTTTTTATAGGTGAAAGAGGGGTGTTTTTGGTGCCAAAACTCAGTCACCAAGAAATCCTTCCCGGGCAAAATCCTGTAAATTGAGCAAGGGAGGGAATCCTGGCCAGAAATCTGTAACTGACGCCCAGAGGCGCGCGCTTCCTGCTTTGGGGGCGGGAAGCGCGCGCGCCTGGATCCTCCTGTAGGAGGCGCGCGACTCAGAGAAGGCAATTTTGACGGAATGGACTAGAAAGTCAGCCCTGTCATTCAGTTTAGCCCCTGGACTTAATGAAGTCAGTCAGGAACTTAACGGAAGTGACAGGAACTCACGAGGAACACTTAAAATGGGGAGAAACACAAAATCAAATGTGCAATCGGGGTGAGAGGTCCAAGGCGGGGTGTCTACACCATTAAAACATAATAATTCCATGGTAAGCAACTATACCGAACACATTCTAAAGATGGTACTCATAAGTTACTCATAAAGAGCACCACTCAAACGGTCGCTCACAAATAGTACCATGACTATTACCAAAATGGCCCTAAACATTTACTCATAAAGATATACTAGGACTATGAACTCAGCCATCTCATTACACCTGAAATTCCCAATAAGAAATCCAAATGAATACATCTTAAGGTTAATCAAACCGTAAGTACCCAATCGCCAATTCACGCTTTACCTCCGGCCATAACGAACCAATTCTAAACACCCCAAACGAATCCAAAAGTTTACCCTTATTAGAACATGATCACGACCAGACTAAACCCTAGACTTTAGTGTTCCAAAACAACCCTCTAGGTACTATAGGGTATCACCTAAAACCTAGACCAAGTCTTATTCTAAAATCAATCCGATCAGTAAAATAACTTTCAATTAAAGGGTCTCAAAGTATGAAATCCTCACTTATTTCACAAAGATGATCATAACAACTCAATAAAGTCACTCAATTGGATTAACAAAACTTGTTCACAATGGATCGATACAACTCCTCTTAACCTCAAACACCCAATAAAATCCCGAAGTATAAAAATTATAACTTAACTGAACAACCTATACCATCTTGTATTACTCGAAGATAGCTTCGAAACGATAGTTTACACGCCAAAAACGGAGTCCGGATGAGAAAGTTATGGCCTCCAGAAGATCGAACGAAAAACTGACAAACTGGAAAAAGAGGGGTGCGCGTGCCTCCCTAAAAAGGGCTGCGCGCGCCTCCCTTGATCAGAAGGCTGCATTTTTGAAGCAGAAAAGGGTGCGCACGCCTCCCAAAACATGGTGCGCGCGCCTCCTTGCCCGGAGGGACGAAATCCGGCCAAAATTCTGGGTTTCTTCCAAAAATCGACCCAAACTAAAACCAAACCAAAATCTAACACATCCAACAAGTATAACAAGGTACTAGAACAACTTATAAGTCTAAATTGACTCATATAACATCTATTAGACAAACTAAACCAAGAGATGATCCAAACACCCAATTCTCACAAAAATGGATAGTTTTACAAATAAATTCCAAATCAACCAAAGAAGCCATGTATGTCAACTAGAGCATCAATGGAGTTAAAGATGAACATTTTTAGCATAAATGGGGGAAAAGCAACTTACCCGGATTTTCTCAAAGGTGACGGAACTCGAAATTTCTTGCCTTCCTACGATCCTATCGACGATCTAAACAAGTTTCACGTTTTAAGGAATGAGAAATAACAAGAGGAAGAGGAAGATAATGAAGAGAGAAGGGAGAGAAAGCTTACCCTTTACAATGGAGAGAGAGAGAGAGAGAGAGATGGCTGGGAATGGGAGTGAGGTGAGGGAGAAAGAGAGGGAGGTGAGGGGAAAAGAGGGAGTAAGTAGGATAATTAGAGAATTTACACATAGACCCCCTCCCCTACACACTAACACAATAATCTTATACTCCCCACTAACATTTAAGACCCAACACCCTACACTAGCACAATTAACCAATTAAATTCTAGGCACGAATACATCATGAAACACAAAATACACACATAAATATTTAAATAAATAAATAATTTAAATAAATAAGTAAGCCATAAGTAAATAATTAAATATTTATTACTAAGAAAATAGAGCCTAGTTTTCGGGTCGTGACATTCACTCCCCCTTAAAGAAAATTCGACCCGAATTTTAACGAGACTTACCCGAATGATCAAGTAGCCATTAATACGATAGTTCCGTCATTTCCCAAATTCCTCAGTCATCCATTCTAAACCACCACGTAGTAGCCTTAAATAATGTTCATGATACCACGACCTCTCGCACATAACTTCCTTCACTACTAATTAGAATCCACAATCAAAATTGGAGAATCCCAATTGCTCCCAAACATAACTCTCGAGATATCCCAAGCTCACCTTATTCATAACCTTAATTACACTGCAAAGGTGTTTTCTTTTGTAAATCGCATACTTAGTAGTATTCCCCATAAATTCAAAACATCACCATCCCGAGCCTAATTAGCTTTTAAAATATAAAAAAGGCTAAAGAAATTTCTATTTCCACAATATTCATCGAAATGGCTATATCTCTATGGATTACCATTATAGTGTCTTCCCTTTGAGTTAACACCTTAAATAAATAGTACCATACAAACCCCAAAATTTCTCGTACAAAGTGTCCACTTAAATCTATGTTATACTCTCATCCCTTCATTAATCTGGTCTTGAAGCCTAAACCATTCAATATACTCAATAGTCCGCAAAACGATCCAAATTTCATCTTCAAAAGATTTTCTCTAACTCCCATTTAAGTCATAATCCGTGCTCATATACCCAAAGGAAATCAACGAACTCTAAATTCAATAGCTAACCCCAGTTAGTCTCTCACGCATACATTTATTGACTTAATGAAATTTAAGCTCAATGGTACTACCAAAATCATAAACCAATTAGCTAGCTTCATTCCAATAGATCCATTACCAAATCACAATATTCTTTAATTATGCCCAAATATTGATACTCAACTTTCTTCACATACCCTTGGACCAAATCGCGAAACGCCACCAAGGAGAGATTTAGGACCATAGAACCACTCTCTAACCAAAATTCAAAATGCCTTAGCATAGATCGAGAAATTGTTACTCTCCCAAAATGTACTTATTAGTCCTTTCTACCTTAACACGCTTACCACCATCATCGATTATAAATTCCACCATACACTCATTACCCATAACAATTCGCGCATCCCTCCATACTAATCAATCCCGATGTACTCGCGGAGATGTACTAAAAGTAAACAAAATCTCCTAACAAGAAACCCTCGGTTGAATCCTCAACTTTTACAACTCAACCGTTACAATATAGATATTGATCTAATTATCAGTACTACAACCTTGTACCACACAATGCAATTTAACCCCAAGCTTCCCCTCAAACAATAGGTACTATTCGGAAGCAAATGAAAATCTTACGAATGATAAATACACCCAACAAATTGACCGAAACTAAATACTCGGATTTCAATTAAGAAAAGATAGGTATAACTCCACCCAAGGAACGGTCTCAAACAGTTTTAAGAAATTAGGAATGGAGAATATAACAATCCCCCTACAACAATAGACTAAAGCAATAGTAACATCAAAATCTTGTAATAGCAACATGGCTAATTAGCAGGTGAGACATAACCATACTTAAGCACATCATAAGCACATAAGACTTCATCAGATACCCTAAACTCCTCCATAGGAGTAGACACCTACAACACATAAGTCAAAGACTCAGAAGAAATAAATGCAACTAAATGCACAGAAACACATAAATGCGATGATCTTAAAATGCACGCGCTCGCTCTCACGACGCAAAATAATACCTCCTGAAATTGATGAATCACCCGTTGAGTGCTGATTGATCGCAAATACCCTACCCTGAACCTTTAGGGTTTCCCGAAGCATCCCTCTCCTGACCCTGTGGTATTCCAGTTCCTGTCCCCGATGACTGAACTCTAAACCTCGGACAATCTTTAACGAAGTGTCCCAACTGACCACACTTCACACATTTTCCTTGCTTCTTCCAACACTTGTCTTCTGAGTGTCCTTTCCTCTGACAGTAGCTGCTGACTTTCCCATTTCGTGTCCCCTTATTAGAACCTCGATTTCGTACTGTTGGTTGCCCTTGAAGTTGCCTTCTGAATCGAGTTTGCACTCCAGAATTACCTCTGTTATCCGAATGTTGCTGTTGTGACTCACTCTGCCCTCCTTGCTTTCCCGGGTTAACCATCTCAGTCTTCCTTTTGTGTTCCCCAATATCATGCTCAATCAAATAGGCTCGATCCACCGCATCCTGAAAAGGTCGAGTTCTCTGTACTATAAGCTGAGTCCGGATGGATGTCTTCAAACCCCTGATCAATCTCATCGCTTTTTGCTCCTCGGTCCGCACAAGGTATTCACAACACCTGGCTAATTCTGTGAACTTAGCTGAGTACTGTGCTACTGACATCATGTCTTGCTCCAAGCTGAGGAACTCGATCTCTTTCCGGTTTTGATTCACTAGAGAGATAAAATGATCCTTGAATTTCCTCACGAACCACTCCCAAGGATATGGTACAAGAGTCGCATCCCAACTGGTCTTCAGTGCCTTCCACCAATGTTCCGCAGCCCCCACGAGCTTATAAGCTGCAAACAGAACCCTATCCTCATCAGTGCAACCAAAGACCTCGTAGATTTTCTCCATCGATTCCATCCATAGCTCGGCCTTCTTCACATCAGGCTCACCGTCGTACTCACTTGGTTTCAACTTTAAGAACTGCTCCAACCCATATCGCGGAGGTGCTACATGTTCCTCTCTCGGCCCTTGGTCATGAATTGCTTTCAAGGCCGCTTCAAACCTGTCCTGAAACATTGTACGGTTTTCTTCCCGTAGACCATTCTGATTCTGAGTCCCACTAGAACTTTCACCCGATCTTCTTCTAGCCATCACAAACAAATACCTGCATAAAATACTCATCGTTACTCATTTCGAACCCATCTACCCTCCTAGGTCATTCTAGTCCACCTATACTTATACATAGAGCTAAACCATAGCTCTGATACCAACTGTCGTGACCCCGACCCCGCGGGCCCGGAACTCGCGAGCTGGACGTCGACTTAACACTCAAATACTAAAATAGTTAAGATAAAAATTCCATTTTTTTTATACCCAAAGGGTTTAAAACAAGATTTTAGAAATCCAAATTTAACAACAACAATAAACTACTAGTACAAGCTCCACAAGCTCACACCAAAAAAAATACAAAAGATTACAAATCTTAATGACGTCATTGTTGGTAAAGCTATCCCCAAAAGGTTATACATTTAAATAATGTAAACCGATCAATAACAACCTGCCCAAAATCTCAATCCTCTCGACGTCCTCCTCGATCTGCAAAACCTAATCCTTTCCTCCTGGGGGGGGGGTTAAGGAACACAACATTGAAAGGAAACGGGGTGAGATAAAATCTCAGTAAGTTACTAATGCAACTACATGACATGCTATGATGCAATAATCCATAATAAATCACATAACACATAGCAATTATCATATATCAGAGAGCAGCGGAAATGAACACATAACAAAGGATATAAGCCAAGGTTTTCCAACTGAAAGAACCAAATAAAGGTCGCTGCGCAGCTTCAATAATCCAAAAATCGTCATCTTCATAATAGCATGAAAGCTGAAGAGAAATCCCCGGTACCGGAACAATAACCATAAGAGTGTCACAAAGGACAAGAGCCATGCCACAAAGTCATGCTCGGTAGCTAGATACATTCACAAAGGAAGCTAACTTATCTCTTCCAAGGCCAATCTGGAAAAGGGGTATAGTAAGGGCAAACAATGGTCAACATTATAATGGACTTGGCTTTGCCATTATAATCTTTCCCATCGCCCGATGCAACAAATATGCCAGCTGGGCTTCCAAATAAATGCTAAGTAATAAATACTAGCTTAATTAAACAACTTAGGGTTCCAAAGTAGGGAACCACACCAATTAATCACCATAAAGATGCAAACGGTTACTCATGAAGAGTTCAACAACAACGAACACAAGAAGTTTCTCATAAAAGAGCCCAACAATAATAAATGAGATTGCTCATAGGGGGCCCAACAACAATGACCATTAAAACATAATAATTCCATGGTAAGGAACCATACCGAACACATTCTAAAGATGGTACTCATAAGTTACTCATAAAGAGCACCACTCAAACGGTCGCTCACAAATAGTACCATGACTATTACCAAAATGGCCCTAAACATTTATTTATAAAGATATACTAGGACTATGAACTCAACCATCTCATCACACCTGAAATTCCCAATAAGAAATCCAAATGAATACATCTTAAGGTTAATCAAACCGTAAGTACCCAATCGCCAATTCACGCTTTACCTCCGGCCATAACGAACCAATTCTAAACACCCCAAACGAATCCAAAAGGTTACCCTTATTAGAACATGATCATGACCGGACTAAACCCTACACTTTAGTGTTCCAAAACAACCCTCTAGGTACTATAGGGTATCACCTAAAACCTAAACCAAGTCTTATTCTAAAATCAATCCGATCGGTAAAATAACATTCAATTAAAGGGTCTCAAAGTATAAAATCCTCACTTATATCACAAATATGATCATAACAACTCAATAAAGTCACTCAATTGGATTTACAAAACTTGTTCACAATGGATCGATACAACTCCTCTTAACCTCAAACACCCAATAAAATCCCGAAGTATAAAACTTATAACTTAACTGAACAACCTATACCATCTTGTATTACTCGAAGAGAGCTTCGAAACGATAGTTTACACGCCTAAAACGGAGTCCGGATGAGAAAGTTATGGCCTCCGGAAGATCGAACGAAAAACGGACAAACTGGAAAAAGAGGGGTGCGCGCGCCTCCCTAAAAATGGGTGCGCGCGCCTCCCTTGATCAGAAGGCTGCGTTTTTTAAGCGGAAAAGGGTGCGCACGCCTCCCAAAACATGGTGCGCGTGCCTCCTTGCCCGGAGGGATGAAATCCGGCCAAAATTCTGTGTTTCTTCCAAAAATCGACCCAAACTAAAACCAGACCAAAATCTAACACATCCAACAAGTATAACAAGGTACTAGAACAACTTATAAGTCTAAAATGATTCATATAACATCTATTAGACAAACTAAACCAAGAGATGATCCAAACACCCAATTCTCACAAAAATGGATAGTTTTACAAATAAATTCCAAATCAACCAAAGAAGCCATATATGTCAACTAGAGCATCAATGGAGTTAAAGATGAACATTTTTAGCATAAATGGGGGAAAAGCAACTTACCCGGATTTTCTCAAAGGTGACGGAACTCGAAATTTCTTGCCTTCCTACGATCCTATCGACGATCTAAACAAGTTTCACGTTTTAAGGAATGAGAAATAACAAGAGGAAGAGGAAGATAATGAAGAGAGAAGGGAGAGAAAGCATACCCTTTACAATGGAGAGAGAGAGAGAGAGAGAGAGAGATGGCTGGGAATGGGAGTGAGGTGAGGGAGAAAGAGAGGGAGGTGAGGGGAAAAGAGGGAGTAAGTAGGATAATTAGAGAATTTACACATAGACCCCCTCTCCTACACACTAACACAATAATCTTATACTCCCCACTAACATTTAAGACCCAACACCCTACACTAGCACAATTAACCAATTAAATGCTAGGCACGAATACATCATGAAACACAAAATACACACATAAATATTTAAATAAATAAATAATTTAAATAAATAAGTAAGCCATAAATAAATAATTAAATATTTATTACTAAGAAAATAGAGTCTAGTTTTCGGGTCGTGACACGACTCACGACAACAACTGGGTCCGGGATGATCCACGGAATCACTGCTTCTTCATCAAACAAGATCTACATCTATTCAAAGCAAACGGTCCTCCGGGTCCCACACCTCAGCAAACGGTCCTCCGGGTCCCGCACTTCAGCAAACAGTCCTCCGGGCCCCGCACTTCAGC
The DNA here is from genome assembly GCA_026119855.1 of Campanula takesimana. Taxonomy (NCBI): domain Eukaryota; kingdom Viridiplantae; phylum Streptophyta; class Magnoliopsida; order Asterales; family Campanulaceae; genus Campanula; species Campanula takesimana. Next base: position 2,494,108 of record JAOWBW010000030.1, read on the forward strand.
AAACGGTCCTCCAGGCCCCACACCTCAGCAAACGGTCCTCCGGGTCCCGCACCTCAGTAAACGGTCCTCCGGGTCCCGTACCTCAGCAAACGGTCCTCCGGGTCCCGCACCTCAGCAAACAGATCCCGCTTCCAGCAAACGGATCCCGCTATTGGCAAAGCCGCTCACACAGGGAGCGCACCCTTATCTCTCAAAGCCGCTCACACAGGGAGCGCACCCCTATCCTCCGCAATTTCAAATTCCTGTTTTTATCGAGTCTTTTCCTTTTCTTGGTGATGTCCTAGGCAGATGTCTGTCTTTCGTCGGCGCGTTTGCTTCGCAATCCACGCCGCCGAGGGGCTCTGTAGACACCCCGCCTTGGACCGCTCACCCCGATTGCACACTTGATTTTGTGTTTCTCCCTCTTTTAAGTGTTTCATGTTAGTTTCTGTTACTTTGGTTAAGTTCCAGACAGACTTCGTTAAGTCCCGGGACTAAACTGAATAACAGTTCTAACTTTCTAGTCCATTCTGTCAAAAATTGCTTCTCAGAGTCGCGCGCCTCCGCCCTTTGAGGCCAGACGCGTGCGCCTTCCGCCGCCTAGGTGGGATGCGCGCGCTTCTGGGGCGTGTCAGTTACAGATTCTGCCCAAGAATCTCTCCCTTGCTCATTATACATGATTTTACCTGGGAAAGATTTCTTGGAGACTCCGTTTGGCTCGAAAAACAGTCCTTTTTCAACTATAAAAACCCATCCAGTCCATCATTGGAAGAGGACCTTGAAAAATCATTACTTTCAAACCTTTTACTCACTTCTTTCATAGACTTTTCTTGGGACTTCTTCAACAAAGTACTCAACCTCTTCTTCAAGGCTTTACAAGAGGTTCTTTTTGAAAGATACTATAGGTAAAGGTCTTAAACATTTCTCCTCTCCTTCTTCTTCTTCTTCTTCTTCTTATTCTTCAATCAAATGTGCAATCACCCAAAACCATTTGGGACATGACGCCAACGGTCCTTTCATTACATTGAATTGGCCTAGGAGTCATATCTCCCTACATTTCAAACCCTAAAACCCCCTTTTTATCATCATTTTAATAGGAAGAACATATTTATCTTAAAAAGTGAATTATGAACAAACAAGACCGACTTTGCTCGGGCGAAATGGGTGTTTAAGTACTTCCCATTTCGTAACCTAACCCCCGAACCCCTCATCCCAAAGAATCTCTGTTTTCGTAAATCAAACTTAGGCTCATAAACATTAGGTTTTCTTACGTTCCTCAAAAACGTGGGTGGCGACTCTAAAACACAATTAGACATCCTAGGATAATCCACCGCTCTAGCCAAGTGGGGTTTTCCCCGGGGTATCTACAGAGAGACATGTGATTTTTCGGTGGAGACCTTTTGTCACTAATGATGAGTGACATTGACTTGACTAGGGAAGTGGTCCCTAGTATTGACTTCACGTATTTATATATTTTTGAACGACTCACGAAGGCAAGTAAGTCATTAAGGGAGAAGAGAAACAAAGCCCCAAATTGATTGCAAGAAACTGGAAGTATCGTTGAAAGACAAGAAGCCCCTAGACTCGACAAGGAACGTGAAATGATTTCAAATTTAGGAAAGTTTATCAATCTTGAGGTGATTAATTAATTGGCAAATGACTCGTACAAAGATGTCTTGACAAGTTCGAGATGAAGGCCAATCACCATAATGCTCTAGGGCTAAACATATCTTCTTTCTTGCATGAGACCGGACCCGCAGGTTGCCTACGTTCCTCTAGTGTAGAGGTTCAGGTCACCGTAGTTCTTGTGGATACTCCATTCTTCGTTATGGTTGTTGCTTCATCATGATGTTTGTTGACGTTGCTTTGTCTTGTGCACTTCTTTGATTTTTTTTTTATTTTTCTTTTTTGTGCTCTAACTTTTGCCTAGGTAGTTTTGAAGAGTCAACCTAGCGAGCTCTTTTTTTTTTTTTTTAACTCCTTTTGAAACATTGCTTGATATTTCTCCATGGTTGTTGCTCCATCTTGCTTTGGCGCTTGATGTCTTGGATTTGTCGGTGATGTTATCGCCTTCGTCACGATGTTTATCCCCTAGGCGTTCAAGTGATGGCCTTCGTTCCAAAACTTGTTTAGACATCTTTTCATCATTTTGCCAATAATTAAATTGAACAACTTGGAGGAGTGTATGAGGACAAGAACGACTTTTATTTGATACTTGACTCAAAATTTAACATGGGACGAGAGAAAACATTAATGCACACTTAAGAGGACTTTGACTCTTTTTTTTTTTTTTTTATCCTATTACTAGGTAGAGAAAGAGAAACGGAGATTGCTGTCGTCATCCCCCATGTCGTTGTAGTCTCCTTGTGGCATGATCTCTTGTTGAAGCCCCATTTCAAATATAAGCTTCTTCCTTGATAAGTTTCTATTCACCCAAGGTAAATTCACCATTGTCGATCAAATCTTGGATGATGTTTCGGAGAAGGAAGCAACATTCGGTAGTGTGGCCGCTATGCTTGTGGTAGTTGCACCATTCACCAAATGCATGATTCTCTAGTATCGTCTTCGGATTGTACCCTTCCAAAGGCTTAACCTTTCCCCTTGCCACCAAAGTTTCAAGTTCTTCGGCTCGGGTCATTCCTAGGAGAGGAGTGAAAACTCGGTTGTTGGCGGTACTTTTATGGCTTTTGTGGGGAGGGCCACTCGAGCATGCTTTACCGTTGGCCTTTCCTTTGTTGTCGGTGAGCTCTTGCAGACGGGCCTTGAGTTCGGAAATCTCTTCCTTGTGAATTCTCCTCTTGAGATAAAAACGGGCTTGCCACAAATCGTCTTTTCGGCGGGCATCCTCGGTAAGTCTATCCATATGTTCCCTCATGGCTCTCATTATGTTGAAGAGCCTTTCGTTTGACACGGAAATGTACCCACCATTGTTGTTGCTGCCATTGGAAGCCATTGGACCTATTGAAAGAGCACGGTTGATCTTAGGATGGCCCCACACACACTTTTTGAATAAAATAAATTAACCCACAAACAGGAAAAGACGCAACCACATAAAGAAAAATGACTCTTTTTTTATTTATTTACAAAAGTCGGAATGACGTAGTCTTTTTTGGGGTTTCTAGAAAAATAGTGGAATCGTCACACTAGTATATAGACCTTCTCGCGGTCCCATATACTCATCGGATTCCACCACGCTTGTGATACCTACATGTGACGGGATTAAACTAAATTAATGTCATAAAGCATACATGCGGGGACGGAGATTTATTTCGTCCATAATAACCACTTGGGGACGGAGTTTTATTTCGTCCATAATAACCACTTGTTTCTTTTGGAAACGGCATGTATGATTTGATGACTTTAGTTTAGGGAAATCTCGACACATGAAAACCGACTTGGTTATGGAGTGTTAGACCCTAACTAGAATTGTGTTGGCTTGTGTTCGGTTAAAGAGAGGCTTAAGGTCACCCCGGGCATGTAATCATGAACTACGCCACGGGTTGAGGTTTCCGCTTCGAAAGAGTCAAGGTCGGGTGGAGCTTGAAACTCTCTAGGACAGGCCTCGACAGGTTTGGGGTTATGAACTTGTGCGACTCGATAGTGAGAAATTCATAGGAATATGTGCATGTATTGTGAGTTCAAGCCAAGTGACAAAACATTTTTTTTTAAAGAAAGAAAAAAAAAACAAATAAGAACATATTTACAACTTTCGAATCAACCGTGTGACCGATAAAATAAACAGAAAGTAAAAGAATTTATGTGCAGGCCTGGTGCCCACACACTGTCAAAACTGTCCATTCTGTTCACTGTTCTATTTCTGGAGAATTGCCCAGAAGCGCGCGCGTTGGGCAGTGAGAGTGCGAGGCGCGCGCCTCTAAGCGAGAGAGGCTGATGCGCCCGTTTCTGGGCAGTACCTGCAAACTCATGGGTTCAAGGGATTGTCTTGACCCTAAATAAAAATACTTTTCCCCTACAGAAATTGTTAGCACAGAAACATGAAATGGAAGGACAAAAAGGAAGGCGGGCGATTCTGGTAATTAGGGAAGGACGCGCGCGGGTTAGACCAAGAAGGCCAGAGGCGCGCGCTTCAAACCCTTTTTACCAGAATGCCCAGAAAATAGAATAAAGGAACACCAAAAGCAGAAACACAAGTTTAACCCTCTAAATTATCCCCAGCAGAGTCGCCACTGTAGATACCCCGGGAAAACCACAACTTGGCTAGAGCGGTGGAAGGATCCTAGGATGTCTAATTGATTTTAATTTGTAGAGTCGCCACCTATGTTATTGAGGGAACATAAGAAAAACCTAAAGAATAGCCTATTTTATGTACAAAACCAAAGATTCGGGAAGAGAAGGGTTCGGGGGTTAGGTGACGGAGTGGGAAAAACACCCACTCCGCCCCGCTTACGCGGGTCTTGCTACTATTGGTGTTCTAATGCTAAATGTCCTTATTTTATTGTGAGAAAAGTGCTAAAAAATGTAAAGAAATGGGGAATTACAAAAGGAAATAAAAGATAATTGTTTTATTTATAAATTTATGCTAAAGATTACATATCAAACAATTACATTAAGAAATGAATGGTAAATTAGAATGGAGTTTAGAATGTTGGAATGTAACCTTGACCAAACTTCAATAGTGAAGTGGTCTTTTGGTTTTATTCCTTTTTATGGGGATTGCATACACATTAGAAGAGATGAAAAGATGAAGAAAGCAAATAAGATTAAGAGTTTAGAGGAAGAGAATAAACGTTGTACCTTGTGCTTGAATGGGAAAGAATCAATTTTTCTATAGTAACCACTCTTAAAAATGAACTTTTAGTTTTAAGAGAGTTTTTGAGTTAAGAATCCTTCCTCCTTTCCATGGTGGAATGAAGAGGTATTTATAGGTGTTAGGAAAGTGTTTGTGGTCACAAAGATGGCTCTTCCCCGGATCAAGCCAAGGCATAATGGCCTTGGGGGTTACAAATCAGAAAATGAGGGAAAGTTGGCAAAATCTGGGATTCTGGAGGTGGGAAGCGTACACATCCCACCCCCTATGGGAAACGCACGCCTCCCACAAAGGAGGGAGGAGGCGCGCACGTCCCACCTTCAGAAAATCTATATTTTAGCCCAAAAGTTAACCTCGTTATGCAGTTAAGCCCCGAAACTAACGAAATCAGTTAGAAACTTAACAAACACAATGAAAGTCAACAAAAACAAAGTAAACAAAGACTCAAGGTTGACCTTGTCACTTAGTTAAGCCCGAGACTAACGGAGTAAGTCAAGAACTTAACGGAAAGTAACGAAATTTAACAAAAAGTAACAAAACTTAACAGAAAAGAGGAAGATGGAGAATGTGTATGAAATCGGGACATGAGAGGTCCAAGGCGGGGTGTCTACACGTATCTCAGTCACTGTTTCCCTAGAGACCGAAATATGGTGGCATATGTAGACACCCCGCCTTGGACCGCTCACCCTGATTGCACATTTGATCTTGTATTTCTCCCCATTTTAAGTGTTTCTCGTTAGTTTCTGTCACTTCCGTTAAGTTCCTGACTTACTTCGTTAAGTCCAGGGACTAAACTGAATAACAGGGCTAACTTTCTAGTCCATTCTGTCAAAATTGCCTTCTCTGAGTCGCGCGCCTCCGACAGGAGGAGCCAGACGCGCGCGCCTCCCGCCTCCAAAGCAGGAAGCGCGCGCCTCTGGGCGTCAGTTACAGATTTCTGGCCAGGATTCTCTCCCTTGCTCAATTTACAGGATTTTGCCCGGGAAGGATTTCTTGGTGACTGAGTTTTGGCACCAAAAACATCCCTCTTTCACCTATAAAAACCCCTCTTTACCTCCATTTTTGAGGACCTTGGATCTTTTACTCTAAAATCTTTCATTTTCAACAAAGAAGTCAAATTTCTTACCTTGAAGGTATTTCCAAAGGCATTCATCAAGAAGTGTTTGAAGTCTCTCGAAGACTAGGTAAAAACCATTTCCTTCCTCTTCTCGACTTCATCTCTTTTCTCTTTCTTTTTGTTTTATCAAAGTGCAATCACCCAAATCATTTTGGGACATGACTCTAATGATCACCTCATCTCATTGAGGTTGGTTAAGGAGTTATCTCCTACATTCCAAACTCTATTTTAAAACCCCTTTTTATGATTTAAAGAAGAAGAAGAAGAACGTTTATTATTCATGTAGATTTTAATCAAGCAAGACCAACCTTAGTTGGGTGAGATGGGTGTTTCGGTACTTCCCATCTCGTAATCTAACCCCCGAACCTCAAAATAAAGAATCTCTGTTTTCGTAATTAAACTTAGGCTATTATCAATAGGTTTTTCTTATGTTCCTCAAAACATAGGTGGCGACTCTAAAACAAGTTAGACATCCTAGGATAATTCACGCGCTCTAGCCAAGCCGTGGCTCTCCCGGGGTATCTACAGTGGAGACTCCGCTGGGGAATTTTGAGGGTTAAACTTGCATTCTGATCAAAATCTACATCTTTTCTGGGCATTCTGATTCCTGATGGGGGAGGCGCGCGCGTCTGGCCTCTTCAGCCTAAGGCGCGCGCATCCCACATCAAGGACCAGAATCGCCCGCTTCTTCATGTTCTTCATCTGCTATTCTCCACTAATCATTTCTGCAGGGGTTACAATAATACATATAGGACCAGGGCAATCCCCTGAGTCCAAAATCTGACAATCTGACAGGTGTACCCAGAAGCGCGCGCCTCCTAATAGCATTGCGCCAGGCGCGCGCGTCTCGTATCAACACTCAGAGGCGCACGCTTCTGGGTTGGTTCCCAGAACAGAAACAGGTCTCAGAACATAGCAGGGTGATGGGGGTGTGGGCACAGTTGCCTGCATCAGTGGTTATTCTGAACTCCGGACTGTTTTAATTTTTGTGTTTTATTTACCGGCCACACGGGTGATTCGGGAGTTGTAATTTATGTGCTTATGTGTTTTTTTTTTTATCTTTCTTTTCAAAAAGATAAAAAAAAAATATTTTGTCACTCGTTAGACCTCACACTACATGTACATATTCCTATGAACTGCTCACTATCGAGTCGCACAAGTTTAACCCCAAACCCGTCGAGGCCCGTCCTAGAAAGTTTCAAGCTCCACCCGACCTTGACTCTTTCGAAGCGGTCAACCTCAGCCCGTGGCGTAGTTCAAGACTACATGTCGGGGGTGACCTTTGAGCCTCATATTCAAGCCGAGCACAAACCACACAATTCTAGTTAGGGTCTAACACTCCGTGACTCAAGTCGGTTTTCCATGTACCGAGATTTCCCTAAACTAATGTCTTCAAATCATACATGCCAACTTGTTGAAACGGACGCAATAAAAATCCGTCCCCAAAAGTGGTTATTTTGGACGAAAATAAAAATCTCTCCCCGCATGTATGCTTTACTACATTAATTTAGTTTAATCCCGATACATGTAGGATTCACAAACGCGATGGAATCCGATGAGTATATGGGACCGCGAGATGGTCTATATACTAGTGTAATGATTCCATTATTTTCTTAGAAACCCCAAAAGGGATCCATTCCCTCCGACTTATAAAAAAAAAAGAGTCTTTTCTTATGTGGTTCGAGTCGTGTGCCCAACTGTGTGTTCTAAGCCTCTTCGTGGACCGCAAGTGTTACTCAAGACTGAAAAGGGCCTCTTCTGCAATATAGGTTCATTTGGTACTTACAGAGTCTACCGGGATTCGGCAAATCGGTTAGTCCGTGAAGAGATTACTCCAACAGCTCCAACAGCAACCATGACCGGCAGCAGCAACACCATGTCTCTCGAACAACTTTCAACCATGGTCCAACTCCTCCAAGAGCAAGTCTCCACCCTTAATAAGGAGGCACAAAGCAAAGACGACATTTGGCAATCCCACCTTGACAGCCAAAGGGAGGCCCACGAGGCCGAGATGGAGCTAATGAAAGAAAAGCTCACTAATCTTGCCAAGGGGAAGAACAAGAATAACGATGATGAATCCGAATGGACCGAGGGTTTGTTCAAAAGTCCTTATGTCAACACCCGCACCAAGAAAATGGGAGAGCCGAGTTCCGAGAACAATGAGCCCAAAATGGTGGATTCTATCATGGCCTACATCGACCAGAAATTCAATGGGCTCAACATGGGGAAAGGCTCCGACATAAGCCTTTATCAATCATCCATCCTCATGAGTACTATGGACGCTCTTCCTGATAAGTTCAAGATGCCCGACATAAGCAAATTCAAGGGCAACTCTTGTCCTATGGCTCACATTGAGACTTATATTTGGGCAATGGTTCCGAAGAAGGTCTCCCCCAAGGTGATGGCTCAATGCTTTCCTCTCACTCTCGAGGGGGCGGCAAAATATTGGTATGTTACTCTCCCGCTCACTGTCTGTCTTGATTGGGACTCCGCCATGCTTGCCTTCAAAAAACAATACCAAGGCAACACCACTCACCGGCCCACAAGTAAAGAGCTAGAGAACACTACTCAACGAGACAACGAGTCCTTCATCGACTTCACAAGGAGATGGAATGATAAACTCTCCGAGATTGTGGAAAGGCCAAATACCAAGGAGCAAATGGACATCTTTCTCAAATGTCTCAAAATTGATCTCTGCACCCACCTAAGTGGGGCTTGCTATGCGGATTTCTCCCAAATGTATGAGGCGGGGGTCCGAATGGACGAGTTGCTCAAAGAAGTAAAGAAAAGTTCTCCTAGCTACCGCTACAAGGCCGCTTCCAACTCCACTAAAGAGGCCTCGGTCAACGCCGTCACGATCGACAAGGGGAATTACAAAAAGGTTCCTCCACCCCAAGGGAAGAAGTCTCGAAATGACCGTGTCTACACGCCTCTCCAAGGCATGACTCAAATCGAAGTGTTCGAAGTCCTCAAAGCAAAGGGTCAAGTCACACCCGTGCAAGGATACCAACCCAAGACGGTCCTCCCCAATCATGCTCACCACAAATATTGCGGCTACCACCAATATAGTGGCCACACCACCGAGGAATGCTTCGTTCTCCGCAATGTCATTCAAGATCTCATAGACAAGAAAGAATTTGTAGTGACTAGTGGCGAACATGTAAATGTAATAGAGATAGGAGAACTTGAGGGGACCACCCATTCAATCCCAATTGTGAATGGCGGCCCCAATGTTATGAATAAACATGACAATTCTTGTAATGTTGTAACTTACGATGAGGTAATGAGGGAAGGACTAGAGAATAGGAAAAAGAAGCAAGGTGGGAACGTCAACATGCTAACTCGATCCGGTCGAGTCATAGCAAGCAACCCTTCCACTTCCGCACCAAGCTCCTCTTCTCAAAGGCCGCAAGCTCGCGACACTCCCGAAGATCCTCTACTTGTCCAACTCAAGAAAACTCAAGCCAACATTTCTATTTGGGACCTCATTGCATCCTCAAAGAAGCACCGAGATCTTGTCATCCACAATCTCGATGATACATCAGTTTCTCCCGATACTACTCCCGAGGACCTCACGGCAATGATCGGTCACATTCATTTTGGCAACGTCATCACCTTTGCCGATATGGACCTTCCACCATTTGGTTCCGACCACAACGAAGCTATTTACCTCAAGGTACGAGCAAGGGGGAGACCCATCTCAAGAGTCTTAGTGGACGGTGGTTCCGCACTCAACCTCATGCCTAGCCGAATCATGGGCATACTGGGGCTTAAGGATTCCGATTTGAAGCCTTCTACTCAAGTAATCCGAGGTTACGATAGCACTGCCCGTACAGTTAAGGGCATGATCGAATTAGACATTGAGTTTGGGAGCATGGTCATGTCCGTTCCATTCCAAGTGCTTGACATCCCGGCCTCGTTCAACTTGCTTTTGGGTCGACCATGGATTCACAGTTCTAACGCCGTCCCGTCAACTCTCCATCAATGTGTCAAGATCCGAAATGGTGATGAAATAGTGACCGTCATGGCTGAAAACGTCACTATCCACAGAAAAGGTGAGCCCGTCCACCAAGTTCAGCATGGTCTATCAGACTCCACTCTCTCCGACGTCTCAATCAACGTCATTGACAAAGAAGGGGGAAACGGATCATGGACCCCCAGCAATCACAAAGTCCTCCGCATGTTGAGGAATATGGACTACTTCCCTGGTTTAGGCCTAGGGAAATATCAACAAGGAATCCTACATCCTGTGCAAGTCCCATTTGTCAAGAACACATTCGGTTTGGGGTACGAGCCTTCCAGTGAAGACTTGAAGCAAGAGCAAGCGATCAAGAATGTAAAAGCCCGAGCTCGTAAAGAAGGCCATCGTTATGAGGTCCCTAATCTAAGGCCTTACCGCAAGACGTTGAATGGCTATTTTGTCCGACAAGGGGAAGACGTTCCGTACATGATCTTTCCCGAGCCATGGGTTAACAATAAGGGTGTCAAAAAGCCCGGTCTCGAAATCTTCTCCGATTGTGAGATCCAGAAATCCGAAAGGGAACCAACTCCCATGTCGCCCCGTGAATGGTGGGGAAGGAAGGTGACTATAGAGTCTGAGACAGAAATCATCGCGGGAGAAGAACTGACAGATTTAGCCTCCATGTTCGAAGAACTTGCCATAATGAATGAATGCCAAGTCAACGCCATCCATGGCACCGTCACCATGAACGAGACTATCAGTGAGATCCCGCCAAGGTCCGAGCCGATTAACAATTGGTATTCTACGAAAGGGCCCGTGGTATCCGAAGAATTCTTAGTCCAAGAAATGGGTTGGATACCCCGTACAGCAACAAAGGAAGAGCGGCTCACACTTACTTTTGAGTCCGAGAGTGTCTCTAATACCCTCACCCAAGAGGATTTGGAGGCCATAGCCGAGCGTGTGTTTCCTTTCTTTGCTAATGAAAAATTTGATATTTCTGAGTACCCTGAGATTGCAAACATCATAAATGATAAATTAACTAATAATGAACTTAACGAACAAGTTAATAACGATTCAAATTATGATGAAATAGACCACGAAAACACAACATACTTAAATGAACTTGCTCAACAAGTCCGTAGTCATGGTGAAAATGGTCCAGAGGCTGACGAAGAATTGTATGTTGTTAATTTGGGTACCGAAGAAGAACCAAGAGAAACTAAGATCGGAAGCTTCTTCAAGGGGGACGACAGAGACAGATTGACTGCACTACTACGGGAGTTCGTGGATGTGTTCGCATGGTCATACAAAGACATGCCGGGTTTGGACAGAAAGGTAGCGGAGCACAGAATTCCGATCAGAGAAGATGCTATGCCAGTAAAGCAGAAGCTCAGAAAGATCAAGCCAGAATGGTCTCTGCAAGTCAAAGAAGAGATTGAGAAGCTCCCCAGTGTGGGTTTCATCAAGGTTATCGAGTATCCGACATGGTTAGCCAACATCGTGACAGTCAGAAAGGCAAACGGCAAGGTTCGAGTTTGTGTGGACTTCCGGGATTTGAACAGAGCTTCCCCAAAGGATGATTTTCCACTCCCTAACATTGACATGCTGGTCGACTCCACTGTTGCCTACGAGGTTCACTCATTCGTGGATGGGTTCGCTGGGTACAATCAGATTCTCATGGCCGAGGAAGATCAACATAAGACAGCCTTCACAACACCGTGGGGTACCTTTTGCTACACAGTCATGCCATTTGGGTTAAGAAACGCTGGGGCTTCCTGCCAAAGAGCCGTGACAGACTTGTTCCACGATATGATTCACAAAGAAATCGAGGTCTATGTGGACGACATGATCATTCACTCCAAAGGGACCGGTGGTCAACATTTAATCGATCTCCGCAAGTTCTTCGAAAGGCTTCGTCAACACAAGATGAGGCTCAACCCTGTAAAGTGCACGTTCGGGGTTATCCGAGGCAAAGTTCTTGGTTATATGGTCACTGAAAGGGGAATTGAAGTAGATCCTTCCAAAATTAAGGCAATTATTGACATGCCTCCCCCAAAGACGCAGAAAGAGATCAAAGGTTTCATGGGCAGACTGCAATACATCAGTCGGTTTGTGCACCAACTCACTTCCATGTGCGAGCCAATCTTCAAGCTACTCAAAAAGAATGTGGCTTTAGAATGGACCGACGTGTGCCAAGAAGCCTTCGACCAAGTGAAGCATTACTTGACGTGCCCTCCTGTTCTAGTTCCGCTGCACAAGGAAAAGCCTCTTTTGCTCTATCTCACTGTCAATGATGAAGCCCTAGGGGCTATGTTAGCACAAGAGCAACGAGAGTCCACAAAGGAGAATTCCATTTATTTTGTCAGTCGCCGATTCCAAGGAGGCGAAAAGAACTACTCTGTCTTAGAGAAGTCATGTGCAGCATTGGTTTGGGTTACTCAAAAGCTCAAACACTATATGGAAGCTTTTCCGATCAAGCTAGTAGCAAAGGTGGACCCACTCCGCTACATCTTCGAGAAGCCTTTCATGTCAACAAGAATAGCCAAATGGTACTTCATGCTCGCCGGCTATGATATCACTTACGTCACACTAAAATCCGTCAGGGGGAAGGTGTTCAGTGACCAGCTTGCCGAATTCCCGTGTGACGAAGTAAGGGGGAAGATGTACAGTTCCCCGAAGAGCATTTAATTTGTACTGCAACCGAGGAAAATAAGTGGCAACTTTTTTCGATGGTGCCGCCAATAAACACGGTTTTGGTATAGGAGTATTGTTTGTCGATCCAAAAGACATCTACACTCCCATTGCCATCCGTCTGGAATTTGAGGCCACCAACAACATTTTCGAGTACGAAGCATGCATAGCAGGGCTCGAAGCAGCTCTCAAAAGAAACGTCACAGAACTAGAAGTATTCGGCGACTCTTTGCTCCTTATCAATCAGCAATCGGGTAAATGGCGAATCCAAGACCCGACCCTCCAACAGTATGGTCAGCACCTTGAAGAATTAGTTGAACAATTCCAAGAGGTCACTTTCAACTACCTACCAAGGGATAAAAATCGCTTCGCTGATGCACTGGCCACTATAGCTACATTAGTCGAAATGCCCAAAGGGAAAATGGTGAAGCCTTTCAAAATTGCCCGAAGGAATAGTCCGGCGTACTGCATGAGTATCGAGATCGACAAAGTTCAAACAAACTCCCCGTGGTATTCGGATATCATGAATTTCCTCAAGGATGGCATTTATCCCGAGAATAGCAATAAGAAGTCTCAAGCGGCTCTGCAAAGGCTAGCCTCTCGATACGTACTGATTGGGGACCGAGTCTACAAAAGGCACTATGACGGGATCAATCTCTTATGCGCCAATGAGGCCGAAGCTCAAGAGATAATGTGTGAAGTGCACGAAGGAGAGTGTGGACCCCACATGAATGGGTTTATGCTAGTCAAGAAGATACTCCGCATTGGTTACTATTGGAGCACTATGGAACGAGACTGTATCGATAAAGTCAAAAGGTGTGCCAAGTGCCAATTCCATGCTAATCTGCAACGCGCTCCACCCTTGCAACTTTACAACATGGTCACACCTTGGCCTTTATCTTGTTGGGGGATAGACATCATCGGTAAAGTCCATCCTGCCGGGAGCAATGGGCAGTCATTCGTCCTAGTGGCCGTCGATTACTTCACAAAGTGGGTCGAAGCACAAGCCTATCGGACCCTCAACGCCAAGAAAGTGGCCGAATTTGTAAAGATTAATATCATGTGCCGATACGGCGTGCCTCATGAAATCATTTCCGACAACGGCTCTCACTTTGAGAAGGAAATGGATGCACTTTTGGTAGAATACAAGATCACCAAGCACAAGTCATCTCCTTACCCTCCCCAAGCAAACGGCGCGGTTGAAGCAGCAAATAAGACCATCGAGACCATCGTCAAGAAAATGGCCTCAACAGGAAGGGATTGGCCCGAGAAGCTACCATTGGCATTGTGGGGCTACCGCACATCAATACGGTCAGCAACAGGAGAAACTCCTTATGCGTTAGTCTATGGTTCTGAAGCCGTACTCCCAATCGAACTTGAAGTCCCATCTCTACGGGTCCTCCTCGAGAATCAAGTCAACGAGGTCGACTGGATGCAAAGTCGATATGAACAGCTAGCCTTACTCGACGAGAAAAGGCTAAGAGCACTCGAACGCACAAGGGCGTATCAGGAAAGGATGGCAAGAGCTTTCAACAAAAAGGTGAAGCCTGGAAACATCAATGTGGGAGATTTGGTCTTAAGACAACATCCTAACGCCATGAATCCCCTGGGGAAATGGGTGTTGGGTTTCCAAGTAACATGCGCAGCGGAATTAAGCATTTAAAATTTTGAAACCCAAAGCCCATAGATCCGTTCATATGATTAAATCAAATACAATAACATGAATATAGGATAAAACTAACCCTTGATGGCTATCAAATTTTTCTTGGTCTTTGGTGGAGATTTGAAGACTTGATCACGATCACAAAGCTTGAACACGAACTTTGAAGATGATGATTTTCACCCTCTAGCGGTATCCACACTTTGAACGAATATCAAAGGAGCTTCTTTGATCTTGGTTGCTAGACCAAATTGTGAAACACTTTTTCACAATCAAAAGAACTATATGGAATTTATTTTGTGTATTATTTTGTTCCTTAACCAAGAATGTCTTGGAATAAAATAAACCCTCTCTCAAACTCTTTGAGACTCACAAAATTGTTAGTTTTGAGTGCTGGACGAATTTGGTCTTTTATACACAAGTATGACCTATTCCAAATAGGAAACTTGTGTCAAAATCCGTCCAAAATTCGTTTCCTAATCAAATTAGGAATCTGCCACCCGACAGTACTGTGCGGCCGCCCAAAACCATCTGTGCGGTCGCACAACTATCTGAAACAAAACTGGTACAAAACTGAGATAAGTGTGCGGCCGCCCAGTCCATACTGTGCGGTCGCCCACTTCTCAGAAAGTCCAGAATTTCCAAAATTCCAATTTAGTCCTTTTTAAAGATTCGTTCTATTGTGTGTGACCCTCTAGGATTATACTAAGTTGGCAATGAGCTCAAACATGATCCCATAAGATATGATTAGGTTCTAGCAAACAGTCATACCTACCCAAATAGTATAACTAGATATAAGTTCGCATTCCTCTTAGAATATGTCACAATCCCTTTGTCCACGATGTCATTGAACACAAGTCATGGTCAAACAGTCAACTTGTTTTGTTCAATACTTTCTCGATTCCGAATATGTTGATAATTCAAATGCTATTGATCCAATCAATCCATTTGAGTCCGGCCGAACATTTCATCAACATCATTCCTACGAGTGGCCCAAGCTTGACATCTCTCCGAGGAGGGAAAAATTCATTTAACTTATTATTCTTCCCTACGTGAATCCGATTATGCCAATCATACCCTTTATAACTTCCCGGTTAAAGGTAGCGTTTGAATATGTCAAACATAATGTTCATCAAGTGGAAGACTATAATAACTTCATGTCTAAGGATTCAAATGACATAACTAATATGAGATATATGTTTGACATAGACCATGACATAAATCTCATAAAGCGGGTCATATCCAGTACCTTGTTCCAAACAAGTACCCATAAATCTAACATGATCATCCCATGATCATTTAGCCTTTATACTAGTGCTTAACAAGTACTAGGGACGGATATTATTACAAGTAAACATGAACAACAATAATAATCAAAACATCTCTTTATTGATATGAAATAAATGATAACAATTACAACATTTATTAAACGTGCCTAGGGCACCACTACCAACAATCTCCCACTTGCCCTAGGCCCAATCTCCCATGTATCTAATACCCATGGACCTAACATGACCATCATGTTTAGCTTGTGGAAGTCCCTTTGTTAGCGGGCCGCAACATTGTCATCAGTATGTACTCTGCATATATTTACGTCTCCCCTATCAACGATCTCTCGAATGATATGAAAACGCCTAAGTATGTGTTTGGATTTCTGATGTGCTCTTGGTTCCTTTGCTTGAGCAATAGCACCATTATTATCACAATAAAGGTCTATTGGATTAGCAATACTAGGAACCACTTCAAGTTCAGTTATGAACTTCTTAATCCAAACAGCTTCCTTTGCAGCATCCGATGCAGCAATATACTCAGCTTCTGTTGTAGAATCAGCGGTTGTACTTTGCTTGGAACTCTTCCAGCTTACAGCTCCACCATTTAACATAAACACAAAACCCGATTGCGATCGGCTATCATCTTTGTCGGTTTGGATGCTTGCATCCGTGTAAGCATTTACAACGAGATCTTCTTCCATTCCTCCATAGACCAAAAACGAGTCTTTAGTTCTTCTCAAGTACTTAAGAATCGCTTTTACAGCTATCCAGTGATTTTCGCCAGGTCGGATTGGTATCTACTTGTCATGCTCAAAGCATAAGATACATCCGGCCTAGTACAAATCATGGCATACATGATGGACCCAATTGCCGAAGCATATGGAACATCATTCATTTTCTCACGCTCATCGTTTGTCTTAGGACATTGAGTCTTGCTTAGAGAAATTCCATGTAACACGGGCAAGGTGCCTCTCTTAGAATTTTCCATACGGAATCTTCTAATGACCTTGTCAATGTATGTACTTTGACTTAAACCAAGTAGCCTCCTTGATCTATCTCTATAGATCTTAATGCCAAGTATATATGCGGCTTCACCCATATCTTTCATTGCGAAGCACTTTCCTAACCAAGTCTTCACAGACTGAAGTGTAGGAATGTCGTTTCCAATGAGCAATATGTCATCCACATATAAAATAAGGAATAGCACTATGCTCCCACTAATCTTCTTGTATACACAAGGCTCATCTTCATTCTTGATGAAGCGGTTGTGTCATATACACATCCTCTTGGAGCTTGCTTCAATCCATAGATGGATCTTTGCAATTTGCATACCTTAGAATCTTGTTCAAAACCTTCTGGTTGTGTCATATACACATCCTCTTGGAGTTTTCCATTCAGGAAAGCGGTTTTGACGTCCATCTGCCATATTTCATAGTCATGATATGCGGCAATGGCAAGCAAAATTCTTATAGAGTTGATCATTGCTACGGGTGAAAAGGTCTCATCATAGTCAATACCATGAACTTGCCTATAACCCTTCGCTACAAACCTAGCTTTGTAAGTATGCACCTTCCCATCCATGTCACTCTTCTTCTTGAAGACCCATTTGCATCCTATGGTTTTTACACCTTCGGGCGCATCAATCAAATTCCAAACTTGATTGTCTTGCATGGATTGCAATTCGGATTCCATGGCTCCAAGCCACTTGTCCGAATCAGGAGAAGACATCGCCTCTTGGTAGGTTGACGGTTCATCATTCTCAATGATTTCTACCTCATTACTATCCGTTACGAGAAATCCATATCTCTCGGGCTCGGATCGTAACCTACTAGATCTGCGAGATGCTTGTGTATTTTGAACAGGTTCCACAACTCCTTGTGGTTCTTGTTCTTGTTCCACTATTGGTTCAATGTTATTTTCTGGGTCTCGAATTTCTTCAAGATTTATTTTACTCCCACTGATTTCTTTGGAGAGAAACTCTTTCTCTAGAAAGACACCAGTTCGGGCAACAAACACTTTGTTGTCCTCTCGGTTGCAAAAGTAATATCCTTTAGTTTCCTTAGGATATCCCACGAAAATACATTTATCAGATTTGTGTGCTAGTTTGTCAGAGATAAGTCTCTTGACATAAACTTCGCAACCCCAAATCCTCATGAACGATAAACTAGGTTTCTTTCCACTCCACATCTCATATGGAGTCTTTGGAACCGATTTAGTTGGAACTTGATTTAGTGTGAAAGCAGCGGTTTCTAGGGCGTAACCCCAAAAGGATATTGGAAGATCAACTTGACTCATCATTGATCGAACCATGTCTAACAAAGTCCGATTTCTCCTCTCAGACACACCATTCCATTGTGGTGTTCCGGGCGGAGTCAATTGTGAAACTATTCCACAATTCTTTAGATGATCGTCAAATTCTTGACTTAAGTATTCACCACCTCGATCTGATCGAAGTGCCTTTATACTTTTGCCAAGTTGTTTTTCTACTTCATTTTGAAATATTCTAAATATCTCAAATGCTTCACTTTTATGTTTCATTAGGTAAACATACCCAAATCTACTATAATCATCAGTGAAGGTTATGAAGTATTGAAATCCTCCCCTAGCATTGCTACTTAATGGTCCGCATACATCGGAATGTATCAACCCCAATAAGTCGCTTGCCCTTTCACCCAACTTGGTAAAAGGTGTCTTAGTCATTTTTCCAAGAAGACACGACTCACAAGTATCATATGACTCTAAGTCACATGAACCCAAAAGTCCGTCCCCATGGAGTTTTGAGATACGCTTCTCATTAATATGACCAAGACGGCAATGCCACAAATAAGTATGATTTACATCATTAGGTTTAGATTTCTTATTTACATGATAGACATTATTTTCATTCTTGACATCCAAGATATAAGGGCCATTAAATGAATTAGCAATACCATAAAGCACATCATTTAAATAAATAGAAAATTTCTTATTCTCAATAAGAAACTTAAAACCTTCATTATCCAAACAAGAAATTGAAATAATATTTCTGCTTAAATCCGGAACATAATAACAATTGTTCAAAACAAGAATTAATCCGGAAGGTAAAGTGACTTCATAAGTCCCTACGGCTAATGCAGCAACTCTTGCTCCATTTCCCACACGTAGATCTACTTCACCTTCTTTAAGCAGTCTCCTATTCTTTAGTCCCTGCACATTTAGACAAATGTGAGAACCACATCCGGTATCCAATACCCAAGAATCAGTGGTAGAAAGGAGAATATCTATCATATAGATACCTGAAGTCGACGCAGCCTTGCTGCTCTTCTTCTTCTTTTGCTCTTCCAAGAAAGCCTTGCAATTACGTTTCCAATGACCAATTTCTTGACAATGGAAACAGATTGCATCCTTTTGTGAATCAGGTTTTGCCTCAGAAGCCTTGGCAACCTTTGCCTTGCTTATCTTGGGTTTGACAACTTTTGCCTTACCCTTTCCTTTGGCACTAGCCTTCTTCCCATCATGAACCAAGAGCACGGGAGAACCTTTCTCCACAATTTTCATCTCTGCAGTTTTGAGCATCCCATGCAACTCAGAGAGATTCTTATCCATTCCATGCATGTTATAATTCATTACAAACTGATTGTAACTTTTAGGCAATGAATTAAGAATGAGATCCGTGGCTAGCTCCAATGGGATTGGATAGCCAAGTTTCTCAAGGTGCTCTACATAACCTTTCATTTTAAGAAAGTGAGGACTCACTTGTTGCCCTTCATTCATTTTACTAGTAGTGAATGCAACAATGGTCTTGTACCTCTCTTGCCTAGCTTGCTCTTGAAACATAGTTCTCAACTCCACGCCTATCTCATAGGCTTCCAAATGTTCCAAACTTTGTTGGAGTTTTGAACACATAGCAGCAAGCATGAGACAACTTACATCTCTAGAATCATTACGATGTTTCTTGTAATTGTCTCTTTCTACCCTAGGGGCAGTAGGCGGTGGTTCAGCGGGGAGAGGCCCATCGAGAATGTACAACTTATCCTCCTGCCTAAGAACGATTCTTATGCTACGGATCCAATCCATAAAGTTGGTACCATTCTCTTCGAGCTTATCCTTCTCGAGGATCGATCGCAATGACATTGATTGAGTGTTATTAGTCATTATCTACAAATATGCAAAAAAAAATCCAAAATTTAATGAGTACCGATTTTCATTAAAGAGATAAATAATGTATTTTTCAAACAAAATACTCCCACTAAATT
Source organism: Campanula takesimana (assembly GCA_026119855.1). Classification (NCBI taxonomy): domain Eukaryota; kingdom Viridiplantae; phylum Streptophyta; class Magnoliopsida; order Asterales; family Campanulaceae; genus Campanula; species Campanula takesimana. Next base: position 2,513,790 of record JAOWBW010000030.1, read on the forward strand.
ATATATCCTTCATATACATCCAATGTATAATGTAATTTAAATGGGTTAAGATCCATCTTTAATTTAATTTCAAGTCCGCTAAGGCGGATTACACAAAATCAAATTAATTAGGTAGACAACTCTTGTCAATCATATCTCATATGACTCTTAGTTTCTTTTATGAGATTCTTTAAGAAATCAAATTTCAAAAAGCATGTTAAACCTCATCTTTGCCTAGGCCCAAAACTGTTTTGACGCCCAATTAAGTCTAACCATTTTAAACGCATAGTTAATGTGTCCCGCTAGGGCGTGCCCACATTATCTATCTTGCTCATACATAATTAAATTTAATGCATCTCGCTAGGGCGAATCTACATTAGAGTCACTTATGTACTAACAAGTGTTTTAATCATGGCATAGCAATAAAAGACTTAAAACTTTCTTTGAAGGTTCATCACATATAGCATATAACACATTTATGAGCACATAATATAAACATGTTACACATCAAGTTTAGCCACTAAATTAATCTCCATTAATTTAAGCATGATATTTATGTGTCATTAGTTTCTCTATAATTATGAGGATGAGACTATTTCAACTTCGGTTATTATCTCCGAATCAAGACAACAAGAAGTGCGGTCGAACTAAGCCATTAGGCAACCACAATCCCCCACTAATTCAAGAAACCAAGAAAGTAGTCCATGTGGCCGAAACTAAGCAATAGATGGTCTCGATGAACGTAGGCCAATTGCATTCACAATTCCACATGGATCTCCAAACTTTGAATCAAGAACTTTGTTTCTCAATTTTAGCAATTATGAACTCTTCATAATTCTAACTTCGCTTTATCTTTGAAACTTTGATTGCGATCAAGTTTGGGAAACACAATCTCGATGAACGCAGATTAGCCATCCAAACCTTGAACCAATCTTAGAATCACAAGACTAAAACAAATAGGAAAATCAAACCCCAAGATCCACACACAAACCAACTACCCAAAACCCATTCCAGATCAGCAGGTCTGGATTGGTTCTGTTACTGGTTTTGTTGAACCTCTCGAAAATTCCAAATTCTGATTTTTGAGCAAAATCAGACATTCTGATCTTGGCGTGCGGCCGCCCAAAAAGACTTGTGCGGTCGCCCAAAAACCGTGCGGCCGCCCAGTATCTTCCGTGCGGTCGCCCGGTTCAATCAGAATGTGCAGAATTTTAAGTTCGAAAATTTTGTCTCAAAATTGTTTTTCCCCGATTATTAAAACTTTGATCCAATCAAAAATTAATAACCAATCCCTTCCTGTTGAAGCCATTTTCTGTATGATGACCTCGATTGTCTTGTTTGCTGCTTCGACCGCTCCATTGGCTTAGGGGCGGTACTGGGATGACTTGTGCTTGGTAATCTTGTAGTTAACCAAAAATGCATCCATTTCATTCTCATAGTGAGAACCATTATCGGAGATGATCTCATGAGGAATACCGTATCGGCACATGATGTTGTTTTTCACGAATTCGGCAACTTTCTTGCCGTTGAGAATCGCTAAGCTTGTGCCTCGACCCATTTCGTGAAGTAATCCACGGCCACTAGAATGAATGATTGTCCGTTGCTTCCCGTAGGGTGGACTTTGCCGATGATATATATGCCCCAACAAGAGAATGGCCAAGGTGTGGTCATGTTGTACAGTTGTGAAGGTGGAGCATGTTGCAGATTGGCATGGAACTGGCACTTGGCGCATTTCTTGACTTTCTCGATGCAGTCTCTTTCCATTATAGTCCAATAGTAACCAATACGGAGTATCTTCTTGGCCAACATAATCCCATTCATGTGGGGTCCACACTCGCCTTCGTGGACTTCGTGCATGATTTCTTGAGATTCGGTTTCATTTGCACATAAGAGATTGATCCCTTGATGATGTCTTTTGTAGACTCGGTTCCCAATCAATACATATCGGGCGGTTAGATTTTGTTGTGATATTCGAGTTTTCCCATTGCTGTTCTCGGGAAAGGTGCCATTGTTGAGAAAGTTCATGATGTCTGTGTACCACGGGGGGTTGTCCTGGACTTCATTGATCTCAATGTTCATGCAGTATGCCAGACTGGTCCTTTTTGAGATTTTGAAGGGTTTCACCATTTTTCCTTTGGGCATCTCAACCAGTGAGGCTATAGTAGCCAGAGCATCAGCAAAGCAGTTCTTGTCTCTTGGCAAATAATTGAACGTGATGTCTTGAAACTGTTCCACCAATTCCTCTAGGTGTTGACCATACTGTTGAACAGTCGGGTCTTGGATTCGCCATTTACCCGATGTTTGATTGATAAGGAGGAGGGAGTCACCAAATAATTCTAGTTCTGTGACATTTCTTTCTATCGCGGCTTCTAGCCCCTCTATGCATGCCTCATACTAGGCAATGTTGTTGGTAGCTTCGAATTCAAGACGGATTGCAATTGGAGTGTAGATGTCCTTTGGATCGACAAGCAACATTCCTATCCCATAACCATGTTTATTGGCGGCGCCATCCAAAAAGAGTTGCCACTTATTTTCCTCGGTTGTAGTGAAAACCAAGTGCTCGTCGGGAAATTGTAAGTCTTCCCCCTTCACTTCCTCACACGGAAATTCAGCAAGCTGATCACTGAACACCTTCCTCCTAATGGATTTGAGTGTGACGTAAGTGATATCATAGCCGGCGAGCATGAAGTACCACTTGGCTATCCTTGTTGACATGAAAGGCTTCTCAAAGATGTAGCGGAGCGGGTCTACTTTTGCTACTAGCTTGATCAGAAAGGATTCCATGTAATGTTTGAGCTTTTGAGTGACCTAAACTAATGCCGCACATGACTTCTCCAAGAAAGAGTAGTTCTTTTCGCCTCCTTGAAATCGGCGACTGACAAAATAAATGGTATTCTCCTTTGTGGGATCTCGTTGCTCTTATGCTATCATAGTCCCCAGGGCTTCATCATTCACTGTGAGGTAGAGCAAGAGAGGCTTCTCCTTGTGAGGTGGAACCAAAACTGGAGGTCATGTCAAGTAATGCTTCACTTGATCGAAAGCTTCTTGGATAGCGTCGGTCCATTCTAGAGCCACATTCTTCTTGAGTATTTTGAAAATTGGCTCACACATGGAAGTAAGCTGGTGCACAAACCTACTGATGTACTGAAGTTTGCCCATGAAGCCTTTGATTTCTTTCTGTGTCTTGGGAGGAGGCATGTCAATGATTGCCTTGATTTTTAGGGATCTTCTTTAATTCCTATGTCACCATGTAGCCAAGAACCTTGCCTCGGATAACCCCAAAAGTGCACTTTGCGGGATTGACCCTCATCTTGTGCTGTCGAAGCCTTTCAAAGAACTTGCGGAGGTCGATCAAATATTGACCGTTGGTCCCCTTTGAATGGATGATCATGTCGTCCACGTAGACCTCGATCTCTTTGTGAATCATGTCATGGAACAAGTCTGTCACGGCCCTTTGATAAGTAGCCCCAGTGTTCCTTAGCCCAAATGGCATAACTGTGTAGAAAAAGGTGCCCCACGGTGTTGTGAAAGCAGTCTTGTGTTGATCCTCCTCGGCCATAAGAATTTGACTGTACCCAGCGAAACCATCCACAAACGAGTGGACCTCGTAGGTAGCTGTGGAGTCAACTAGAATATCGATGTTGGGTAGTGGAAAGTCATCCTTTGGAGAAGCTTTGTTCAAATCCCGGAAGTCCACACATACACGGACCTTACCATTAGCCTTTCGGACTGTGACCACATTGGATAACCATGTCGGATACTCAATAACTTTGATGAAGCCCACACTGAGAAGCTTCTCTATCTCTTCTTTGACTTGTAAAGACCATTCTGGCTTGATCTTTTCGAGTATCTGCTTTGTCGGCTTAGCGTCATTTCTGATCGGAATTTTGTGCTCAGAGACCTTTCTGTCTAAACCCGGCATGTCTTTGTATGACCATGCAAATACATCCACGAACTCTTTAAGCAGTGCAGTCAATCTATCTTTCTCTTCCCCCTTAAAGAAGCTTCCGATCTTGGTTTCTTTCGGCTCTTCATTGGTACCCAGATTAACAACATGCAATTCTTCGTCAGCCCCTGGGCCATTTTCACCATGACTACGGACCTGTTGAGCAAGTTCATTTAAGTATGTTATGTTTTCGTGGTCTATTTCATCATTATTTGAATCGTTATTAACTAGTTCATTAGATTCATTATTAGTTAATTCATCATTCATGATGTTTGCAATCTCGGGGTACTCAGAAAGATCAAATTTTTCATTAATAAAGAAAGGGAACACACGCTCGGCTATGGCCGCCATATCCTCTTGGGTGAGGGTATCGGAAACACTCTCCGACTCGAAAGTGAATGTGAAAAAGTCTTCCTTTGTGGCCTTACGCGGAATGCAACCCATCTTCTCGACCAAGAATTCCTCGGATACCACGGGTCCCTTCGTAGAATACCAGTTGTTGATTGGCTCGGAGATTGGCTAGATCTCGCTGATAGTCTCCCTTCTCGTGTCGGTGTCATATATGGCATTTACTTGGCACTCGTCCATGATGGCGAGTTCTTCGAACATGGAGGCTAAATCAGTCAATTCTTCCCCCACGGTAATCTCTGTCTTGGACTCTATGGTCACTTTCTTTCCTCACCATTCTTGGGGCGGTATGGGAGTTGGTTCCCTTTCGGATTTCTGAATCTCACAGTCGGCAAAGATTTTGAGACCGGGCTTTCTGACCCCCTTGCTGTTGACCCATGGCTCGGGAAAGATTACGTACGGAACATCTTCCCCTTGGCGGACAAAGTAGCCATTCAGTGTCTTACGGTAAGGTCTCAAATTGGGAATCTCATGATGACGGCCTTCTCTTCGAGCTCGGGCCTTTTCATTCTTGATGTCTTGCTCATATTTCAAGTCATCTTTGGAAGGCTCATATCCCAGACCGAACGCGTTCTTAACAAAAGGAACCTCCACGGGTTGCATTCTACCCTGTTGGTATTTCCCTAGGCCTAGACCGGGAAAGTAATTCATATTCCTCATCATGCGGAGGACTTTGTGGTTGCCGAGGGTCCATGATCTGTTTCCCCCTTGTTCATCGATGGCGTTGATTGAGATGCCTGAGAGGGTGGAGTCTTCTAAACCGTGTTGAACTTGGTGGAAGGGTTCCCCCTTTCTATGGATAGTGACATTTTCTGCCATGGCGGTCACTATTTCATCCCCATTTCTGAACATCACACACTGATGGAGAGTCGAAGGGACGGCATTAGAACTGTGTATCCACAGTCGGCCAAAGAGCAAATTGAATGAGGAAGGTACATCGAGCACTTGGAATGGGACGGACATGACCATGCTCCCAAACTCAATGTCTATTTCCACCATACCCATGACTGTGCGGGCAGTGCTGTCGTAACCTCAGATCACTTGAGTAGAAGGCTTTAAGTCTGAATTCTTAAGCCCCAGTATGCCCATGATTCTGCTGGGCATCAAGTTGAGTTCGGAACCACCGTCAACCAAGACTCTTGAAATAGGTCTCCCCCTTGCTCTCACTTTTAGATAGATGGCCTCATTGTGATCGGACCCAAATGGTGGAAGGTCCATGTTGGCAAAATTGATGACATTGCCAAAATGAATGTGGCCTATCATTGCAGTAAGGTCCTCGGGAGTTGTATCCGAAGAGACTGATGTGTCATCGAGATTACTGAAGACAAGATCTCGGTGCTTCTTTGAGGATGCAATGAGGTCCCAAATGGAGATGTAGGTGTTTGCGCGTGGGTTTTTTGGTTGTTATCGCGGCGATTTTCGTCCTTCGATTTACCTTTTTAATTGAGAGTCGCCACCATGTTGTTGTCGGAACACAGACCAAGATATCTGGATTCAGGGGTTAAGTTATGAATTGGGAAGGTCAAGGAGTACCCAATTCACCCAATCTAGGATTGGTCTTGCTAAGAAATCATCATCATCATTTCAAAATTATGCAAAATGTACGCAAAAGGAAACAAACAAATAAATAATTGCTTATTTATCTGGGATGTCAGATCATGTGCTTCGAGACCATCTCCATGAATTGGAGAGGCTCTAGGCTGATCCTTTTGATGGGATCACACTACTTTAAAGACAAAGAAGGAGATGAGAAGGTAGAAAACATTGAGTTTTACCTAAGCGTTCTTCAAAAATCCTATGGATAGCCTTGACTAAAGGCCTTGAATATCCAATGAACTTGACTTGAATGGTGTGGTGAGGGTTTGAATTTTGTGGGTGAGTGAGAGGGACTGATTTTAGGGACGTTTTTTATCAGATTTGGAGTTATTGTTGGGTGAATAAGGAGTCTACCCTTTTTTTGGTTCAAGAAGCTCTATATTTATAGGAGTTCTGGACCTAGGGTTTTGTCCAAGAAGGTAAGTTGTGGTGGGAATCCAAGACTTGATTCCCACAGAGGTATTTTTGGACTCTAAGATCGTCCATTAGGTTTTCCCGGATTGCTTAAGTGTTTTCCAAGAAAAGGGGTTAAGATCAACAAGGAAACTGACAAAAAACCCGACTGTCAAGGGGGATGTCTCGTACGAGACATCAATGTCTCGTACGAGGCATCTCAGTGCTGGAATTCACTATTTTCCCTCTGTAGTAGTTTTAATGTTCATTTTGGCCCCTAACTAACGGAGTCAGTCAGAAATTTAACGAAACATGTCCAACTTAACGAGTTTTGACCCAAATCAAAGGCGAGACACAGAAGTAGTGTGATCATAAATGAACGTCCAAAATGGGGTGTCTACAGAACCCCTCAGCGACGATACATATGGATGAAGTACCGTCATCGATAGAAAAGACGCCATTTTGAACTAGGGGTATGGTCGTGCTAAAAAGCTGTCTACTATTCCTCGGAAGGAAATCAGACCAACCGTAGTTTGACTCTGAAAATACGTAAAAACTAAGGTTTAAGGTATTTTGAAAATCATTTTTTGAAAACAATACTTGCGGTAAGTAAAGCTTAGAGTTTAGAGAGTACCCATACTGAGGAATCAATGGCCTTGACCCAATTCTGAATATACTCCTTTTTGTTGATGACGAACCGTCTCCAGTTGGAATCCATACTGAGGAAACAATCTCTTTGACTCCAATTCTGAATATACCCTATTGTTGATGACGAACTGCCTTCGGTTTGTTGATACCGGAGTGACCATAGAGGTGCTTACTTTTGTGCCTCAGAGACAACATGGTGCTTTGGTGCTGGAGTGACCATATAGGTGCTTACTTTTTGTACCTCAATGACCACAGGGTGATTCGGTGCCGGAGTGACCATAGAGGTGCTTACTTTTGTGCCTCAATGACCACAGGGTGCTTTTAGATGAAGGTTCTGAGGTGCCGGAATGACCATAGAGGTGCTTACTTTTGTGCCTCAATGACCACATGGTGCTTCGGTGACGGAGTGACCATAGAGGTGCTTACTTTTGTGCCTCAATGACCACAGGGTGCTTCGGTGCCGGAGTGACCATAGAGGTGCTTACTTTTGTGCCTCAATGACCACAGGGTGATTTTAGATGAAGGTGCTTGGGTACCGGAATGACCATAGAGGTGCTTACTTTTGTGCCTCAATGACCACAGGGTGCGTCGGTGCCGGAGTGACCATAGAGGTGCTTACTTTTGTGCCTCAATGACCACAGGGTGCTTTTAGATGCCCTTCATCAAACATTGCAATGCAGGTTCCAGTTTGGAGACGCCAATTACTCGGACCTTGCTTCTCCTTTCAACGAGACTGCCTTTCCGTTGAAAATGTGAATCCTATGCCATTGGCTTACACCTTGATGACAACTATGGGACTCCGAATGGTGGGATCCTGTGTTATTAACTTACGTCTTGATAACAGTCGTGGGATACCCGGTTGTAAATCCTGTGCCATTAACCTATGTCTTGATGACAGTTATGGGATTTAAAGTTTGCTGATGCAGATTTTGTTGCTCACCCATGATCTTGGATGCGCGGTGAGGATAAATTCGTACTGAGAAACAACTTTGCTTGTTCCAATTCTGAAAATATCCATTTGTTGAGGACTCAATGTTCCATCTTGAACCGGGTTCAGATTCAACCTTTCAGTCAAAAGCAGGGCTTTTTCTGACCTTTCTGTTAAAAGCAGGGCTTTTCTGGAATTTCCCAAGAAAACATGGTTTTCTGAGATTTTTCTAGGGATCTCTCGTACGAGATATCGATGTCTCGTATGAGAGTTCTCTGTTTTTACGCATAACAGAGGTGCTGAAGGTGATTTTCAAATCACTTTTTCTTATTTCATTTCGGGAATTCTCAACCCTAGGCGATTTTCTCACTAAAAATCTTTGTTTTCACCAAGTTCTAGTGATCCCATACCCTTTAAAATGGCCAGTGCAAATCGTTCTCATAGGGAACACCTCTTTGTTAGGCACATGAGAGGCAAAGTGTGGGTGACGGATGAGTTGTGCCCGTTTCCCGATGATCATATTTCTCACGCCGTTCGGAAGAGGCGGGTAAGGATCTTTTCCTTTGACTGAGTTTCTATGTCAATTTCATCGTTGCATGTCTCAATTTGGTGCCTTCGCAGTTCGATTTTTATCGACTTTTGCCTAGAATCATCGTTACTAGGGTTTATCATGCATGGCTGATTTTTTGATGGAATTTCACCCTTGTTGATGTTGAAAATCATTGTAGTATAGTAGTATACGATTTTTGATTGTCGTTCGAGGCAATTTTGTGATTTTTCGGGTAAAATGCTTAAATGAGGATTTTACCGATTTTCTAACATTTGTCTCTTTTGTCTCTGTCGTTTGCGGTCATTCAGGGTGATTGATAACTGTAGAGGCAGTGTACGAGCAGTTTCCGAGAGGTGGGCAACTCTCAATGGCGAGATGAAGGAAGAGATCGAGAATCTCGGGCTGAAACCCTTCTTTGGCGGCCTAGTCGGCGAGAGGAGGAACGTTCACCTGCTCCCGGCTATTCGAGAGCGTTGGTGGGACAGCACTCATACTATGCACATGCGGTGGGGGGAGGTTACCATGACCCCTACTGATTTCCATGCCATTACCGGGCTTGCCATTGCCGGTGAGCCTCTTGAGGTTGATACGGATATCTCTCCCAGCCGGGATGATATGAGGCATTTTTTGGGCTTCTCTGTGCGTACCCTAGGCAAGGGTGTCCCTCTGAAGGCTTTGAGTGACAAGGTTGATACCTATATTGCTGTTAATGCCGGCCAGATGCATCTTACTCCTACTCGTATTGCAGCCGTTCACGGTTTACGGCTTTCTGTGGTGGGCCTTTTCTGAGACGCTATTTGCTAATCATGCGTCGACCGCCTTGTTTACTTTGTTGAGCTACCTAAGGGATATGCAGCATGTGACTGATGCCTGTTGGGGATTGGCAGGCTTGCCCCACTGCTATGTGGCCATGGATGAGAGTTTGCGTGATCGGACGAACACTGGCTTAGGCGGTTACAGTCATGCCTGGGAGGTACAATACTCATCTTCTTCTGTGTTACTCCTTTATTTCAGCCCCAGTTTATTTTGATAGCATTTTCATCTTAGCTATTGTGTATTGACATCCTTTATGTTTCTCCCATTTTGCAGGCCTGGGGTTACGCCATGTTCGGTCTCTTCACTTTTAACTTTCGAGACAACACTATCATGTTCCCAGATACTCTGAGATGGCGTCGGAGTAACAGGGATACCCGTGATGAGCAGGCCGAGGGGGCTGTTATAACGGTGGAGCGTATGCGGCTCTGTTTCGACAGGTGGGAGGCCGTCCCTGAGTCCGCTGTCGCTTTCTTCCCTTGGCGGAGTCTGGGCATTGATCATGCCTACGGGTTTGCCGGTATGAGGCTACTGATGATTGGCCTCAGTGGGGGATGCTTCTACTTAGGAGAGAGAGTCTCTCGCCAGCAGGGTGGTGGCAGACTTGATGTCATTGTCCCCTTGGACCCGCCGACTCATATGCTTAACTCTTATTCCTTTGCGGAGAAGGAGAGAGGGGACCTCATTATTGGTCAGGATGCTTTTGACCATATGTCCTTAGAGGCTGATTATCAGGACTTCCTCGCTCGTCTCATGCCCCGGTTGATTATTAGAGGGTGATCAGGCTCAGGCCCAGGGAGTTGTCCACGTCCCTTTCCGTCCACAGCTTGGACCAGCTTCCTTTACCTACAACATGGCTGAGGGGGTAGAGAGTACTGAGGACCTTCCCGCACAGTACGATATGCCCGAGGGACTCGTACCTCATGCTGACGCGACCATGGTATGGTTTATGACCCTTCTTCCGTCATTTCTTGTCATTCTACCATTTAATCTCTCTGTTTATCATTTATCTAAAGATTTTGATATCTCTATTTGTTTCTTCTCAACAGGTGCCCATTGCCAAGTATAGAGAGGTCACCAGATGGCTTGCCCAGTTCATGGCCTATACCAAGAGGGTGAAGAGAGAGACCGCGGAAGTATTAGGCCGGTTGGCTCGTCAGACAGCAGAGTCAGCCTCTTGCGGGAGGAGACCTCGGACGAACGAGTGATCACGTGGCAATGGCGACGTCTCCTTTTTTTTATGCCAGGTAGATAGGATCCCCTTTATCCCCTCTTTTTGTTGATGATGTATTTATTGCCTCGGCGTAGGCGAAGACAACTTTTTCTTTCTTTGGTTTGTACCTATGTAACAGTTATTTCCTAACTCTAACACACAATACATTAGTTGATTTTATTTTTTATTTTTTGACTGTGTAAATGTCTTGATTCACATCTGTTTGGTCAACCGAGGGGTAATTTTATGAGATGGATTCGTGTTGGGACATTTGTATGTGATGTATGAACTGTTTCGGGTGAGTTTCTGGGGTGATTGAGACATGTTTTGACTTGTCAGGTAGCCTGGGATTTGTGCAGAGTTGTTGCTGTTCTGAACGGGGAGATGCCTTGTACGAGACATCGATGTCTCGTACGAGTCATCCTCTGAATCTACGGCTGTTTCTCCTTTTTCCTCGAGGATTTGGTGTCCAAACTTGTATATAAACACCTCTAGTCCATCCTAGAATACCATGCAGCCTTGAATCAGTTTTGGGAACCTTTCTTTTGGAGTAAAATTCTCAATCTTTTGCTCCCAATGGCCCTAAGTAAGTCCGTCCCTTCATCAATAATTGTTGATGAGTTCTCTTTGGAATCAGAATTAGTAGAACGCTACAAGGGTGATTTAGCAACATTCTTTCACTCATTTAATAAACTTCGCCAAGAGAGATTCATGGAGATGTTCGGGTTTAAGATTCTTTTCACCTTGAAGAATCTAAAACCAGAATGGGACCTTTTAAAGGGAGTTGCACGCTGCTGGGATCCATCGACTCACCTCTTCAACTTTTCACTTAATGAGATGGTCCCTACTGTACAGGAGATGGCGGCCATCTTGGATATGCTGTTGACAGGGGTGGTTGCGGTGCCCAAGTATGACAAAGTACCGGTGGAATCTCTCAGGGATCTCTTGAGTATAGGCCTTCCCGAGGCGCAGAGTTATATTCATAACCGCTATGTCGATCTCCACTCTTTGCCTAGGAGATTTAAGGGTCGGGTGACTCGGGGTCATGGTGTGGATTCTCAGTGTTGCCTCTTGGCATTGTGCTTATTTCGAAGCATGCTTTTCATGAGAAAGTGTGGCATGGCGAACACGGAGCTCGTGGACATCGTTCTGCAAGCTAGAGGATGGGTCTTCAACATAACTCCTCTTATCTTGGGGGAGACCCTTCATGGCCTTGATGAGCTACATCGAACCGGCTCTATGACTCGGGGAAGTCCACTATTGTTGACTATTTGGCTCAGAGAACATTCCAAATTGTTGGACTCTCCGATCAAGTATTCACCTTATGCTTTCCATAGGCGGAGACTGTTAGTGAAGGATCTCACAATTGAGGAGAGGGCTCATCTTTTTTCTAAAGTGGAGACCAATGATATTGCTTGGTGCCCATCCTTTTGGAAGGTGAGGAGGTTCGTAGCTAATACCCTTGGGTATGACAGGGTCGCCTTCCGGGTTTGAGGGACTCTTCTTTCTATTTTGCTTGGAGGGTAATTCGACAATTCGGTCAGCAGCAGGACACTTTCTTGTTAGGGGGACGGCCTCGAGACATTTCTTTCATGGGTTCAGAGTTCTCTACGAGCTTGGCTCATGCTTGGGGGCAAGGCTGTTAGGTTTCGGAGTAACATGCGCAGCGGAAAATAGCATTAAAAATTTTAATGAAACCCAAAGCCCATAGATCCATTCATATGATTAAATCAAATACTTGCAATATGAATACTAGAAAACTAACCCTTGATGACTTTGATTTCTAGCCTTTGATCTTGGTGGAGACTTGAAGCTTGATCACGAAGTAAGAACACGAACTTTGAAGATGATAGCTTCACCCTCTAGCGGTATCCACACCATGAACGAAAATCAAGGAGCTTCTTGATCTTGGTTGCTAGACAAAAATTGTGAAACACGTTTTCACGATTGATATGAACTATATGGAATATTATTTGTGTATAATTTTGTTCTTCAATCTAGGATCTCTTAGAACAAAATAATTCTCTCTCAAACTCTTTGGAGGCTTGCACAAAAATATGTATTGATTCTGGCCAAATTAGGGTTGTTTATATACAAGTTAGACCTATTCCAAATAGGTAACTTGTGTCTAAACCCGCAAGGAATCGTAATTAGGAAAGTCCAAGACCTGTCCAAAATCTGTTTCTAAATTGAATCAGGAAACCAATCCTGACAAACTGTGTGGCCGCCCAAAACAAACTGTGCGGTCTCACACTCAACCTGGAACAATTATGGTACATTTGAGCCAAACTGTGCGGCCGCCCAAGATATTCTGTGCGGTTGCACACTTGCTCCAGTCTCCCTTAATTTCCAAAATCCCTCAATGGTCCTTCGTCCCAATATTCCAATATAGTCCTTTTTTAGGATTCGTTCTATTATGTGTGACCCTCTAGGATTATACTAAGTTGGAAATGGGTTCAAACATGAAACCATAAGATATGATTAGGTTCTAGCAAACCGTCATACCTACCCAAATAGTATAACTAGATACAAGTTCGCATTCCATTTAGAATATGTCACAATACTTTTGTCCACGATGTCATTGAACATAAGTCATGGTCAGTAAGTCAACTTGTCTTTGTTCAATACTTTCTCGATTCCGAATATGTTGATAATCCAAACGACATTGATCTAATCAATTCATTTGAGTCCGGCGGAACATTTTCATCAACATTATTCTTACGAGAGGCCTAAGCTTGACATCTCTCCGAGGAGGGACAAATTCATTTAGCTTATTATTCTTCCCTACGTGAATTCGATTATGCCAATCATATCCTTTATAACTACCCGGTTAAAGGTATCGTTTGAATATGTCAAACATAATGTTCATCAAGTGGAAGACTATAATAACGTCATGTCTAAGGATTCAGATGACATAACTAATATGAGATATATGTACGACATAGACCATGACATAAATCTCATACAGCGGGTCATGTCCAGTACCTTGTTCCAAACAAGTACCCATAAATCTAACATGATCATCCCATGATCATTTAGCCTTTATACTACTGCTTAACAAGTACTAGGGACGGATATTATTATAAGTAAACATGAACAACAATAATAATCAATACATCTCTTTATTAATATGAAATAAATGATAACAATTACAACGTTTATTAAACGTGCCTAGGGCACCACTACCAACAATCTCCCACTTGCCCTAGGCCCAATCTCTCATATATCTAATACCCATGGACCTAACATGACCATCATGTTTAGCTTGCGGAAGTCCCTTTGTTAGCGGGTCCGCAACATTATCATCAGTAGGTACTCTGCATATATTCACGTCTCCCCTATCAATGATTTCTCGAATGATATAAAAACGCCTAAGTATGTGTTTGGATTTCTGATGTGCTCTTGGTTCCTTTGCTTGAGCAATAGCACCATTATTATCGCAATAAAGGTCTATTGGATTAGCAATGCTAGGAACCACTTCAAGTTCAGTAATGAACTTCTTAATCCAAACAGCTTCCTTTGCAGCATCCGATTCAGCAATATACTCAGCTTCCGTTGTACAATCAGCGGTTGTACTTTGCTTGGAACACTTCCAGCTTACAGCCTCACCATTTAACATAAACACAAAACCCGATTGCGATCGACTATCATCTTTGTCGGTTTGGAAGCTTGCATCCGTGTAAGCACTTACAACGAGATCATCTTCCATTCCTACATAGACTAAAAACGAATCTTTAGTCCTTCTCAAGTACTTAAGAATCGCTTTAACAGCCATCAGTGACTTTCACCGGGGTCGTATTGATATCTACTCGTCATGCTCAAAGCATAAGATACATCCGGCCTAGTACATAACATGGTATACATGATGGACCCAATTGTCGAGGCATATGGAACATCATTCATTTTCTCACGCTCATCGTTTGTCTTAGGACATTGAGTCTTGCTTAGAGAAACTCCATGTAACACTGGCAAGGTTCCTCTCTTAGAATTTTCCATGCGGAATCTTCTAATTGTTGGGTTTCATAGCAACATGCGCAGCGGAAGATAGGCATTTAAAATTTAATAGAAACCCAAAGCCTATAGATCCATTCATATGATTAAATCAAATACAATAATATGAATACTATGAAAAACTAACCCTTGATGACTTTGAAGTTGCAACCTTGAATTCGATGGAGACTTGAAATCTTGATCACGAACAAAGCAAGAATCACGAACTTTGAAGATGATTAATTTCACCCTCTAGCTGTATCCACACACGAACGAATATCAAGAACACTTGATCTTGGTTGCTAGACCAAATTATGAAACATGTTTTCATAATTAAACATGAACTATATAGAATTTTATTTGTGTATAATTTTGTTCTTCAATCTAGGATCTCTTAGAACAAAATAAAACCTTCTCAAACTCTTTGGAAGCTTGCACAAACATTAGGTTTGAGTGCTGGCCAAATTTGACCTTTTATACATAAATATGACCTATTCCAAATAGGAAACTTGTGTCAAAATCCGTCTAAAATTCGATTCCTAATCAAATTAGGAAACCAGCCCCGACAGTCACTGTGCGGCCGCCCAAACCGAGGGGTGCGCCCGCCCGGTTCCATGTGCGGTCGCCCAGTTGTTCCGTGCGGTCGCCCAAGGCAGTCAGTAGGCCAGAAAATCCGATTTTCCAATATTTCCAATATAGTCCTTATTTAGGATTCGTTCTTTTGTGTGTGACCCTCTAGGATTACACTAAGTTGGCAATAGGTTCAAACATGAAACCATAAGATATGATTAGGTTCTAGCAAACCGTCATACCTACCCAAATAGTATAACTAGATACAAGTTCTCATTCCTTTTAGAACATGTCATAATCCCTTTGTCCACGATGTCATTGAACACAAGTCATGGTCAACAAGTCAACTTGCATTGTTCAATACTTTCTCGATTCCGAATATGTTGATAATCCAAATGACATTGATCCAATCAATCCATTTGAGTTTGGCCAAACATTTCATCAACATCATTCCTATGAGGGGCCCAAGCTTGACATCTCTCCGAAGAGGAACAAATCCATTTAGCTTATTATTCTTCCTTACGCGAATCCGATCATGCCAATCATACCCTTTATAACTACCGTGTTAAGGCAGCGTTTGAATATGTCAAACATAATGTTCATCAAGTGGAAGACTATAATAACTTCATGTCTAAGAATTCAAATGACATAACTAATATGAGATTTATATATGACATCGACCATGACATAAATCTCATACCGCGGGTCATGTCCAGTACCTTGTTCCAAACAAGTACCCATAAATCTAACATGATCATCCCATGATCATTTAGCCTTTATACTAGTGCTTAACAAGCTCTAGGGATGGAGATTATTATAAGCAAACACGAGCCATAATAATAATCTTTTTATCTCTTTATCATTATGAATAAATGATAACTCATACAACGTTTAACAAACGTGCCTAGGGCACCAACACCAACACTAATGACCTTGTCAATGTATGTACTTTGGCTTAAACCAATTATCTTCCTTGATCTATCTCTATATATCTTGATGCCAAGTATATATGCGGCTTCACCCATATCTTTCATTGCGAAGCACTTTCCTAACCAAGTCTTACAGACTGAAGTGTAGGAATGTCATTTCCAATGAGCAATATGTCATCCACATATAAGATAAGGAATAGCACTATGCTCCCACTAATCTTCTTGTATACACAAGGCTCATCTTCGTTCTTGATGAAGCCAAACTCTTTGACCGATTCATCAAAATGAAGATTCCATCTCCTAGAAGCTTGCTTCAATCCATAGATGGATCTCTGCAATTTGCATACTTTAGAATTTTGTTCAAAACCTTCTGGTTGTGTCATATACACATCCTCTTGAAGTTTTCCGTTTAGGAAAGATATTTTGACATCCATTTGCCATATTTCATAGCCATGATATGCGGCAATGGCAAGCAAAATTCTTATAGACTTGATCATTGCTACGGGTGAAAAGGTTTCATCATAGTCAATACCATGAACTTGCCTATAACCTTTCACTACAAGTCTAGCTTTGTAAGTATGCACCTTCCCATCCATGTCAGTCTTCTTCTTGAAGAACCATTTGCATCCTATGGTTTTTACACCTTCGGGCGCATCAATCAAATTCCAAACTTGATTATCTTGCATGGATTGCAATTCGGATTCCATGGCTCCAAGCTACTTGTCCGAATCAGGAGAAGACATCACCTCTTGGTAGGTGTTCGGTTCATCATTCTCAATGATCTCCACCTCATTACTATCCATTATGAGAAATCCATATCTCTCCGGCTCGGATCGTAACCTTCTAGATCTGCGAGTTACTTGTGTATTCTGAACAGGTTCCACAACTCTTTGTGGTTCTTGCTCTTGTTCCACTATTGGTTCAATATTATTTTTTGGATCTCAAATTTCTTCAAGATTTAATTTACTCCCACTGATTTCTTTGGAGAGAAACTCTTTCTCTAGAAAGACACCAGTTCGGGCAACAAAAACTTTGTTGTCCGTTTGGTTGTAAAATTAGTATCCTTTAGTTTTCTTAGGATATCCAACGAAATTACATTTATCAGATTTGTGTGCAAGTTTGTCTGAGACAAGTCTTTTGACAAAAGCTTCACAACCCTAAATCTTCATGAAAGACAGACAAGGCTTCTTTCCGCTCCACATCTCATATGGAGTCTTTTGAACCGATTTAGTTGGAACACGATTTAGTGTGAAAGGAGCGGTTTCTAGAGCGTAACCCCAAAAGGATATTGGAAGATCAACTTGACTCATCATTGATCGAACCATGTCTAACAAAGTCCGATTTTTCCTCTCGGACACATCATGGCATTTATGGTATTTGTGGTATATGAGTTGGTTTTACCTCGCATTCTATGTGCTATATGATGCTTATGATATTGTTCTTTATGCTTATCATTTTAGCATGAAACGTAGTTGCATTTTAGTAGCTTACTGAGATTCATTCTCACCCCTTATTTGTTTACTGTTTTAGATAAAGGCAAGTCCAGGGGATAGGTCACTTCACAAGGGAGGACGTCGGGTTGATAATCCATTTTGGAAAGTAAGTGTGGTTTAAAGGTTACATTATATAAATGTATAACCTTTGGGGTAGTGTACCCGAGACTTTATCCGTGTATCACTTATTTTGTTAAAGTGTGGTAATTATACATTTGTATAAGAGTGTGTAAGCCTTCGAGCTAAGTACTTTCGCTTGCGAAAGAGTTTGTTTGAAAGTTAAATGGAAGTCTTTGAACTTCGAGTATGGATTTTGTTAAACTTTATGAAAGTATATTTCGAAAAATTTCTAAAGTGTTTTATGACGTCTTGCACTCGTGTCCCAGGACCACGGGTCTGGGGCGCGACAGTTGGTATCAGAGCTTGGTTGTAGATGGTATAGAATGACTAAATGACCTAAGAGGGTAGTAGAGTATAGAGTGAGTAACGTTGAGTGTTCTATGTAGGTATTCATTCAAAATGGTTGGAACAGAAGGTGATCAGTCTGGGCCTTCAGGGCAAGATAAGGTCAGAGAGGAAGCTCGAATAAAGTTCCAAGGCATGTTTGAGGCTGAAATGAAAACAATTAATGATCAGAGACAAGAGAGGGAACAGGCACCACCAAGAGATGGGTTGGCACAATTCTTGAAGATGGCACCCATGGGCTATGATGGAGAGCCTGATGTATCTAAGACAGAAAGGTGGATTGAATCAATGGAAAAGATTTTTGATGCTTTGAGATGTTCTGAGGAAGATCAAGTCAGGTTTGCTACTTATAAGCTGAATGGAGCTGCCGAGCATTGGTGAAAAGCTTTGAAAACTAAATGGGATGAGACTCATGTACCTTACACTTGGGAGAATTTTCTGGGAAAGTTTAAAGAACACTTCATTCCCCGGGTAGATCAAGACAGGAAGGAAATAGAGTTTCTTAACTTGGAGCAAGGTTCTATGTCAGTGGCTCAGTATTCAGCTAAATTTTCCGAGTTGTCCAGGTATTGTACTTACTTAGTGGCAACTGAGGAGAGAAAGGCTACGAGGTTTGTGAAATGTTTGAAAACTGTGATTAGAACTCAACTAGTATCCTACAAGTTGCAAGATTTTCAAGATGTAGTTGATCGAGCCTACCAGGTGGAGCATGATATTGAGGAACACAAGATGAAAATGGAGTTGTTAGGTGCAGGGAGGCAAGGTAGGAAACAACAACAACGTGGTGATAATAGAGGAAATCAAGGTGGATCATCACAATTCAAAGGGTCTTCTCAAAGACAGTCAGGTAATAGAAATCAAAGTAACACTTCAGGGAGCCAGAACAGAGGAGTCTGTAATTATTGTCAGAAAGAAGGGCATTCAGAAGAAAGATGTTAGAAGAAGCAGGGCAAATGTTTGAATTGTGGTCAGTTGGGTCATTTTCAAAGGGATTGTCCTAGATTTAAGGTACAGGCATCGGGAAGTGCAGTTGGGTCATCTCAGGGCCAGAAGAGGGATTCTTCAGGAAAGCCTAAGGTGCAGGGTCGTGTCTTTGCCATTTCTCAACAACAGGCTTCAGATTCCTCTAATGTGATAGGAGGTATTATTTCTGTGTCTAGTTTGAGGGCACGTACACTTATAGACCCTGGCTCATCGCATTCTTATGTGTCCGTGCATTTTGCTTCTCGATTGCATTTATCTTTTGAATCTCTACCTTATGTGTTAGAGGTGTCTACTCCTATAGGGGAGTGTTTGGTGACCAATGAGGTGTTGCATTCTTGTGATGTGCATATACGTGAGCATGTTTTACCTATTAATTTAGTTATCTTACCATTACAAGATTTTGATACTATCTTGGGTATGGATTGGTTGGGTAAATATCATGCGTCTGTTGATTGTGCTAAAAAGGTGGTCACATTTTCTATCCCAAATGTTCCTAAATTTACTTTTGAAACTGTTCCCTGGGGTTGAGAGATTCGTATTATTTCTTATGTGAAGGCTAGAAAGTTGTTGAACCGTGGTTGTGCGGAGTATTTGGCTAGTGTTTTGGATACTACTAAAAGGGTTCCTGATATAGAGGATGTGCCTATTGTTAAAGAACTTTCAGATGTATTTTCTCCTGAGTATGTTATGCCTACTGACTGGGAAATCGAGTTCTATATTGACTTACTTCCAGGTACAACTCCTATATCTGAGGCACCTTACAGAATGGCCCCAGCTAAGTTGAAAGAGTTGAAGGTTCAGTTACAAGAGTTACTTGATCGAGGATTCATTCGTCCTAGTGTATCCCCGTGGGGAGCTCCAGTGTTATTTGTCAAAAAGAAAGATGGGTCCTTGAGATTGTGTATTGATTACAGAAAGCTGAATCAGGTAACTATAAAGAACAAATATCCGCTTCCTCATATTGATGATTTATTTGATCAACTTCAAGGGTCGGTTGTCTTTTCAAAACTTGACTTGAGGAGTGGGTATCACCAGTTGAAAATCCATTCTGAAGACATTTCTAAAACTGCTTTCCGTAGTAGATATGGCCATTATGAGTTTCTTGTTATGCCTTTTGGGTTGACTAATGCTCCGGCTGTTTTTTATGGATATGATGAATAGGGTCTTTAAGCCTTATCTTGATACCTTCGTGGTTGTATTTATTGATGATATTCTTGTTTGTTCCAAGTCTCCGGAGGAACATGAACAACATTTACGAATGGTTTTATCTATTTTTCGTGAGAAGCAGTTGTTTGCTAAATTCAGTAAGTGTGCTTTTTGACTCGATGAAGTATCTTTTCTTGGGCACGTGATTTCTAATAAAGGTATATCTTTTGATCCATCCAATATTGAGGCTATTATGAATTGGAAGAGGCCAGAATCAGTTACAGAAATTCGAAGCTTCTTGGGGTTAGCCAGGTACTACAGAAGGTTCATTGAGGGGTTTTCTAAGATTATTCTTTATGTGTGGAATGAAAAATGTCAAGTTAGGTTTGAAGAGTTGAAGAAGAGATTGACTACAGCTCCTATTCTTGCCCTACCTAATGGTCATGATGATTTGGTAATATATAGTGATGCTTCTAAAAAAGGCCTCGGGTGTGTATTAATGCAAAATGGAAGGGTGATTGCGTATGCTTCAAGGAAGTTGACTCCGAGTGAGAAGAATTATCCTACCCATGACATGGAGCTTGCGGCTATTGTCTTTGCATTGCACAAGTGGAAACATTATCTTTATGGAGCAAAATTTGAGAGTTTTACCGATTATCAAAGTTTGAAGTATCTTTTCTCTCAAAAGAAGTTGAATAACAGGAAAAGAAGATGGATGGAGTTACTGAAGGACTATGATTGTACTATCTCTTATCATCCGAGTAAAGCAAACGTAGTAGCTGATGCCATTAGCCGGAAATCTTATATGGCTTCATTGATGGTGCGTGAATGGAAGATGTTGGAGGATGCTAGAGATTGGGATCTGTATGAGTCAAAGCATGGAGCTATTTTTGCGAACATTCGAGTATTACCAACTTTAATTCAACAAATAAAAGAAGCTCAGAAGGATGACCCGGAGTTGGTAAAGATTATGGATAAAATCAAAGATGGTAAATTTGAGGATTTCTCTCTCAGTTCTGAAGGGGTATTGACTTTCAGAGGTCGATTATGTGTGCCTAATGTTGATGGGATTAAACACCAAGTCCTTGATGAAGGCCATAAATCGAGGTATACTATTCATCCTGGGAGTACTAAAATGTATCAGAATTTGAAGAAACACTTTTAGTGGAATAATATGAAGAGGGAAATAGCAGATTATGTATCCAAGTGTTTAACATGTCAACAAGTTAAAGTTGAACATCAAAGGCCCGCGGGATTGCTTCAACCATTAGAGATTCCGGAATGGAAGTGGGAGCATGTTACTATGGATTTTGTGATAGGGTTACCTCGTACACGAAGAAGGTTTAATGCAGTTTGGGTAATCATGGATAGATTGACAAAATCCGCTCATTTTTTTTCCTACCTCTTGAGATTGGCTATTCGATGGAAAAGTCATAATGGGCCTTTTGAAATTATAGAAAGAGTGGGAGATCTTGCGTACTATCTTGCGTTGCCATCTTCTTTGGGTGAATTCATAACGCATTTCTTATCTCCGTGCTTTCAAAAATTTGTATGATCCATCTCATATGTTATCAGAGATACAAGAGGATCTAGAACCCGAGATGTTTTATATAGAGCAATCAGTTCGAGTGATTGATACCAAAGTTCAAGAGTTGAGAAACAAGAGTATTCCGCATGTTAGAATGGTATGAAGGAATCATAATGTTGAAAAGTCAACTTGGGAACTTCGGGAGGAAATGGAAAGGAAATATCCCTGGTTATTCGATTCGTTTGGTAAGTAACCCTAAAATTAGAGTCTAATTTTCTTTAAGGGGGAGTGATTGTAACGACCCCAAAACCCATCCCTATTTATTTTATATTTTTGGGGGTTTTAAATTGATATTATGTGTTGCATAATATTTTATGATTTGCACATCTTATTTGATTATTTGAGTTAGTTACTTAGTTAGTAGTAACAATTGTTAAGGGAGTTATTTGGTGTTAGTTGAACTATAAGGGCCTTTGTGAAAATATAACTAGAGGGGTTTAATTGTTAGAAGTTAAAGTAGAAGGGCCTAGGTGGAACTTGTTAAATATCAACTTACTCTTATCCTCCCATCACTCTCTGCGTAGAACACACCCACACACAAACACAATTGAACTTTCTTAAGTTGCTCTATCTCTGTATCCATGGAAAAGGTAAGGGTTTCTCTCATTTTAATTTTCTTTCTTTTTAATTACTTCTCTATTCTAAAATCTAATTACACCAAAATGTTCAGGGTGTTGAGTAGAGTATTTCTACCTGATCAAAATATATTTCATTTATACTTTCCCCAGAATAGGTATGTTACTAATTCCCCTTTTATATGTTAAAATGGTCATATATGTTATACTTGATGCTTGTAATTGTTAATTTTGTGATTTGGGTGAATTTTGTGATACTTGTAATTTTGGGACAAAGGGAGTATTAATATACTGTGAAGAAAAACAATGGTTTAGACTTGAAAGTAGGGTCTTGGGTATTGCCTAGTTGTTAGTAAAGGTATACTTATACTTTTGGGACGGTAAAATATTTAAATGGAATAAAAGAAAATTATTCTATTATTTGTGGGACGGTAAAAAGAATGAAATAAACTTGAAAGTAAAGTTTTGGGCATGTATTGCACTCCTATGTATTGTTAGTATTGTAAAAACGCTAGTGAAAGTATACTCCTACGTTTGGGACGGTGAAACGAAGGGAGTAAAATTAGCAAGTTTTGGGCCTGTCAAGTTTTTGGACGACCGCTCAGAATGGGTTGGGCGACCGCCCATGCTATCTGAAAGGTTTAGTCTGGGATAGAGTATTTTGGACGACCGCCCAGTCTGGTATGGGCGACCGCCCATAAGTGCTGAAATGTTGAGTTGTTCCAATCCAAGTGATTTAGAGTTCAATCTTGGTCTAGGTCTTAGGTGATATCCTAGAGTACCTAGAGGGTTGTTGTGGAACACTCTAGTGTTTGAAATCGGTTTCTTTGTGAACATATGTGTTGTGGAATTTGACTGAATATTAATTGGATATTGTTGAACATCTTTTCATGTGGTTTGGATTGGTTCATCTTTGTGATGTGTTTGGCTTGGTTCCCTACTTTGGAATCATTGCCCCCGGTTGTTGTTTAAGAAAGTATTCATTACTATGCTCGTGTTTAAAGTCCAGCTGGTACTTGTTGTGGTGTCAGGCAGTGGGAGAATTATAGTGGTACAAGTTAAGTTCACTATAAGTTTTTCCATTGGTACCTTGAGTCAGGCAGTGGGAGAATTATAGTGGCACACAAGCCAAGTTCACTATAAGGTTTTCCACTGTTGCCTTTTCTGTTTCCCTAGTCGAGATTGGCCTTGGATGGGATGAATTAGCTCCCTCGTGTGAGCCTTGGGTTATGACTTTGTGTCATATTCCCCCCGTTGTTACTTTGGTTCTTATGGTTATGGTTTGGTTTTCGGGATCCCGGCTTCAGCTATTTATGCTGCTCAGATGGTTTTCTCAGATGGTATTCTCAGACAGTTATGTTTATTGGGTAAACCTTGGCTTGGTATCCACCTGAGTGTGGCATTTGTGGTATTTGTGGTATATGAGTTGGTTTTACCTCTCATTCTATGTGCTATGTGATGCTTATGATATTGTTCTTTATGCTTATCATTTTAGCATGAAACGTAGTTGCATTTTAGTAGCTTACTGAGATTCATTCTCACCCCTTATTTGTTTACTGTTTTAGATAAAGGCGAGTCCAGGGGATAGGTCACTTCACAAGGGAGGACGTCGGGTTGATAATCCATTTTGGAAAGTAAGTGTGGTTTAAAGGTTATATTGTATAAATGTATAACCTTTGGGGTAGTGTACCCGAGACTTTATCCGTGTATCACTTATTTTGTTAAAGTGTGGTAATTGTACATTTGTATAAGAGTGTGTAAGCCTTCGAGCTAAGTACATTCGCTTGTGAAAGAGTTTGTTTGAAAGTTAAATTGAAGTCTTTGAACTTCGACTGTGGATTTTGTTAAACTTTATGAAAGTATATTTCGAAAAATTTTCTAAAAAGTGTTTTATGACGTCTTCCAATCGTGTCCCGAGCGTGGGGCCAAGTAGGACCACGGGTCTGGGGCGCGACACATCACATGGAAGAGCTAGAAGACAAAGTGGACTTTACTTCACTTTTCCATTCTTTTTTGGTATTTTTTAGCAAATCACTTCATAGCCGTAGTTATTTCTTTTCTTTTTTTTAGTACGAACAAAAAAGGGATCCTACTCACCTAAGTGGCATTGCGGGTGAGACTATACCCTCCTATCCAGTTCGATCTCTTAAATAATAGTCAATTCCTCTTTTTTTCTACACTATTGTCCTTTACAATCAAAAAGAAAAGTAACGTAGAAATGGTAGAACTACGCAGTGAGAATGACTATTCAAAGGCAATTCCATTTTCTGGAACACGCCCCGTACTCAACATAATGCTAAAAGAAGGATACTTCTCCGATCTTGGACTTGGCAAAGACTTGCAAGGTATCAAAGAACCACCACCCATCGTTCTATATCCACCCGAACATGGCCTAGGATACGAGTCACCACTCAAGAATATCCCTAAGGAACAAAGGGATTGGACTTCATACATAGTACCAATTGTACCACCCTATAGAAAGACACTAAATGGGTACTTTGTAGGTGAGGGGGAAAACTTGCCATACTTCATATTCCCTGAACCATGGATCGACCATAGGGGGAAGCAACACCGGGCTTTGAAATCTTCAATGACTGTGATCCATACTCACTTGAAACAGAACCGATACAATTCTCGTGGCTTCCTCGAGAATTAGGGGTTACCAAGGCCGAAGTATTCAGTGAATGGGACTTTGTGTTGGGAGAAGACCTACTACGCTAGTTTCTCAGCCTTTGCAAGCTAGAGGACACTCAAGTCAATGCAATAGACAAGGGGGACGCTCCAAAGCAAGACTATACCAAGATCATCAAGAAATGTGACGAGCCCATCAAGAATAGGTAAACAACTGGGGACAATAGCAAGTGAAGACTTCCTGATCCAAGAACTAGGATGCGCTCCCCATCCCCATAGGAAGAGAAATCTTATAACTCTTACATTAGAATCAGATACCGCTACCGATGAGCTCACCCAAGAGGACTTGGATGACATCGCGGAATGTGTGTTCCCCTACTTTCTTAATAAAAAATTAGATATTTCCGAGTATCCTGAGATTGCAAGCTTCATGAATGATGAATTAACTAATAACTCTAACGAATTAGATAATAATGAGTCATATGATGAGATAGATCAAGAAAACGAACAAATCTTAAAAGAAATTAATAAGCAAGTAGGTTATCGTGGCAGAAATGGTCCTATTGATGCCGAAGAAATGCAAACAATTAATTTGGGGACGGGCGATGATCCAAAAGAGACCAAGATTGGCCGTTTATTTAGGGGGGAAGAACGACACGCCCTCATAGTGATTCTTCGAGAATTCGTAGATCTGTTCGCATTGTCCTACAAAGATATGCCGGGGCTATCCAATTCGATTGTTGAACATAAGATACCGCTGCTTCCCGATTCGAAGCCAGTCAAACAAAAACTCTTCATAATTAAACCCGAGTGGTCGGTACAAGTCAAACAAGAGATAGAAAAACTCTTGAGTGCCGGGTTTATCAAAGTGATAGAGTATCCAACCTGGTTGGCTAACACTGTGCAAGTTTCCAAAGCAAATGGGAAAGTTTGTGTCTACGTAGACTTCTGTAACCTCAACAGAGCATCTCCAAAGGACGACTTTCCTCTTCCCAACATAGACATGCTCGTCGACAATACCGAAAAGTACGAGGTCCATTCATTCGTAGACGGATTCGCTGGGTACAATCAAATACTTATGGCTGAAGAGGATCAACACAAGACAGCGTTTACCACACCGCGGGGGACGTTCTGCTATACAGTCATGCCATTTGGACTCAAGAATGCTGGAGCCACTTACCAGAGAGTGGTAACTGCGCTATTCCACAACATGATACATAAAGAAATGGAGGTATACATCGATGACATGATCATACACTCAAAAGGTTCGGATGGACAGCACTTTGTTGACCTTAGAAAATTCTTTGAAAGGTTGAGACACCACAAGATGAGGCTTAATCTAGCCAAATGCACATTCGGAGTAGTAAAAAGAAAAGTCCTTGGGTACATGGTCACCGAGCGTGGTATAGAAGCTGACCCCGCTAAGATTAAAGCCATAATTGACATGACATGCCTCCACCTAAGACACAGAGAGAAGTAAAGGGATTCATGGGTCACCTTCTTTACATCTTTCATTTCATTAATCAACTCACGACAATGTGCGAACCCATTTTCAAACTCCTCTAGAAGAATCCATCTCTAGAATGGACCGAAGAGTGCCAAGAAGCATTCGAAAAGGTCAAAGAATACTTGATTAATCCTCCTGTATTGGTCCCACCACATAAAGAAAAACAATTGATCCTGTACCTTACAGTCAATGACACTGCACTAGGGACTATGCTAGCACAAGAGCAACCCGACTTGAGGAAAGAGAATGCCATCTACTTTGTCAGCCGTCGCTTTCAATGGGTTGAATTGAAATACTCCGCACTAGAAAAATTGTGTACAGCACTGGTATCGGTAGCTGAGAGACTCAAACCATACATGGAAGCATCTCCCGTACAACTGATTGCCTGAATGGACCCGATGAAGTACATCCTCGAGAAATCGCATGTCTCCTCTAGAATAGCTAAGTGGTACTTTATGCTCGCGGGGTATGATATCACTTACATCACACAGAAATCCGTAAGAGGAAGAGTCTTTGCTGATCATTTAGCCGAATTTCCATGTGATGAAGCGAAGGGGGAACCCACGATTTCCTGATGAAGACATCATGGCAATAGCAGAAAATAAGTGGCAATTATTTATCGATGGCACAGCCAACAAATGAGGATATGGTATCGGCATGTTACTAATAGATCCCTAGATTTTTACACTCCACTCGCAATTCGCCTTGACTTCGAGGCCACTAACAACATTGCCGAGTATGAAGCTTACATAGCGGGGCTTGAAGCAGCTTTAGAAAGAAATGTGACCGAACTAGAGAGGTATGGAGATTCACAACTCATAATCTATCAGTCACTCAAAAAGTGGAAGATACAAGATCCTACACTTCAGAAATACAACGACCATCTCCAAGACTTGGTTAAATAATTCAAAGAAGTCACTTTTCACTATCTTCCTAGAGATAATAACCGCTTAGCAGATTCGCTAGCCATGCTAGCATTACTTGTGGAGATTCTTGAATGGACTGAAGTCAAAACATTCAAAGTTGCGAGATGAACGTTTCCCGCTTATCACTCAATCATAGACTTACATGACTACAAAGAGGCGTGTGACTCTATTTCTGTCAATACCTTAGAAAATAAACCATGGTACTATGACGTATGGCGTTTCCTCCGGGACAGAACATTCCCATTGGACACATCACCTAAAGCAAAGATAGCTCTCAAATGATTCGCTGCCCAATTCGTAATTATAGATGATCTCCTCTATAAAAAACATCACAAACATTATTTACTCTATGTTGCTGAGCACGAAAACATAGAAATCATGGACCAAGTCCATCAAAGAGTCTATGGAACCCACATGAATGGCAACATGCTAGCAAATAAAGTTATCCGACTAGGGTACTATTGGGCTACAATGGAAGCCGACTACGCCGACATGGTTAAGAAGTGCCACAAGTGTCAGATCCATGCTAACTTACAACACGCACCACCATCTGTGTTATACCCCATGACATCCCCTTGGCCATTCTCTACATGGGGAATAGATGTCATTGGAAAAGTCTCACCGATAGGTCACAATGGACACTCGTTCGTATTGGTCGCCATAGACTACTTCACCAAATGGATCGAACTCAATCCTACAAAGTCTTAAATGCCAAGAAGGTGGCTGAGTTCATTAAGACCAACGTTATATGCCGATATGGGGTACCTCATGAGATGATATCTGACAATGGCACACACTTTGAGAAAGAATGTGACCAGCTACTCACAGAGTACAAGATAGAAAGACATCAGTCATCACCGTACCGACCACAAACCAATGGAGCAGTCGAAGCTGCTAACAAAACCATTGAGACCATCATCAGAAAAATAGCTAAGACTGGCAAAGATTGGACTGAGAAGCTACCTTTTGCACTTTGGGGCTACCATACCTCAATCCGTACCGCCACCGGTGAAACTCCATACGCCCTAGCCTATGGGATGGAAGCAGTGTTACCAATCGAATTAGAAGTACCGTCACTAAGGGTTCTCCTAGAAAACCAAGTAAATGAAGGCACATGGTTGAACAACTGTTAAGAGCAACTAGACCTGCTAGATGAATGACGACTTCGAGCCGCCGAGCATATCCAAGCATATCAACGGAGAATGACCCGAGCATTCATCAAGAAAGTCAAATCCATAAACATCAAAGAAGGGGACCTTGTCCTGTGCGAACATCATCCTGGGCCATTCAACCCCATGAGAAAATGGGGACCAAGATGGATAGGTCCTTACATAGTCAAGAAGATCTTCTCTGGAGGAGCGGTACAACTCGCAGACCTAGATGGGGATCAACTGCCGAAGCCCGTCAACACAGACAAGCTGAAGAAGTACAACTCATAGCTCCATCCCCTAGTTCAAAAAACAATGATGATAAAAAGAGCAAGAGAAAAGAAGCCCGCTAGATTGAAAACTTGGAAGGGCGGTCTAGGCAAAAACCAGGGTGTGCATACAAAAAAAAAAAAAAAAAACTTAACTTCGGGACAGACCTCGTACAAGACAAGCAAACAAGCACCAATGAATACATTTTCTCTTTCTTGAACAAGAACTACGATGACCTGAGCTCCTTATTTAATTGATGTAAAAGGAGAACGTAGGCACCCTTTTGGTCCGGTCTATTCAATAAATAAAAATCAAAATTTTGTTCTTTTATTAATTAAATGCATTTCAAAAACAATATGAAAATTCCTAACATGAACTACCAACTTGCAAAAGAAAATAAATAAAACACTAAAAATCAAAACATTGGTCTATCTAAGCAATCTCTCGATACTCCCAAAAATATGCTTCTTCCTTGACTTAGTAGGGACTCGACTACGGTCTGTCTTGTCATTTATCTTCCTCTTGCACCAAGGTATGTCAAAACCTGGAGGAACATCAAGTCTGCTGAACACTGAGGGAGTCAATCTCGCGAACACGTGAGGTCTATCAAAAGTTTGCAATTTACCGGGAAGTCCATTCACTATCTTCTCGTAAAAGTCACTATCAAGAAAGTCCTGGGTAGCGTCTACACTGACATTAGAAGGATCCTCCTTAGCTTCCTTCTTCCTCAAACTCAAGCTAGGATCGAATTGGTCCCCCAACAAAGGACAATGAATCTCATCAATACCCTCGACAATGGGACAGAGTTCTTCGAGAAGCCAATGCAAATATTTATCCGATAGATAAATGCTCCCTCCATTATGACGGAGATTGGTCCAACGATCTATGGTGGTACCCTTCCCCAAAGCACGAGCCAAGATTGTAGCGAACTCCAAGTCCACGAAAGAAATGTCTCGAGCACGTCCCCCTAGCACAAAAGTGTCTTGTTGCTGACCGAACTGTCGCATCACCCTTTGAGAAAAATAAATGGAGGATTCTCTCAAACCTGGAAGAGCGACCCATTCGTATCCGTCGGTACTAGCCACAAACTTCTTCACCTTCCAAAAGGGTGGACACCAAGCAATGTCATCGGTCTCCGCTTTCGTGAAAAGATGGGCCCACTCCTCAATACTAAGATCTTTCACTAGCAATCTCCGCCTATGAAAAGTATAAGGAGAATACTCGGTACAATTTAAAATGCTCCCGAAGCCAAATGGTCAACAACAATGGACTTCCCCGAGTCATAGAGCTGGTTCGGTGCAACTCATCAAGACCATGAAGGTCTCCCCTAAGATAAGAGTAACAATATTGAAGGCCCGTCCTCTAGCTTGCAGAATAATGTCCACTAGCTCTGTGTCTGCTATTCCACACTTGCTCATGAAAAGAACGTTCCGGAATAAGCACAAAGCCAAAAGGAAACACTGGGAATCCGCACCATAAGTATGTGTCACATGACCCATAAATCTCCTTGGCAAAGCGGAGAGATTGTCATAATGGTTGTGGATATAACCTTTCGCTTCATGAAGGCCTATACTCAATAAGTCCCTAAGAGACTCCAACGGTACCTTGTCATGCTTAGAAATGGCAATCACACCAGTCAATGGCATATCCAAGATTGGCGCCAACTCCTCCACGGCGGGAACCATCTCATTAAGCGAGAAGTTGAAAAGATGGGTCGAAGGATCCCTAAAACGTGCTACTCCTTTCAAGAGATTCCAATCCGGTTTTAGGTTCTTCAAAGTGAAAAGGATCTTGAACAAAAACATCTCCATGAATCTCTCTTGACGAGACTTGTCAAAGGAATGAATAAATACCGCTAAGTCATCCTTATAGGACTTCACCGATTCCGAGTCTAGAGAGAATTCATCAACAATCATTGATGAAGGGACGAACTTACTTGGGGCCATTAAGAGCAAAAGGTTGGGAATTTAGCTCTAAGAGGAGAGTTTCGTGAACTAATTTAAGGCTGCATGGAATTCTAGGATGGACTAAAGGTCTCCATATATGAGCTTAGATACCAAGTCCTCAGGGAAAGAGGAGAAACTGTCCCATATTTGAGGGATGGCTCTTACGAGGCACTGATAGCTCGTATGAGGTATCTCCCCTGTTCAGAGCAAGCAACGATTCTGCTCAAATTCAGACTGCCCAACATGTCAAAAACATCTCTTAAACACCTCAAAAACGCATCCATGACAGTTCATACATCATATACAAATGGCCCAACACGAATCCATCTCATAAAACCCCCACGGTTTTGTTGGTGTTATTCCCTTGGCATGTTGTTTGTACAATTAATGTTATTATTTATAAAGATATTGAATGTTTGATTATTATATCTTTTGCATGTTTATTATAATAATCCATGTCCCTGATAATTATGATTAATTATTAGTATAAGTTTAATAGATAATCATATGATGATTATGGTGTATGGGATACAATTAGACTTATGGGTATTTATTGGAGAACAAATACTGGACTGACCCCTATGAGATTTATGTCATGGTCACAATGTCATAATTAAGTCTCATATAGTTATATCACTGGAATCTCTAGACCTGAGGTTATTACAGTCTTCCACATAATGAACATTACATTTGACATATACAAACGTTATCCCTAACCGGATAGCTATAAAGAATATGATTGGCATAATCAGAATCATGTAGGGAAGAGTAATAATCCAAGATGGGATTTGTTCCTCGTCAAGAGAGATGTCAAGCTTTGGCCACTCGATGAATGGTATTGATGAAATGCATGGCCATGCTCAAATAAGATTTTTATTATCAATACAGTCGGGATCGAGAAAGCATTGAACAATGTAAGTTGATCATTGACCATGGCTTACGTTCAATAAACATCGTGTAACAAAGAGATTGTGTTATGTTCTATTTAGGAAACTTTGGATTTCAAAGTTATACTAATTGGGTAGTCATAATGGCTTGCTAGAGTCCGCTTATGACTTACGAGGTTTGACTGGTTCGGACTCGTTGTCAACTTAGTATAATCCTATTGGGTCATACACGCAGAACAAATAATTAAAAGGAGCAAAAACCAAGGAAACTAAAGGGAGGCACCGCATGTACGGCTGGCCAGGCCCCGTACGACTGGTAAGCTACCGTACGGATGCCCCCCCCCCGGCTGACAGTTTTATTTTAAGCAGTTCTTGTTGATCAAGAATACCTAAGTCCTAAAGGGTTTTGGACACCCCTTATATATAATGTAAACTAACGGGAATTGTTCCCTAGCTATTGATTTGATCAATTCCAAACTCTTTCTTTGAAAAAGAAAACACACATAATATACTAGGATCATTGTGTTTGATTATTCCCAATCATCAACCACAATTATCTTTGGGAGCTTTGAAGAATCGTTCTTCACAATCGTTTTTCAATCCGAAGGCCTAGCAGTCAAGTTCAAGAAAGCGTTCTTGAAATCTGTTCGTTGTGTGGATCACTGATAGAGGGCGTTCTTCTTAACGTCTAAACCAAGTTTTATCTTGATCTACAAGGGTTAGTTTCTTTCATCTTGATATTATGAATTATTGTTCATAGCGGATCTAGGCTATTAGGTTTTATTCATGTCTTTCTTCCGCTGCGTATGATTGCACGAAACCCAACAGTGGTATCAGAGCCCCGTTGATGATCAATAATTCTAATATAGTCATGATATAATTATTTAATGCGATTATTTAATTGGTATGATCATGAGTAAGATGAATTTATGTGATGAATTTTATATGAGATATAAGATATGAATGCTAGCTGATGTGGTTATAATATTGATTTGATTAATATGTATGATCGCATTTATCATGTTATAATCGAATTATAATTGTTGATAATATTGATCTAATTTGTATGAGGAATAAATTGGTTATTGTTTGTATGAATAAGATGGGTTAAATTCGTATTCTGTATTTTTCGTATTTCTGTAATTTGATTATGTAAAAATACGATAATGGATTGATCGAATTTCTGAAAAAACTGGAATTTGGAGAAACTGATCATGGCCACCGTACGGTTGGACTGCCGACGTATGCCTGAGTCCATGCCGTACGGCGCCTGTGCATTTTTCCAGAAAGTTGCTCTGTTTTCTGGTGTCCAGATTGTTCTGTAAATTTTTTACAGAATTTGAATCTGGAAACCGAAACTGGTTTCAGACGACTGGTTTTTGAAACCGTGTTTCCTGAAACAGTTTTCTGCGAAGAATTCAGAATAACTGCAAAAATCAGAGTTCTAAAGAGTTTAGAACTGCTGTAATCTGTGAGATTAAGAGACAATAAAAGATCTTGAAACAAGTGTCCGATCTATATGGGAATATGGATGCCTTTTGGCTTAGTTTCGACCGTATAGAAAATTTGCTTGGTTTCTTTATCCTAGTACGGGAATGTGGATGCCTTTAGCTTAGTTTCGACCGTACGGTTTGTGCTCTCAATTTCAAGATGATCTGCGGATGGTTTGTGCAGACACCCCGCCTTGGACCTCTCATGTCCCGAT
Organism: Campanula takesimana; assembly: GCA_026119855.1. Classification (NCBI taxonomy): domain Eukaryota; kingdom Viridiplantae; phylum Streptophyta; class Magnoliopsida; order Asterales; family Campanulaceae; genus Campanula; species Campanula takesimana. The sequence goes on from JAOWBW010000030.1 coordinate 2,547,024, forward strand.
TGCATACACATTCTTTGTCTTCCTCTTTTCTGTTAAGTTTTGTTACTTTTCGTTAACTTTCGTTACTTTCCTTTAAGTTCATGACTTACTCCGTTAGTCTTGGATTTAACTAAGTGGCAAAGTCAACCTTTAGTCTTTGTTTCATTTATTTTCGTTGACTTTCGTGAAGTTCGTTAAGTTTTTGGATTAATTCTGTTAGTTTTGGGGCTTAATGCATAACGGGGTTAACATTTGGGATAAAATATGAATTTTCTGAAGCTGGGATGCGCACGCCTTTGCCCTCCTTTGTGGGAAGCGCGCGCTTCCCGCTTCCAGAATCTCAGATTTGGCCAAATTTCCCTCCTTTTTTGATTTGTAACCCCCAAGGCCATTATGCCTTGGCTTGATCCGGGGAAGGGCCATCTTTGTGACCAAAAATACTTCCCTAACACCTATAAATACCTCTTCATGCCACCATGGAAAAAGAGGAAGAATTCTTGAATCAAAAACACTTTAAAACACATAAAATCCATTTTCAAAGAGTGGTCACTATAGACAATTTGGTTCTTCTCCATTCAAGCACAAGGTACAATGTTCATTCTCTTAGAAACTTTTAATATTATCTTTATTTTCTCTCCTTGTTAAAATCTTTTTATTACACTCTTCATCTTTAATGTGTATGCAATCTCCATAAAAGGGATACAACCAAAAGGCCACTTCACTATTGAAGTTTGGCCAAGGTTACATCCCAACATTCCAAATTCCACTTTAATTTTCATTTCATTTTTTCATGTAATTTTTTGGCATAATTGTTACATGTAATCTTTTAGCATAAATTAATAAATAAAAACAATTCTCTTTTATTTCCTTTTAATTTTCCCCTTTCTTTCCAGTGTAATTGTTAGCACTTCTTACATTAATAATTGAAGGACTTTTCTTTTAGTATTAGAACACCAAAAGTAGCAAAACCCGCGTAAGCGGGGCGGAGTGGGTGTTTAAGTACTTCCCACTCCGTCACCTAACCCCCGAACCCCTCATCTTAAGAATCTTTGGTTTCGTAATCAATAAAAAAAGCTATTTTCTTAGGTTTTCTCGCGTTCCTCGAAAACGTGGGTGGCGACTCTTAAAATCAAGTAGACATCCTAGGATAATTCACCGCTCTAGCCAAGCCGTGGTTTCCCGAGGTATCTACAGTGGCGACTCCGCTGGGGACATAGAGGGTTAAACTTGCATTTTCTGCATTTGGTGTTCTTATATCTGTTTTCTGGGCATTCTGGTAAAAAGGGTAGGAAGCGCGCACCTCCGGCCTTCTTGGCCTAAAGCGCGCGCGTCCGACCCTTATTACCAGAATCGCCCACCTTCCATCTTGTCCTTCAAATTTCATATTTCTATGCTAACAAGTTTTTGCAGGGGAAAGTTACATAATTTGGGACCAGGGCAATCCCCTGAGTCCGGGGTTTCTTCTGACATTCCAACAGGTACCCCAGATGCGCGCGCCTCCCACATTCATGGCGCAATGCGCGCGCTTCCCACGTAACTGCCCTGAGTCGCGCGCTTCTGGGCCATTTTCCAGAACAGAACAGTAAACAGAACAGTGAACAGAATGGGCAGTTTTGACAGTGTGTGGGCACCGGGCCTGCATACACCCCCGTTTACTTTTGTTTATTCATTTTTATCGGTCACACGGGTGATTCGAAAGTTGTAAATTACGTGCTTATTTGTTTTTTTTTTTATTTCCTTTGAAAAAAAATATTTTGTCACTGGTTAGACCTCACACTACGCGCACAATTCTTATCAACTCTCTCTTTAGCCAAGAACCAACCACACAACTCTAGTTAGGGTCTAACACTCCATGACTCAAGTCGGTTTCCATGTGCCGAGATTTCCCTAAACTAATGTCTTCAAATCATACATGCCACTCGTTGTTATGGATGAAATAAAAATCCGCCCCTAAGTGGTCATAATGGACGCTAATAAAAAATCCGTCCCCGCATGAATGCTTTACTACATTAATTTAGTTTAATCCCGACACATGTAGGATTCACAAGCGTGGTGGAATCCAATGAGTATATGGGACCGTGAGAAGGTCTATATACTAGTGTGACGATTCCACTATTTTTCTAGAAACCCCAAAAAGGGCCACGTCCTTCCGACTGCTGTAAATAATAATAAAAAAAGAGTCTTTTCTTTATGTGGTTTGAGTCTTTACTTTTGTTTATGGGTGAAATAATTTTATCCAAAAGGTGTTTCTGGGGCCATCCTAAGATCGACCTTGTTCTCTCCATAGGTCCAATGGCTTCAAACGGCAACGACAACGGCATTCCCGTGTCCAACGAAGGGTTATTCCGCATGGTGGAAGCATTGAATGGGCAAGTTGATACACTAGCCGAGAATGTCCGCCACAAGGATAATTTATGGCGAGCCCGTTACGAGCATGTGAAAACGGCCCACAAGAAAGAAGTTGCTCAACTCAAGAACCAATTGAAAGGGCTCACGAGTGAAAGAAAGGTCCAAAGCATTGATACCGGTTTGGTCAACACTCTCATGACCTACATTGACCAAAGGCTTAATGGGCTAAATTTGCACAAGGGCCCAAGCACCGATCTTCATCAAGCTTCTCTCCTCATGAACACAATGAAGACTCTTCCCGAAAAGTTCAAGATGCCCGATATTGGCAAGTTCAACGGCAACTCTTGCCCCGACGCTCATGTTGACTCCTACATTTGGGCCATGCTACAAAAGAAAGTGTCTCCTCAAATAATGGCACAATGCTTCCCGCTTACTCTCGAGGGGGTCAAAAAAGATTGGTATATGGGTCTTCCAGTTTCCACCCGCCTCAATTGGGATGTCGCTATGCTTGCCTTCAAGTCACAATATTAGGGCAACTCCATATTCTGCTCCACCAAGAAGGAATTGGAGAGCACCGTGCAAATGGGTGATGAATCATTTGGGGACTTCTATCGCCGTTGGAATGACAAATGGAACAAATGGACATCTTCTTGAAGTGTTTGAAAATGGACTACCGCACTCATCTTAGTGGGGCTTTTCACTCCGATTTTTCAAGCATGTATGATGCGGGGGCTAGAATTGACAATTTGCTCCGAGAAGTGGCCGAGTCCTCCTATGACACAAGCTTCAACGACAAAGGGTTCCCAAGCAATGACATGGAAGAATGTAGTGATATGGAAGACTGCAACGACAATGAGGACTACAACGACATGGGGGATGACGACAACAATCTCCGTTTCTCTTTCTCTACATAGAAATAGGATAAAAAAAAAAAGAGTCAAAAGTCCTCTAATGTGTGCATTAATATTTTCTCTCGTCCAATGTTAAATTTTGAGTCAATCATTAAATAAAAGTCGTTCTTGTCCTCATACACTCTTCCAAGTTGTTCAATCTAATTCTTGGCAAAATGATGAAAAGTGTCTAAACAAGTTTTGGAATGAAGGCCATCGCTTGAACGCCTAGGGGCTAAACATCGACAACGGAATCAACAACGAAGACATCAACAACGACGAAATCAAGACAAAGAAAGGTGGAGCAATAAGAGGCTCGCTAGGTTGAAATCCTCAAATCAACCTAGGCAAAAGTTAGAGCACAAAAAAAAAAAAAAAAAAAAAAATCCCCCTCAATCAAAGAAATACAAGATCAACATCATTCCACTGATGAAGGACGAAGCAACAACCATCACTGCGAATGGAGCATCAACAAGAACTACGGTGACCTGAGCCTCTTCACTGGAGGAACGTAGGCAACCTTCGGGTCCGGTCTCATGCAAGAAAGAAAATATGTTTAGCTCTAGCGCGTTATGTTGATCGGCCTTCCTCTCGAACTTGTCATGACATCTTTGTACGATTCATTTGCCAATGAATTAATCACCAAAAGATTGAACAACTTTCTTAGATTTGGAATCTCTTTCCGTTCCTTGTCGAGTCTAGGGGTTTCTCTTCTTTTTGCGATACTCCCAGTTTCTTGCAATCAAACTGGGGCTTTCTCTTCTCTCATTAAGACTTACTTGCCTTCGTGAGTCATTCAAAAAATATACATACATGAAGTCAATACTAGGGACACTTCCCTAGTCGAGTCATTGTCACTCATCTTTAGTGACAAGAGGTCTTCACCGCAAAATCACATGTCTTATCTCCTCAGCCAGAGTCAATGCACACCTCCTCATTAATCGAGTCAAAAAAAGAAGACGCAAAAGAGATGCCCGCTAGATTAAAAACCCGAAAGGGCGGTGTAGGCAAAAAACAGGGTGCGTCATAAAAAAAATGATGAGAGAGTGAGAGAGAGAAGGGAAAGACAAATGGAGATCTCCGGCCTCTAAGGAAGACAACTGCACAAGCTCTACATTGGATCTCCTCAACAAATCAATTCCCCACCAAGTCAACTTTGGGATTGCAAAAGGCTCAACAAGATATGGCACCATCAAAGGTTGTCTTCGGTTATCAGCATCATTCTCCAGCAGTGTGCATTTTTGGGTTCATGAAAAGAAGGCTCGTGGTAACCAAGACCCATCTGAGAACGAGCCCATCATAAAAGGGCACGAGGTTGCACAAATAATCCCTAGCTAGTCAATTGGCTTGGGCAGGAAATAGCAACAACATGTGTCTCAGTTTTCAAAGTTTCTGCAAGTATGTGCTTCTAAAGTACGCCGAAACGCTCCCGAGAAATGGAGTAGCTCTTGCCATGTCCTCTCATGTTTGTTCCCTCGCACGAGGATGAGTCACTCTTGCTTTGATCAACAAATGGTGACGCCCTAGGGGCTATGTGACTCAAGAACAAGGGCTTCTTTTGCTTCATTTGACAATCAATAAGCCCTAGGGGCTATGCTCGAGAAAGATGTGTGAGACTATCCTCAAAGTCTCTCAAAAGGTATGTCAAAAAGCCCTCTTGTCATGTGTGCCCGTACTCGTTCCCCCAATCAAGGATGGACCTTTCTCGCAATCAATGATGGCACTCTAGGGGCTACGGTCAAGTCTTAAAGGCTCCCTCGGCAAGAAGCAATTCACTTCAATGTCCCCAGCAACATTTGAAGCTTTATACCAAAAGGTCTCAAGGGGCTTCGCAATCTACAATCTTTTGGGCTACGGCATTACAGTGATACAAGCAAAGGGCAATATTGGGGCTTCGCAATTAACAAGCTTTTGGGCAGTGGTACCCGAGCAATGCAATTTGGGAGTAGTCTTATGGCTCCATAAAAGGGATCAAACTTCAATGGTCCCTCAACACTTCCAGTCAAAAGGCCTCTTGGTTTTAAATGAAGGCTCCGAAGATATGAATGAATTTGATGATTCTTGTTAGAACTCACAGCGAGATTATGAAGGAAGTCTTAGAGAAAAGGAAAAGGATTCAATATACTAGACTCACCCGGCTGAGTTATAGCGGGCAATGCCAATATGTTAACTCTATAAGCAGAGTTACGGCCAATCCCAATGTTTCTGCAATACAGCACCCCTTCTCCAAGATCAAAAGCACAGGCTGCATCTGAAGATCCGCCGTCGGTTCAACTCAAGAAGACTCAAGCAAACATACCGCTCGAGACTTTATCACACCAAGACCTTATCATCTGCAACAACATCAGCATCTCCCACGAGACGTCTCCCGAAGACCGTACTACATTTTCAACATGGACCTTCCGCCATTTGGGTATCAACCACAAAAAAGGGCTATCCATCTCCAAACAAGAGAAAGAAGGAGATCGCCTTCAAAAGTTCTTCCCAATAGCGCCTTCCGCTCCCAACATAATGCTAAGCCGATTCCAAGAAAATTTGAGGCTTCACACCGAAAGGTCTCCACATCCCGCCATCTACAAACTTGATAAGCCCATGACATTTGGGGCTTAGCAATCTCTCAAAGCTTGGTATCAATGATCTTCTCTTGGGGCTTGCCCACGTCGACAACAAAAGACAGTTTATTTGAATGGGCTAAGAGTCGATTCATCTTGGGGCTTCATAAGCCACTCAAAGTTTAGCATTCGAGAGGCTTTACAGTCAGCAACCCCTTGGCATCTCGGCATCAATAGTCCTTTTGAATCCCCATAAACGACAAATCTCTTGGGGCTAGACATCAATTTTCGTTGGACACCGCGGCGACAACATTCAAGCGAGGCAATCTGGACTTCGATCGAAAATGACTTGATCTTGGGTTGGCTTTACAAACACACAATGGTCAAAATGGTTCACCCACAAACTAAAAAAAAAAGTCTTTTTCCCACATGTGTACATATTCTATTCCTACAAAAAGACAAAAAGAATTTTCTTTTTCTTTTTTCCTTGTCCCCTTTCTTGCGCAAAATTATGTGTTTCCTTTTTGCTTTCCTCCTACCATTCCTCCCCAGCATTCTCCATCATCCTTGAACTACGCTGGTCTGATTCTCTTAAAGGGATACGTAGCAGCCTTTTGGCACGACCAACCCATCATCCAGAATACCATCTCGCCAACACTCCATCAAAGGCAAGAACAATTCATCATCACCAACGTCATCATTCTCCAAAGCATGGACATCAAGGCATCCACCACCACAACACTAATCCATCCAACAGCAATGGTAAGTGAAGGTATGAATACATCCAAGGCTTTCCTCAAATCACACCGTACACAAAATCACTTTCTCCATTCTTACAAAAATTCTCTCTCACGCAAAACTGCCTTTAAATCACATCACACCACAAGCACAATTTCTCTCATAAACTGCCATTTCACATCCCATACATGTCACAAGCACATATACCTGCAAAGCACACACTTAACAGGTACCACCACAAGGTCAACAGCATCTCCAACTCAAGGCACTTCATCCCCAGCAGAAAGTGATCCGCCGTCAACTACGCCTGCATCCCACAGAGTCAAACAATTACAGTTCAATGACAACAACTCGGTCCATGGTGAGCCAAAAATCACCACCTTTCCATCAAGAAACACAACAATATCGCATATAGGCAGACGGACCCTCAAATCCCGCCATCAGCAAAACGAATCCCGCATCAGCAAATGGATCCCGCCTTAGCAAATGGATCCCGCATCAGTAAACTGATCCCGCTTCAGCAAACGGATCCCGCATCAGCAAACGGGTCCCGCATCAGCAAACGGATCCCGCCTTAGAAAATGGATCCCGCATCAGCAAACGGATCCCGCCTTAGCAAATGGATCCCGCCTCAAGTAAACGGATCCCGCCTTAGCAAACGGATCCCGCTTCAGCAAACGGGTCCCGCATCAGCAAATGGATCCTGCCTCCAGCAAATGGATCCCGCCTTAGCAAACGGATACCGCCTCAGCAAACGGATCCCGCCTCTAGCAAACGGATACCGCCTAAGCAAACGGATCCCGCCTCAGCAAATGGATCCCGCATCAGTAAACAGATCCCGCATCAGCAAATGGATCCCGCTCCAGCAAACGGATCCCGCACCAGCAAACGGATCCCGCCTTAGAAAACGGATCCCACCTTCAGCAAACGTGTCACGACCTGAAAAATCGTCTTTATTTTATTGATAAATAATTAATTATTTATTTATTTATTAGATTTAATTATTTATGTGCGCATTTTTATAGCTCATAATATTAACTTGTGTCTAGCATTATTTGGTTGATATTGGGTTAGGTGGGTAGAAGGGTGATATGGGTTTATTTGTGCTAGGTAGTGAGGAGGGGGCCTAAGTGTAAGTTTTCAAATCATTTTTCCTACTCCCTCCCTACTCTTCCTTCTCCCTCACTCTCTTCCTCACCCTACTCCCTCATCCCTCCCAGCATACTCTTTCTCTCTCTCCTCCATTTGTGGAAAGGTAAGAACTCCCTCCCTTCTTCCTCATTTTTAGTCATCTTCCTCCCTCTATTTCTTGGTGCTCATTTTATGAAATGTGTTTAGATCGTCGATAGGATCGTAGGGAGCTAAAAATATTTCAATTCCGTCATCTTTAAGAAATTCCAAGTAAGTTGCTTTTCCCCCATTGTTATGCTAAATTGTTCATATCATGTTCATATAATGCTTTAGTTGTTATATTTGATGTTTGATTGAGTTTGGGATTTATTTGGAATTTATTTGGTTTTTGGTTAAAATTTGTGATTGTTAGGAATGATGGGTTTGAATCTTGGTTTGGGGTTATAAAGGATGTTATTTAGGTCCCCTTTCTAGTTATAAGTCGATTTGGTTCATATTAATGCTTGGTGGAAAGTTGGTTGTGGTGGATTTTGAGAATGTGTGAAATGGGTAAGAAAAATGAAGAACCCAGCTGCTGATTCCTGGCCAAGAACCAGACCAGGCGCCCGCCCGGGTTGGACCAGGCGCCCGCCTACCCATCTTTTTATGCGGCCAGACCTTCTGGTCAATTAAGCGCCCGCCCGACCCCCTCCAGGCGCCCGCCCGCCCTGTTTCAGGAAATTCTTCCTTTTTGCTTGTTTAAACTAGATTGCTTCCCTAGTTTTAATTTATCTACTCAAATTAACTTAAGTTAACATCGTGGAACACGTTATTAATTGGAATTGGTTCCTTTGTGAATAAATGTGTTATGAAATTTATTTAAGTACCGTTTTGGGAATGTTGGACATCTTTGATGTGTGGTTTGGATTGGTACCTTTGTGGTAATTTATTTGAAATGGTTCCCTACTTTGGATTCAGTGGTTGTTTATTTAACCTAGAGTTTATTACATAGCTTTTATTTGAAAGTCCAGCTGGTTATTTGTGTATCGAGTCAGGCAATGGATAATGCTATAATGGCACAAGCCAAGTCCAGTATCGCATCGCCCATTGGTCCTTCTTCCTCATCCAGATTGGCCTTGGATGGGATGAGCTAGCTCCTTTTGTGAGTATTCTAGCTACACGTTTTGGAGCATGACTTTGTGGCATGGCTCCCGCCCTTTGTGGCACGTTACTTTGTTATTGGTTCCTGTACCGGGGGTTTTCTCTTCAGCTTTTATGCTACTATGAAGATGTTGATTGTTGATTATTGAAGCTGCGCAGCGACCTTTATTTGGTTATATCAGTTGGAAAACCTTGGCTCATATCCTTTGTTACTTGTTTATTTCCGCTGCTATCTGTTAAATGATAATTGCTATGTGCTATGTGATTTATTATTGATTATTGCATCATAGCATGTCATGTAGTTACATTAGTAACTTATTGAGATTTATCTCACCCCCCTTTTCTTTTGTCTTTGTTTTTCCTTAACCCCCCCCAGGTGGAAAGGATTAGACTCGCTGATCACGAGACAGGACGTCGCGAGGGTTGAGCTTTTGGGGCAAGTTGTTATCGGTGGGTTTACATTATATAAATGTGTAACCTTTTGGGAATAGTTGTACCAAACTTGACGTCATTAGAATTTGTATATTTTATTATTTTGGGTGTAAGCTTATGGAGCTTACACTAGTTGATATTTTGTTGTTCAAGTTGGATTTCAAAACTTTGTGTTATCATCTTTTGGTATAAAAGGAAAATTTTTATCTTCATTATTTTAGAGTTTATCGTTTAAGTCGACGTCCAGCTCGCGTACTCCGGGCCTGCGGGGTCGCGACAAAACGGATCCCACTTCAGCAAACGGATCCCACATCAGCAAACAGATCCCGCATCAGCAAACGGATCCCACTTCAGCAAACAGATCCCGCTTCAGCAAAACGGATCCCGCCATACCCTTTCTATATCAATAAAGCCGCTCACACAGGGAGCGCACCCCTATCCTTCACAAATTTCAAATTCATGTTTTATTGAGTCTTTTTTTTCTCTTGTCGATGTCCTCGGCGGTTGTCTTTCTTTCGTTGACGCGTTTTGCTTCACAATCCACGTCGCCGAGGGGCTCTGTAGACACCACGCCTTGGACCTCTCGTGTCCCGATTGCATACACATTCTTTGTCTTCCTCTTTTCTGTTAAGTTTTGTTACTTTTTGTTAACTTTCGTTACTTTCCGTTAAGTTCCTGACTTAATCCGTTATACTTGGATTTGACAAAGTGGAAAAGTCAACCTTGAGTCTTTATTTCATTTCTTTTCGTTGACTTTCGTGATGTTCGTGAAGTTTTTGGACTAATTCCGTTAGTTTTGAGGCTTAACTGCATAACGGGGTTAACATTGTTGGTAGTGGTGCCCTAGGCACGTTTAATAAATGTTGTAATTGTCATCATTTATTTCATATCAATAAAGAGATGTTTTGATTATTATTGTTATTCATGTTTACTTACAATAATCTCCGTCCCTAGTACTTGTTAAGCACTAGTATAAAGGCTAAATGATCATGATATGATCAAGTTAGATTTATGGGTACTTGTTTGGAACAAGGTACTGGACATGACCTGCTGTATGAGATTTATGTCATGGTCTATGTCGTACATATATCTCATATTAGTTATGTCATTTGAATCCTTAGACATGAAGTTATTATAGTCTTCCACTTAATGAACACTATGTTTGACATATTCAAACGCTACCTTTAACCGGGTAGTTATAAAGGATATGATTGGCATAATCGGATTCACATAGGGAAGAGTAATAAGCTAAATGGATTTGTCCCTTTTCGGAGAGATGTCAAGCTTAGGCCTCTCGTAGGAATGATGTTGATGAAAATGTTCGGCCGGACTCAAATAAATTGATTAGATCAATGTCATTTGGATTATCAACATATTCGGAATCGAGAAAGTATTGAACAAAAGAAAGTTGACTTGTTGACCATGACTTGTGCTCAATGACATCGTGGATAAAGGGATTATGACATGTTCTAAAGGAATGCGAACTTGTATCTAGTTATACTATTTGGGTAGGTATGACGGTTTGTTAGAACCTAATCATATCTTATGGTTTCATGTTTGAACCCATTGCCAACTTAGTGTAATCCTAGGGGGTCACACACAATAGAACGAATCTTAAATAAGGATTATATTGGAATTTGGAAATTAGAGAAATCTGGGGAAAGTGTGCGACCGCACAAAAGGGCTTGGGCGGCCGCACAGTTTGGCTCAGAAAGTACCAGAAACCTTCCAGATAGATGTGCGGCCGCACAGGTGTTTTGGGCGGCCGCACACCATGTCGGGACTGGTTTCCTAATTTGATTTGGAAAGAATTTTGGACGGGTTTAGACACAAGTTTCCTATTTGGAATAGGTCTAACTTGTATATAATGTCACGACCCGAAATCTAGGCTCTATTTTATTAGTAATTAAATGATTTTTATTTAATTATTTGCTTATTTAATTATTTAAATTATTAATTATTTAAATAATTATGTGTGCAATTTATCTGTGATAATAATTATGCCTAGCATTTTATTCGAGTTATTTGGGCTAGTGTGGAAGTGTTGAGTCTTAATTATTAGTAGGGAGTGTAGTGTTTGTGTGTAGTGTAGTGGAGGGGGCCTAAGTGTAAATGTTTGAAATTTTTCCCTACTCCCTCCCTACTCCTCCCCTTCTCCCTCATACACTCAACCTCCCCATTCTCCATCCCATTCCCAGCCATTTCTCTCTCCCTCTCTCATTTGCAAAAGGTAAGTTTCATCTTCTTCCTTCTCTCTTCATTTTAACCTTCTTCCTCTCATCTTCTCTCATTTCTTAAAACTTGAACATTGTTTAGATCGTCGATAGGATCGTAGGAAGCCAAAAAGATTTGAATTCCGTCAACTTTGAGAAATCCGGGTAAGTTGCTTTTCCCCCTATTTTATGCTAGAAATGCTACTCCATGTTTATTTGATGTTATGAATGCCATTTATTGCATCTTGGGTTGATTTGGGAGTGATTTGCATTTTGTTCATTTTTGTGAAATCTTGGGTATTTGAATCACCCTTGAGTGAGGTCTTTAGATGATGTTGTTGGAGTTATTTTGGCTCAAAATGGTGTAGGTACCTTAGTTCCCTTCTTGGTAGTGTTAGAAATAGTAAAGAATTGGTGTGTATTGGATTTGGGGTCGTTAATGGTGGAAACCCAGAACTTTTGGCCGGAAATCGCCCTTCCGGGCAAGGAGGCGCGCGCATCCCTCCCTTAGGAGGCGCGCGCACCCTTATGCCATCCTTAATCAATTGTGCTTCTGTTGGATGGAGGCGCACGCACCCATTTATATGAAGCGCGCGCACCCTCTCCTTCCCCCAACTCGATTTTCCAACTGATCTAGGAGGCGCGCGCACCCCTCCCTTAGGAGGCGCGCGCACCCCCTCCCCTGTTGAGGAGTTTATTTCCCTTTTTACCCAATCTTTCGAGGACCACATCTTGTTCATCCGGACTCCGTTTTAGGCGTATAAATTACCGTTTTAAAGCTCTCCTTAAGCCCTTCGATATGAAGGAGTAAATTTGGTTAGGTGATCGATTTAACTGGGGCCTTTGTGGTCAAATGTGATATGGGAATAGTGTTATCATTGTTAAGATTGTTGGAACACTTCATTTGTGTGTTGTTGGTTTATTTCACTTTCTTAGTGACTTCTTGGTATGATTCCCTACTTTGGAATCCTTTGTTGTTTATCGTGCTAGTATTTTATTACTTAGCCTTACGTGAAAGTCCAGCTGGTAATTTGTGTGTGTTTGGGCGATGCGAAGCATTATGATGGCACGGCCAAGTCCATTGTGATGTTGACCATTGTTTTGCCCCATTATTACCCTCCTCCAGATTGGCCTTGGATGTGAGAAGAGCTAGCTCCTTTGTGTGCATTTTAGCTTCTTGGAGCATGACTTTGTGGCATGTCTCCCGTCCCTTGTGACACTTCTCTTGGTTATTGGTTCCGGTACCGGGGTTTTCTCTTCGGCTTTCATGCTATTATGAAGATGATGATTTGTTGATTGGTTGATTATGAAGCTGCGCAGCGATCCTTTATTTGGATGTTCCGGTTTGGAAAACCTTGGCTATATCCTTTGTTATGTGTTTATTTCCGCTGCTATCTGTTATATGATAATTGCTATATGCTATGTGATAATTATTATTGTTTATTGCGTATTGCATCATAGCATGTCATGTAGTTGCATTAGTAACTTATTGAGATTTATCTCACCCCTTTTCTTTTATTTTTGTTTTTCCTTAACCCCCCCCCCAGGTGCTAAGGATTAGTCTCGCTGATCACGAGAAAGAGGACGTCGAGAGTGGATCTGTTCTTTTGGGGAAAGTTGTATAGGTTGGTTTACATTATATCAATGTGTAACCTTTTGGGGATATTTGTATCAAACATTGACGTCATTAGGATTTTGTACATTTGTATTTTGTTGGGCATAAACTTGTGGAAGTTTATGTTAGTTGTAATTGAATTTTATCAAACTTGGTTTTGTAAGACTTTGGATCATCACCCTTTTTGGTATCAAATGAAATTTTTAACTTCAGTATTTCTGAGTTTTGGTTTTAGAGTCGACGTCCAGCTCGCGGTCCCGGGGCCCGCGGGGTCCGGGGTCGCGACAGTTGGTATCAGAGCTATGGCATTAGCTCTAAGTATAAGTCTAGGTGGATTAGTATGACCTAGGTGGGTAGTAGAGTGCGGAGTGATTAACGGTTGATGTTTTATGTAGGTAATTGCTCACAATGTCTGGAAGAAGAAACAGAGGAGGTACTAGTGGGGCACAGAATCAGAATGATACAAGGGAAGAAGCACGTGCCATGTTTCAAGGCATGTTTGAGGCGGCCATGAAGGCCATACATGATCAAGGTCCGAGGGTAGAGCAAGCACCACCCCGCTATGGATTGGAGCAATTTCTGAAACTTAAACCGGTTGAATTCAATGGGGAACCCGATGTAAGGAAGGCTGAGTTGTGGATTGAGTCGATGGAAAAGATTTATGATGTATTTGGGTGTTCGGATGAGGACAAGGTCCGGTTCGCGGCTTACAAGCTTGTGGGAGCCGCCGAGCATTGGTGGAAAGGTGTTAAAGCCATTTGGGATGATACTCACACGGTGTATGCGTGGGAGTTGTTCGTGCGCAAATTCAAGGAGCATTTCATTCCGGTTGTTGATCAAAACCGAAAGGAGATCGAGCTACTCAACCTAGAGCAAGGTGTGTTGTCTATAGCACAATACTCGGCTAAGTTCATAGAATTAGCCCGGTATTGCGACTATTTAGTGAGGACCGAGGAACAAAAGGCTATGAGATTCATTCGGGGATTGAAGACCTCCATCCGTACTCAACTTATTGCTCAACGGATTGTGACTTTTCAAGATGCGGTGGACCGAGCCTATCTTATAGAGCAAGATATTGGGGAACATAAGCGGAAGACCGAGGTGGACAACCCGAGTAAGCAAGAAGCGCAGAGCAAGTCACAACCTAGGATTGATAATCGAGGTAACTTTGGGGGACAATCTCAGTTCTGAGGACAACCGATCCTAAGGAACCCGGGTACCACTTCCGGGAACCAAGGGAGCCAAATTAGGAGGCTTTGTTCGTATTGTCAAAAGGAAGGTCATTCTGAAGACCGTTGTTGGAAGAAGCAAGGAAGGTGCACTAATTGTGGTCAAATGGGTCACTTTGTAAAAGATTGCCCGAGAGGTAGAGTTCAAGCATCCGGGTCAGGAGTTGGTAATAATCAGGGTCAGAAAAGGGATGCCGCCGGGAAGCCCAAAGTCCAAGGGAAGGTTTATGCCATGAATCAACAACAAGCTACCGATGATCCATCCGTTGTTGGAGGTATTGTTTCTGTGTCTAATGTGAGCGCACGAGCATTAGTAGATCCAGGATCATCTCATTCATACATTTCTGTGCAATTTGCTTCTATGTTAAATGCTGCATTCGAGTCTTTACCGTACGTGCTAGAGGTGTCGACCCCTATAGGAGAATGCTTGATTTCTGATCGAGTCTTTCGTGCTTGTGACGTGGTTATTTGTGGTCGAGTCCTTTGTGCGGATTTGGTAGTTCTTCCTATCCAAGACTTTGATGTCATTTTGGGTATGGATTGGTTGAGCAAGTTTCATGCTTCCGTTGATTGCCGTAAGAAAACTGTTACTTTTTCTATTCCCGATGTGCCTAAATTTGTGTTTGAGGCTAGTCCTCTGAGTAGAAAGGTTCGCTTAATTTCTTTTATGAAAGCGAGAAAATTATTGCATAGTGGTTGTGAGGGTATTTGGCTAGTGTTCTTGATACTAGGAAAGAATCCCCTAGTTTGGATAGTATTCGGGTAGTTCGGGAATTTCCTGATGTTTTCTCTACCGAGTATGATATGCCTCCCGATCGTGAGATTGAGTTTTGTATAGATCTTTTGCCGGGTACGGCTCTAATTTCGAAAGCACCTTATAGGTTAGCTCCCGCAGAGTTCAAGGAATTGAAGGTTCAATTGCAAGAGTTGCTTGATCGAGGGTTTATCCGCCCTAGTGTTTCCCCGTGGGGAGCACCGGTTTTATTTGTGCGGAAGAAAGATGGTTCGTTGAGATTGTGCATAGATTACCGGAAGTTGAATCAGGTTACGGTGAAGAATAAGTATCCTCTACCGCACATTGATGATTTGTTTGATCAGCTTCAAGGGTCCGTGGTTTTCTCTAAACTTGATTTGAGAAGTGGGTACCATCAGTTGAAGGTTCGATCGGAGGATATTGCGAAGACTGCTTTTCGCACTCGGTATGGTCATTATGAGTTCGTGGTTATGCCATTTGGGTTTACTAACGCGCCGGCCGTGTTTATGGATTTGATGAACCGAGTTTTCCATCCCTATCTTGATTCGTTCGTGGTAGTTTTCATCGACAACATTCTTGTTTATTCGAAATCCCGAGAGGAGCACGAGCAGCACTTGAGGACAGTTTTATCCGTTCTTGCGAGGGAGAAATTATTTGCGAAGTTCAGTAAATGCGAATTTTGGCTCGAGAAGGTGTCATTTCTGGGTCATGTTATTTGGAAAGATGGTATTTCTGTGGATCCGTCAAAGATAGAGGCTATAGTGGATTGGAAGAGACCCGAATCAGTGACCGAGATTCGTAGTTTTCTGGGTTTAGCCGGTTATTACCGAAGGTTTATTGAAGGGTTTTCGAGGATTGCTACTCCGATGACTCAGTTGACCCAGAAGAATGTTCCGTTTGTGTGGACCGAGAAATGTGACAAGAGTTTCGAGGAATTGAAGAAGAGGTTGACTACCGCACCGATCTTGACTTTGCCTAATGGGAGCGATGGCCTAGTGATTTACAGTGATGCTTCGAAAGAGGGTTTGGGTTGTGTGTTGATGCAGAATGGGAAAGTAATTGCTTATGCTTCGAGGAAGTTGACCCCGAGTGAACAGAATTACCCGACTCATGATATGGAATTAGCGGCTATTGTCTTTGCGTTGCACAAATGGAAGCACTACCTTTATGGGGCGAAGTTTGAGATTTTTACGGATCACAAGAGTTTGAAGTACCTTTTCTCCCAGAAAGAGTTGAATAATAGACAGCGCCGATGGATGGAATTGTTGAAGGATTATGATTGCACGATTTCTTATCACTCGGGAAAGGCGAATGTGGTAGCCGATGCGATTAGTAGAAAGTCTTATGTGGCTTCGATGATGGTTCGTGAATGGAAAATGCTTGAGGATGTTCGAGATTGGTCTCCTTGTGAATCGAGACATGGGGCTATTTTTGCGAATATTAGGGTGTCTCCGACCCTAATTCAAAGGATAAAGGAAGCTCAGAAAGAAGATCCCGAGTTGGTGAAGGTATTGGGTAAATTGAAGGAAAAGAACTTTGAGGAATTTTCTCTGAGTTCGAGTGGAGTGTTGACTTTCCGTGGTCGTTTGTGTGTTCCAGATGTTGATGGAATTAAACAGAGAGTTCTTGATGAGGGTCACAAATCGAGATATACTATTCATCCGGGTAGTACGAAGATGTATCAGGATTTGAAGCAACAATTTTGGTGGATTAATATGAAAAGGGAAATAGCCGAGTATGTTTCGAAGTGTTTAACGTGTCAGCAGGTCAAAGCCGAGCATCAGAGACCCGCGGGATTACTTTAGCCGTTAGAGATTCCCGAGTGGAAATGGGAGCATGTGACTATGGATTTCGTTTCGGGACTACCTCGTACCCGTAGGAAGTATGACAGTGTTTGGGTAATAGTGGATAGATTGACCAAGAGTGCCCATTTCTTGCCTATTGATATCAGATATTCGATGGAGAAGCTTGCGACCCTTTTCATTGATGAGATCGTTAGATTGCATGGAGTTCCGGTTAGCATTGTGTCAGATCGAGACCCGAGGTTTACTTCTAGATTCTGGAAGGCGTTTCAGGAAGCTTTGGGTACAGATTTGCGATTCAGTACGGCTTTTCATCCCCAGATCGATGGTCAATCCGAGAGGACTATTCAGATTCTTGAGGATATGTTGCGAGCTTGTTCGGTAGACTTCTCCGATTCTTGGGATTCGCACCTAACGTTAGTGGAATTCTCTTACAACAACAGTTATCAGGCTAGTATCGAGATGGCACCGTTTGAGGCCTTGTATGGAAGGAAATGTAGATCGCCTATTTGTTGGGATGAGGTCGGTGAAGCGAAAGTCTTGGGTATTGATTTGCTTCGGGATTCGGTTGAGAAAGTTAAAGTTATCCGGGATAGATTGAAAACAGCCCAGAGTCGACATAAGAACTACGCAGACAACCGAAGGCGAGACCTTAGTTTTCAGACTGGTGATTTAGTATTCTTGAAAGTGTCTCCGAAGGTGGGTATTCGTAGATTTGGGAAGAAAGGCAAATTGGCTCCGAGGTTTATTGGCCCGTTTGAGGTTTTGGGAAAGGTTGGACTTATTGCGTATCGTCTTGCGTTACCGTCATCCTTAGACCGGTTGCACAACGTTTTCCACGTTTCGATGCTTCGGAAGTATGTTCATGATCCGTCTCACGTGTTACCGAGGATACCGGAGGATATTGAGCCAGATATGTCTTATGAGGAACGACCGGTTCGGATCCTAGATTCCAAAGTTCTAGAGTTGAGGAGCAAGAGCATTGCGTTGGTTCGAGTTCTTTGGAGGAATCATAATATCGAGGAGTCGACGTGGGAGCTCCGAGATGAGTTCGAGAGGAAATTTCCGTGGCTTTTTGTTTAAGGTGAGTCTCGTTAAAATTCGGGTCGAATTTTCTTTAAGGGGGAGTGAATGTCACGACCCGAAATCTAGGCTCTATTTTATTAGTAATTAAATGATTTTTATTTAATTATTTGCTTATTTATTTATTTAAATTATTAATTATTTAAATAATTATGTGTGCAATTTATGTGTGATAATAATTATGCCTAGCATTTTATTCGAGTTATTTGGGCTAGTGTGGAAGTGTTGAGTCTTAATTATTAGTAGGGAGTGTAGTGTTTGTGTGTAGTGTAGTGGAGGGGGCCTAAGTGTAAATGTTTGAAATTTTTCCCTACTCCCTCCCTACTCCTCCCCTTCTCCCTCATTCACTCAACCTCCCCATTCTCCATCCCATTCCCAGCCATTTCTCTCTCCCTCTCTCATTTGCAAAAGGTAAGTTTCATCTTCTTCCTTCTCTCTTCATTTAAACCTTCTTCCTCTCATCTTCTCTCATTTCTTAAAACTTGAACATTGTTTAGATCGTCGATAGGATCGTAGGAAGCCAAAAATATTTGAATTCCGTCAACTTTGAGAAATCCGGGTAAGTTGCTTTTCCCCCTATTTTATGCTAGAAATGCTACTCCATGTTTATTTGATGTTATGAATGCCATTTATTGCATCTTGGGTTGATTTGGGAGTGATTTGCATTTTGTTCATTTTTGTGAAATCTTGGGTATTTGAATCACCCTTGAGTGAGGTCTTTAGATGATGTTGTTGGAGTTATTTTGGCTCAAAATGGTGTAGGTACCTTAGTTCCCTTCTTGGTAGTGTTAGAAATGGTAAAGAATTGGTGTGTATTGGATTTGGGGTCGTTAATGGTGGAAACCCAGAACTTTTGGCCGGAAATCGCCCTTCCGGGCAAGGAGGCGCGCGCATCCCTCCCTTAGGAGGCGCGCGCACCCTTATGCCATCCTTAATCAATTGTGCTTCTGTTGGATGGAGGCGCACGCACCCATTTATATGAAGCGCGCGCACCCTCTCCTTCCCCCAACTCGATTTTCCAACTGATCTAGGAGGCGCGCGCACCCCTCCCTTAGGAGGCGCGCGCACCCCCTCCCCTGTTGAGGAGTTTATTTCCCTTTTTACCCAATCTTTCGAGGACCACATCTTGTTCATCCGGACTCCGTTTTAGGCGTATAAATTACCGTTTTAAAGCTCTCCTTAAGCCCTTCGATATGAAGGAGTAAATTTGGTTAGGTGATCGATTTAACTGGGGCCTTTGTGGTCAAATGTGATATGGGAATAGTGTTATCATTGTTAAGATTGTTGGAACACTTCATTTGTGTGTTGTTGGTTTATTTCACTTTCTTGGTGACTTCTTGGTATGATTCCCTACTTTGGAATCCTTTGTTGTTTATCGTGCTAGTATTTTATTACTTAGCCTTACGTGAAAGTCCAGCTGGTAATTTGTGTGTGTTTGGGCGATGCGAAGCATTATGATGGCACGGCCAAGTCCATTGTGATGTTGACCATTGTTTTGCCCCATTATTACCCTCCTCCAGATTGGCCTTGGATGTGAGAAGAGCTAGCTCCTTTGTGTGCATTTTAGCTTCTTGGAGCATGACTTTGTGGCATGTCTCCCGTCCCTTGTGACACTTCTCTTGGTTATTGGTTCCGGTACCGGGGTTTTCTCTTCGGCTTTCATGCTATTATGAAGATGATGATTTGTTGATTGGTTGATTATGAAGCTGCGCAGCGATCCTTTATTTGGATGTTCCGGTTTGGAAAACCTTGGCTATATCCTTTGTTATGTGTTTATTTCCGCTGCTATCTGTTATATGATAATTGCTATGTGCTATGTGATAATTATTATTGTTTATTGCGTATTGCATTATAGCATGTCATGTAGTTGCATTAGTAACTTATTGAGATTTATCTCACCCCTTTTCTTTTATCTTTGTTTTTCCTTAACCCCCCCCCCAGGTGCTAATGATTAGTCTCGCTGATCACGAGAAAGAGGACGTCGAGAGTGGATCCGTTCTTTTGGGGAAAGTTGTATAGGTTGGTTTACATTATATCAATGTGTAACCTTTTGGGGATATTTGTACCAAACATTGACGTCATTAGGATTTTGTACATTTGTATTTTGTTGGGCATAAACTTGTGGAAGTTTATGTTAGTTGTAATTGAATTTTATCAAACTTGGTTTTGTAAGACTTTGGATCATCACCCTTTTTGGTATCAAATGAAATTTTTAACTTCAGTATTTCTGAGTTTTGGTTATAGAGTCGACGTCCATCTCGCGGTCCCGGGGCCCGCGGGGTCCGGGGTCGCGACATATAAACAGCCAAATTCGGGCCAGAACAATATCATAGCTTTTGTGCAAGTCTCCAAAGAGTTTGAGAGAGTTTTTTTTGTTCTAAGACATCCTAGATTGAGGAACAAAATAATACACAAATAAAATTCCATATAGTTCATATTGATTGTGAAAACGTGTTTCACAATTTTGGTCTAGCAACCAAGATCAAGTGTTCTTGATATTCGTTCGTGGTGTGGATACCGCTAGAGGGTGAAGCTTATCATCTTCGAAGTTCGTGTTCTTACTTTTGTGATTAAAGCTTCAAGTTCTCCACCAAGATCAAAGACCAAATTCAAAGTCATCAAGGGTTAGTTTTCTAGTATTCATATTGTTGTATTTGATTTAATCATATGAATGGATCTATGGGCTTTGGGTTTCATAAAATTTTGAATGCTATTTTCCGCTGCGCATGTTTACTACGAAACCCAACAGTGGTATTAGAGCCCCGTTCATGTTGATTAATTCAATACCTAGATCATGTTGTGAGTATATAAATTGTTTATGTGCCTAGCATGATATGAATATTGGATTATATGATGTTTATGTGTTATGTGATTTTATTTGGTTTATTGTTTTGCAACTTTAATCGCACGATTCAATCGCAATAAATATTATGATGGATTCTGAATTGTTTGATTATTAATTCTGATCGGATCATGGTTTTAATAATCAGGGAAAAACAATTTTGAGACAAATTTTCGAACTTTAAAATTGCCTTCTGATCCTCCTGTGCGACCGCACAGAATAACGTGGGCGACCGCACATGTTTGGGCGACCGCACAGTTATTTCTGGGCGGCCGCACAAAGCAATCAGAATGCTGATTCTTTTTGCCTTTTAATCAGATTTGGAATTTTCAAAAGGTCCAACCAAACCAGTAACAGAACCAGGCCAGACCTGCTGATCTGGAATGGGTTTTGGGTAGTTGGTTTTTGGTGTGGATCTTGGGGTTTGATTTTCCTATTTGTTTTGTTCTTGTGATTCTAAGATTGGTTCAAGGTTTGGATGGCTAATCTACATTCATCGAGTGTGTTTCCCAAACTTGATCGCAATCAAAGTTTCAAAGATAAAACGAAGTTAGAATTATGAAGAATTCATAATTGCTAAAATTGAGAAATAAAGTTCTTGATTCAAAGATTGGAGATCCATGTGGAATTGTGGATGCAATTAGCCTACGTTTATCGAGACCATCTATTGCTTAGTTTCGGCCACATGGACTACTTTCTTGGATTCTTGAATTAGTGCGGAATTGTGGATGCCTGATGGCTTAGTTTCGGCCGCACTTCTTGTTGTCTTGATTTGGAAGATGATAACCAAAGTTCAAAAAGTCTCATCCTCATAATTATAGAGAAACTAATGACACATAAATATTATGCTTAAATTAATGGAGATTAATTTAGTGGCTGAACTTGATGCGTAACATGTTTATATTATGTGCTCATAAATGTGTTATATGCTATATGTGAAGAACCTTCAAAGAAAGTTTTAAGTCCTTTATTGCCATGCCATGATTAAAACACTTGTTATTGCATGAGTGAATTTAATGTAGACTCGCCCTAGCGAGATGCATTGACTTTATTTATGTATGAGCAAGATAGATAATGTGGGCACGCCCTAGCGAGGCACATTAACTATACGTTTAAAATGGTTGGACTTAATTGGGCGTCAAAACAGTTTTGAGCCTAGGCAAAGATGAGATTTAACATGCTTTTTGAAATAGGATTTCTTAAAGAATCTCATAAAAAGGAACTAAGAGTCATATGAGATATGATTGACAAGAGTTGTCTACCTAATTAATTTGATTTTGTGTAATCCACCTTAGCGGACTTAAAATTAAATTGAAGCGGGATTAACCGATTTAAATTATATTATACATTGGATGTATAAGAAGGTTATATAATTTAGTGGGAGTAGTTTCGTTTGAAAAATACATTGTTTATTTCTTTAATGAAAATTGGTACTTATTAAATTTTGGAAATTTTGCATAATTATAGATAATGACTACTAACACTCAATCAATTTCGTTGCGATCGATCCTTGAGAAGGATAAGCTCCAAGAGAATGGTACGAACTTTATGGATTGGATCCGTAGCCTAAGAATTGTTCTAAGCAAGAAGATAAGTTGTACATTCTCGATGGGCCACTTCCTGCTGAACCAAAACCTACTGCCCCTAGGGCAGAAAGAGACAGTTACAAGAAGCATCGTAATGATTCTAGAGATGTAAGCTGTCTCATGCTTGCTACTATGTGCTTAAAACTCCAACAAAGTTTGGAACATTTGGAAGCCTATGAGATAGGCGTGGAGTTAAGAGCCATGTTTCAAGAGCAAGCTAGGCAAGAGGGGTACAAGACCATTGTTGCAAAATGAATGAAGGTCAACAAGTGAGTCCTCACATGATGAAAATGAAAGGCTATGTAGAGCACCTTGAGAAACTTGGCTATCCAATCCCATTGGGGCTAGCCATGGATCTCATTCTTAATTCATTGCCTAAAAGTTATAATCAGTTTGTGATGAATTATAACATGCATGGAATGGATAAGAATCTCTCCGAGTTGCATGGGATGCTTAAAACTGCGGAGATGAAGATTGTGGATAAAGGTTCTCCCGTACTCTTGGTTCATGATGGGAAGAAGGCTAGTGCCAAAGGAAAGGGTAAGAAAGTTGTCAAACCCAAGATAAGCAAGCCAAAGGTTGCCAAGGCTTCTGAGCCAAAACCCGATTCACAAAAGGATGCAATCTGTTTCCATTGTCAAGAAATTGGTCATTGGAAACGTAATTGCAAGGCTTTCTTGGAAGAGCAAAAGAAGAAGAACGGCAACAAGGCTGCGTCGACTTCAGGTATCTATATGATAGATATTCTCCTTTCTACCACTGATTCTTGGGTATTGGATACCGGATATGGTTCTCACATTTGTTTAAATGTGTAAGGTCTAAAGAATAGGAAACTACTTAAAGAGGGTGAAGTAGACCTACGCGTGGGGAATGGAGTAAGAGTTGCTGCATTAGCCGTAGGGACTTATGAAGTCACTTTACCTTCCGGTTTAATACTTGTTTTAAACAATTGCTATTATGTACCGGATTTAAGTAGAAATATTATTTCAATTTCTTGTTTGGATAATGAAGGTTTTAAGTTTCTTATTGAGAATAAGAAATTTTCTATTTATTTAAATGATGTGCTTTATGGTATTGCTAATTTATTTAATGGCCTTTATGTCTTGGATGTCAAGAATGAAAATAATGAAAATGTCTATCATATAAATAAGAAATCTAAACCTAATGATGTAAATCATTCTTATTTGTTGCATTGCCGTCTTGGTCATATTAATGAGAAGCGTATCTCAAAACTCCATGGGGACGGTCTCTTAGGTTCATGTGACCTTGGGTCATATGACACTTGTGGGTCGTGTCTTCTCAGAAAAATGACTAAGACACCTTTTACCAAGCTAGGTGAAAGGGAAAGCGACTTATTGGGGTTGATACATTCCGATGTATGCGGACCATTAAGTAGCAATGCTAGGGGAGGATTTCTATACTTCATAACCTTCACTGATGATTATAGTAGATTTGGGTATGTTTACCTAATGAAACATAAAAGTGAAGCATTTGAGATATTTAGAATATTTCAAAATGAAGTAGAAAAACAACTTGGCAAAAGTATTAAGGCACTTCAATCAGATCGAGGTGGAGAATACTTGAGTCATGAATTTGATGATCATCTAAAGAATTGTGGAATAGTTTCACAATTGACTCCACCCGGAACACCACAATGGAATGGTGTGTCCGAGAGGAGAAATCGGACTTTGTTAGACATGGTTCGATCAATGATGAGTCAAGTTGATCTTCCAATATCCTTTTGGGGTTACGCCCTAGAAACCGCTGCTTTCACACTAAATCAGGTTCCAACTAAATCGGTTCCAAAGACTCCATATGAGATGTGGAGCGGAAAGAAACCTAGTTTGTCTTTCATGAGGATTTGGGGTTGGGAAGCTTTTGTCAAAAGACTTGTCTCCGACAAACTAGCACACAAATCTGATAAATGTATTTTCGTGGGATATCCTAAGGAAACTAAAGGATATTACTTTTACAACCGAGAGGACAACAAAGTGTTTGTTGCCCGAACTGGTGTCTTTCTAGAGAAACAGTTTCTCTCCAAAGAAATAAGTGGGAGTAAAATAAATCTTGAAGAAATTCGAGACCCAGAAAATAACATTGAACCAATAGTGGAACAAGAACAAGAACCACAAGGAGTTGTGGAACCTGTTCAAAATACACAAGCAACTCGCAGATCTAGTAGGTTACGATCCGAGCCCGAGAGATATGAATTTCTCGTAACGGATAGTAATGAGGTGGAAATCATTGAGAATGATGAACCGACAACCTACCAAGAGGCGATGACTTCTCCTGATTCGGACAAGTGGCTTGGACCATGGAATCCGAATTGCAATCCATGCAAGACAATCAAGTTTGGAATTTGATTGATACACCCGAAGGTGTAAAAACCATAGAATGTAAATGGGTCTTCAAGAAGAAGACTGACATGGAAGGGAAGGTGCATACTTACATAGCTAGACTTGTAGCGAAGGGTTATAGGCAAGTTCATGGTATTGACTATGATGAAACCTTTTCACCCGTAGCAATGATCAAGTCTATAAGAATTTTGCTTGTCATTGCCGCATATCATGACTATGAAATATGGCAAATGGACGTCAAAACCGCTTTCCTAAATGGAAAACTACAAGAGGATGTGTATATGACACAACCAGAAGGTTTTGAACAGAATTCTAAGGTATGCAAATTGCAGAGATCTATCTATGGATTGAAGCAAGCTTCTAGGAGTTGGAATCTCCGTTTTGATGAATCGGTCAAAGAGTTTGGTTTCATCAAGAACGAAGATGATCCTTGTATATACAAGAAGATTAGTGGGAGCATAGTTCTATTCCTTATTTTATACGTGGATGACATATTACTCATTGAAAACGATATTCGTACACTTCAGTCCGTGAAGACTTGGTTGGGAAAATGCTTCGCAATGAAAGATATGGTTGAAGCCGCATATATTCTTGGCATTAAGATCTATAGAGATAGATCAAGGAAGCTACTTGGTTTAAGCCAAAGTACATACATTGACAAGTTCATCAGAAGATTCCGTATGGAAAATTAAAAAAGAGGTACCTTGCCCGTGTTACATGGAGTTTCTCTAAGCAAGACTCAATGTCCTAAGACAAAAGATGAGCGTGAGAAAATGAATGATGTTCCATATGCTTCGGCAATTGGGTCCATCATGTATGCCATGATTTGTACTAGGCCCGATGTATCTTATGCTTTAAGCATGACAAGTAGATACCAATCCGACCCCGGTGAAAATTACTAGATGGCTGTAAAAGCGATTCTTAAGTACTTGAGAAGAACTAAAGATTCGTTTTTGGTCTATGGAGGAATGGAAGATGATCTCGTGGTAAATGCTTACACAGATGCAAGCTTCCAAACCGACAAAGATGATAGTCGATCGCAATCGGGTTTTGTGTTTATGTTAAATGGTGGAGCTGTAAGCTGGGAGAGTTCCAAGCAGAGTACAACCACTGATTCTACAACGGAAGCTGAGTATATTGCTGCATCAGATGTTGCAAAGGAAGCTGTTTGGATTAAGAAGTTCATTACTGAACTTGAAGTGGTTCCTAACATTGCTAATCCACTAGACCTTTATTGCGATAATAATGGTGCTATTGCTCAAGCAAAGGAACCAAGAGCACATCAGAAATCCAAACACATACTTAGGCGTTTTCATATCATTCGAGAAATCGTTGATAGGGGAGACGTAAATATATGCAGAGTACCTACTGATGACAATGTTGCGGACCCGCTAACAAAGGGACTTCCACAAGCTAAACATGAAGGTCATGTTAGGTCCATGGGTATTAGATACATGGGAGATTGGGCCTAGGGCTAGTGGGAGATTGTTGGTAGTGGTGCCCTAGGCACGTTTAATAAACGTTGTAATTTATTTCATATCAATAAAGAGATGTTTTGATTATTATTGTTATTCATGTTTACTTACAATAATCTCCGTCCCTAGTACTTGTTAAGCACTAGTATAAAGGCTAAATGATCATGAGATGATCATGTTAGATTTATGGGTACTTGTTTGGAACAAGGTACTGGACATGACCCGCTGTATGAGATTTATGTCATGGTCTATGTCGTACATATATCTCATATTAGTTATGTCATTTGAATCCTTAGACATGAAGTTATTATAGTCATCCACTTGATGAACACTATGTTTGACATATTCAAAAACTACCTTTAACCGGGTAGTTATAAAGGATATGATTGGCATAATCGGATTCACTTAGGGAAGAGTAATAAGCTAAATGGATTTGTCCCTTTTCAGAGAGATGTCAAGCTTAGGCCTCTCTTAAGAATGATGTTGATAAAAATGTTCGGCCGGACTCAATTGAATTGATTAGATCAATGTCATTTGGATTATCAACATATTCGGAATCGAGAAAGTATTGAACAAAAGCAAGTTGACTTGTTGACCATGACTTGTGTTCAATGACATCGTGGATAAAGGGATTATGACATGTTCTAAAGGAATGCGAACTTGTATCTAGTTATACTATTTGGGTAGGTATGACGGTTTGCTAGAACCTAATCATATCTTATGGTTTCATGTTTGAACCCATTGCCAACTTAGTGTAATCCTAGGGGGTCACACACAATAGAACGAATCTTAAATAAGGATTATATTGGAATTTGGAAATTAGAGAAATCTGGGGAAAGTGTGCGACCGCACAAAAGGGCTTGGGCGGCCGCACAGTTTGGCTCAGAAAGTACCAGAAACCTTCCAGATAGATGTGCGGCCGCACAGGTGTTTTGGGCGGCCGCACACCATGTCGGGACTGGTTTCCTAATTTGATTTGGAAAGAATTTTGGACGGGTTTAGACACAAGTTTCCTATTTGGAATAGGTCTAACTTGTATATAAACAGCCAAATTCGGGCCAGAACAATATCATAGCTTTTGTGCAAGTCTCCAAAGAGTTTGAGAGAGTTTTTTTTGTTCTAAGACATCCTAGATTGAGGAACAAAATAATACACAAATAAAATTCCATATAGTTCATATTGATTGTGAAAACGTGTTTCACAATTTTGGTCTAGCAACCAAGATCAAGTGTTCTTGATATTCGTTCGTGGTGTGGATACCGCTAGAGGGTGAAGCTTATCATCTTCGAAGTTCGTGTTCTTACTTTTGTGATTAAAGCTTCAAGTTCTCCACCAAGATCAAAGACCAAATTCAAAGTCATCAAGGGTTAGTTTTCTAGTATTCATATTGTTGTATTTGATTTAATCATATGAATGGATCTATGGGCTTTGGGTTTCATAAAATTTTGAATGCTATTTTCCGCTGCGCATGTTACTACGAAACCCAACAAACATTTGGGCTAAAATATGAATTTTTTGAAGCTGGGATGCGCACGCCTTTGCCCTCCTTTGTGGGAGGCGTGCTCCTCCCATAGGGTGGGTGGGAAGCGCGCACTTCCCACTTCCAGAATCTCAGATTTGGCCAAATTCCCCTCCTTTTCTGATTTGTAACCCCCAAGGCCATTATGCCTTGGCTTGATCCGGGGAAGGGCCATCTTTGTGACCAAAAACACTTCCCTAACACCTATAAATACCTCTTCATTCCACCATGGAAAAAGAGGAACAATTCTTGAATCAAAAACACTTTAAAACACATAAAATCCATTTTCAAACAGTGGTCACTATAGACAATTTGGTTCATCCCCATTCAAGCACAAGGTACAATGTTCATTCTCTTATAAACTTTTTAATCTTATCTTTATTTTCTCTCCTTGTTAAAATCTTTTTATTACACTCTTCATCTTTAATGTGTATGCAATCTCCATAAAAGGGATACAACCAAAAGGCCACTTCACTATTGAAGTTTGGCCAAGGTTACATCCCAACATTCCAAATTCCACTTTAATTTTCATTTCATATCTTCATGTAATTGTTTGGCATAATTGTTACATGTAATCTTTTAGCATAAATTAATAAATAAAAACAATTCTCTTTTATTTCCTTTTAATTTTCCCCTTTCTTTCCATTGTAATTGTTAGCACTTCTTACATTAATAATTGAAGGACTTTTCTTTTAGTATTAGAACACCAAAAGTAGCAATACCCGCATAAGCGGGGCGGAGTGGGTGTTTAAGTACTTCCCACTCCGTCACCTAACCCCCTGAACCCCTCATCTCAAGAATCTTTTGTTTCGTAATCAATAAAAAAAGACTATTTTCTTAGGTTTTCTCGCGTTCCTCTAAAACGTGGGTGGCGACTCTTAAAATCAAGTAGACATCCTAGGATAGTTCACCGCTCTAGCCAAGTCGTGGTTTCCCGGGGTATCTACAGTTTGGACATGCTGATTTTGATCCGTTTCAGATGGCTGGTTATGGAAACCGTGTTTCCTAAAACAGATTTAAGTTCAGAAGTCCAGACATTGAGATAAGAATCTTAAAGGAGTTTAAGATTGACGTGATCTCAAAATTTCAGACTTTAATCCTATAACTAGCGCAACTATTGTCACATAAAATTAATTCGGTTGATTGATTAACTTTATGTGTGTGAACCTTCATTAAAATTTAAGTCAAGTGCCAATCCATGATTAAAACACTTGGGATTACACGGGTATTTTCATGCGCGCTCTAACCCTCGCGAGGTGCATTGATTTTATCCTTGTATGAACAAGATGAGTGAAAGAGTGGTTCCTATGCGTTTAAAGTGGTTTGACTTAATTAGGCTATCAAAAGAGTTTTGGGCCTAAGGCACAGATGAAATTAAAACATGCATGACATAAGATGTCTTGAAATAATCTCATAAAATATCTAAGAGTCATATATGATATGATTTATAAAGAGTTATCTACCTAAACAGTTTAATTTTATGCTTCTTGCCTCGCGGACGTAAAATTAAATGAAATATGGATCTTAGCCCATTTAAATTATATTATACATTGGATGTATATGAAGGTTATATAATTTAGTGGGAGTATTTGTGAAATACTAATATTTATAATATCTTTAATTTAGTTGGTACTTATATGTGATTACATGTTTGTATAATTGTAGATAATGGCTCAAAATACAAGTTTTTTATCATTGCGATCTATCCTTGAGAAGGAAAAGCTTCAAGAGAATGGTTCTAACTTCACGGATTGGATCTGAAGCCTTAGAATTGTTCTAAGGCATGAAGACAAGCTATACATTCTTGATGAACCTGTTCCTGAAGATGAACCTGAACCATCTGCCCCTAAGAATGAGAGAAACGCCTACAAGAAGCACAAAAGTGATTCTCGTCCTGAGCTTCAGAAGACTCTTAAACACTTGGAGGCATATGACTTGGCTGTTGAATTGAAAGATATGTTTCAAGAACAGGCAAGACAAGAAAGGTTTGACACTATAGCTGCTCTGATTTCATCCAAGATGAGTGAAGGGCAGGCTGTGGGCCCTCACGTTTTGAAGATGAAGGCTCATTTTGAGCATCTAGAGAGGCTTAGACATCCTATCGATGTTGAGTTGGCCACCGATTTTATTCTTAATTCCTTGCCCAAAAGCTATAATCAGTTCATCATGAACTTTAATATGCATAGAATGGATAAGTACCTGTCTGAGTGGCATGGGATGCTAAAGACAGCGGAAAAGAAAATTGGCAATGAAGTTGCTCCTGTGCTTGTGGTGTCAAAAGAAGGAAATGGCTCTAAAGGCAAAGGAAAGGGTAAGGCAAAAGTTGTCAATCCCAATATTAGCAAGGCAACTGTTGCCAATGCTACTGTGGCTAAACCTACTTTCCAAAAGGATGCAATCTGTTTCCGCTGCAATGAGATTGGTCATTGGAAAAGAAATTGCAAGGTTTACAAGAAAGAGTTAAAGAAGAAGAAGAGCAGTGGGACTGCGTCTACTTTAGGTATCTATGTTATAGCTATTCTACTTTCTACTTCTAGTTCCTGGGTATTAGGTACCGGATGTGGATTTCACATTTGTTTAAATGTGCAGGCACTAAGGAATAGGAGGCTACTCAAAGATGGTGAACTGGAACTACGCGTGGGGAATGGAGCAAGAGTTGCTGCATTAGCCGGAGGAACCTATGATGTCATTTTACCTAGCGGATTAATTCTTGTTTTGAACAATTGTTATTATGTTCCGGATTTGAGTAGAAATATTATTTCAGTATCTTGGTTGGATAATGAAGGTTATAGTTATCTTATTAAAAATAAGAAGTTATCTATTTTTTTAAATGATATGCTTTATTGTACTGCATGTTCATTTAATGGCCTTTATGTTCTTGATGTTGAGAATAGAAATAATGAGAATATTTATAATATCAATAAGAAATCCAAACCTAATGATGTAAATCACACCTATTTGTGGCATTGCCGTCTTGGTCATATTAATGAGAAGCGTATCTCAAAACTCCATGGGGACGGAATTTAGATTCACATGATTTTGAATCATATGAAACTTGTGAGTCTTGTTTACTTGGAAAGATGACAAAGACACCTTTTACTAAGAGTAGTGAAAGGGCAAGTGACTTATTGAGACTCATACATACTGATGTGTGTGGACCAATGAGCAGTAATGCTAGGGGAGGATATCAATACTTTATAACATTCACTTATTATTTTAGTAGATATGGCTATATCTACTTGATGAAACATAAAAGTGAATCTTTTGAGATATTTAGAATATTTCAAAATAAAGTACAAAATCAACTTGGCAAAACTATTAAAGCACTTCGATCTGATCGTGGTGGTGAATATTTAAGCCAAGAATTTGACAATCATCTTAAAGATTGTAGAATTGTTTCACAATTAACTCCACCTAGAACACCACAATGGAATGATGTGTTTGAGCGGAGAAATAGGACTTTATTGGATATGGTCCGCTCCATGATGAGTCAAGTTGATCTTCCTTTATCCTTTTGGGGACATGCACTAGAAACCACTGCTCTTACACTAAATAATGTTCCAAAAAAATCTGTTCCAAAGACACCATATAAGATGTGGACAGGAAAGAAGCCTAATCTTTCTTTTATGAAGATTTGGGGTTGTGAGGCATATGTCAAGAGACTTATCTCTGACAAAATCGCACACAAGTCTGATAAATGTAATTTCGTGGGTTATCCTAAGGAAACTAAAGGATATTACTTTTACAACCGCATTGACAACAAGGTGTTTGTTGCTCGAGATGGTGCTTTTCTAGAGAAAGAATTTCACTCTAAAAGAACCAGTGGGAGTAAAATAAATCTCGAAGAGGTTCGAGAACCCGAAATTAACATTGAACCAATGGTTATATCTGATCAAGTTACACAAGGAGTTGTGGAACCTAATCAAAATACTCAGGTTCCTCACAGAACTGGTAGGGTGTGATCCGAACCTGAGAGATATGGATTTCTCATGATGGATAGCAATGAAGTGGAAGTCATAGTTGATGACGAACCTACTTCCAATCAAGAAGTTATGTCCGCTCCTGATTCAGATAAATGGCTTGGAGCCATGGAATCTGAAAGTAAGTCCATGAATGATAATCAAGTTTGGAACTTGATAGATCCACACGAAGGTGTAAAAACCATAGGATGCAAGTGGGTTTTCAAAAAGAAAACTGATATGGATGGAAAGGTGCATACTTATAAATCTAGACTTGTAGCGAAAGGCTATAGGCAGATTCATGGTATTGACTATGATGAAACATTTTCGCCTGTAGCAATGATCAAGTCTATAAGAATTTTACTTGCTATATCCGCATATTTTGACAATGAGATATGGCAAATGGATGTCAAAACAACGTTTTTTAACAGGAACTTACTTGAGGATGTTTATATGACAAAACCTGAAGGTTTTGTAAAAAAGTATGCAAATTGCAAAGATCCATTTATGGATTGAAGCAAGCCTCTAGGAGTTGGAATCTTCGATTTGATGAATCGGTCAAACAGTTTGGCTTCATAAAGAACGAAGATGAACCTTGTGTATACAAGAAGATTAGTGGGAGCATAGTATTATTTCTAGTACTATATGTTGATGACATATTGCTCATTGGAAACGACATTCCTGCACTACAGTCTGTAAAGACTTGGTTAGGAAAGTGCTTTTCAATGAAACATATAGGAGAAGCCGCCTACATCCTTGGCATAAGGATCTATCGTGATAGATCTAAGAAATTGATTGGTTTAAGTCAAGATACATATATTGACAAAGTTCTTAAGAGATTCCGCATGGAAAACTCTAAGAGAGGAAATTTTCCAGTAAGCCATGGCATAACTCTAAGCAAGAATCAGTGTCCTAATACAACTGATGAGCGTGAGAGAATGATTGGGATCCTATATGCTTCTGCTATTGGATCCATCATGTATGCCATGATATGTACTAGACCCGATGTCTCGTATGCTTTAAGCATGACGAGCAGATACCAATCAGATCCTGGTGAGAGTCACTGGATTGCAGTCAAGACGATTCTAAAGTACTTAAGAAGGACTAAAGATTCGTTCTTGGTATATGAAGGAATGGAAGATGATCTTTTTGTAAGTGGTTACACAGATGCAAGCTTCCAAACCAATAAGGATGATTCTACATCGCAATCTGGATTTGTATTTGTGCTTAATGGAGGTGCTGTAGCTGGAAGATTTCTAAGCAAAGTACCGTAGCTGATTTTACAACTGAAGTTGAGTATATTGCTTCATCTGATGCTGTTAAAGAGGCTGTTTGGATTAAGAAGTTCATTGGTGAACTAGAGGTGGTTTCTAGCATTGCTAATCTAATAGACCTTTATTGTGATAATAATGGTGCTATTTCTCAAGCAAAGGAATCTAGATCGCATCAGAAATCCAAACACGTACTTAGGCGTTTTCATATCATTCGAGAGATCGTGGATAGAGGAGACGTAAATATATGCAGATTACCAACTGATGATAATATTACAGACCCATTAACAAAGGGTCTCCCACAAGCAAAACATGATGGTCATGTTAGGTCTATAGGTATTCGATACATTAATTAGGCCTAGTGCAAGTGGGAGATTTTTGGTGTTATGCCCTAGGCATGTTGTTTGTACAATTAATGTTATTATTTATAAAGATATTGAATGTTTGATTATTATATCTTTTGCATGTTTATTATAATAATTCCCGTCCCCTGATAATTATGATTAATTATTAGTATAAGTTTAATAAATAATCATATGATGATTATGGTGTATGGGATACAATTAGACTTATGTGTATTTGTTGGAGAATAAATACTGGACTGACCCCTATGAGATTTATGTCATGGTCACAATGTCAAAATTAAGTCTCATATAGTTATATCACTGGAATCTCTAGACCTGAGGTTATTACAGTCTTCTAGATAATGAACATTATGTTTGACATATTCAAACGTTATCCCTAACCGGATAGCTATAAAGAATATGATTGGCATAATCAGAATCATGTAGGGGAAGAGAAATAAGCCAAGATGGGATTTGTTCCTCGTCAAGAGAGATGTCAAGTTTTGGCCACTCGATGAATGGTATTGATGAAATGCATGGCCATGCTCAAATAAGATTTTATTATCAATACATTCAGGATCGAGAAAGTATTGAACAATGTAAATTGACCATTGACCATGGCTTACGTTCAATAGACATCGTGTAAGAAAGAGATCATGTTATGTTCTATTTAGGAAACTTTTCGATTTCAAAGTTATACTAATTGGGTAGTCATAATGGCTTGCTAGAGTCCGCTTATGACTTACGAGGTTTGAATGGTTCGGACTCGTTGCCAACTTAGTATAATCCTATTGGGTCATAAACACAGAACAAATAATTAAAAGAAGCAAAAAACGAGGAAACTAAAGGGAGGCACCGTACGGCTGGCCAGGCCCCGTACGGCTGGTAAGCTGTCGTACGGATGCCCCCAGCTGACAGTTTTATTTTAAGGAGTTCTTGTTGATCAAGAATACCTAAGTCCTAAAGGGTTTTGGACACCCCTTATATATAATGTAAAATGACGGGAATTGTTCCCTAGCTATTGATTTGATCAATTCCAAACTGTTTCTTTGAAAAAGAAAACACACATAATATACTAGGATCATTGTGTTTGATTATTCCCAATCATCAACCACAAATATCTTTGGGAGCTTTGAAGAATCATTCTTCACAATAACTTTTCAATCCGAAGGCCTAGCAGTCAAGTTCAAGAAAGCATTCTTGAAATCTGTTCGTTGTGTGAATCACTGATAGAGGGCGTTCTTCTTAACGTCTAAACCAAGTTTTATCTTGATCTACAACGGTTAGTTTCTTTCATCTTGATATTCTGAATTATTTTTCATAGCGGATCTAGGCTATTGGGTTTTATTCATGTCTTTCTTCCGCTGCGCATGATTGCACGAAACCCAACAGGTTTACCAATCGGGCATGAGTCAAACCATTAAATAGTCAGAAACCAAAACAAAAATAGGAAAAATGTATGTTCTAGAGTTAGGATCTACTAGTTGCATAGGTACAATCCAAAAGAAAAATTGTCTCCGCCTACACCGAGGCAACAACTACATCAACAAAATAAAAGAGGGGATGGGGAATCCTATCTACTCCAACATCAAGGGAAAAGAGGACGTTGCCGCCGCCGCGTCATCACTCGTCCGCTCGAGATCTCTTCCAGCAAGTAACCGACTCTGCAGTCTGGCGAACCAACCGGCCTAAGAGCCCCACAGTATCACTCTTCACTCACTTGGCGTAAGCCATGAACTGGGCAAGCCGTCCTGCAACCTCTCTGTTGTAGACACCCCGCCTTGGACCGCTCACCCTATTTGCATGGTTGATCTTGTGTTTCCCCCTATTTTAAGTGTTTCTCATTTGTTTCTGTTACTTCCGTTAAGTTCCTGACTGAATTCGTTAAGTCCAGGGTCTAAACTGAATAACAGGGCTGACTTTCTAGTCCATTCTGTCAAAAAGGCCATCTTGAAGTCGCGCATCTCCGCCCGTAGGGGTCAGCAGCGCGCGCGTGCTGCCACCAAGGCTGGGGGCGCGCGCCTCTAGGCGTCAGTTATAGATTCTGTCCAAGAATCCCTCCCTTGCTCATTTTACATGATTTTGCTCGGGAAGGATCTCTTTGTGACCTCGTTTTGGCACCAAAAACATCCCTTTTACACCTATATAAACCCCTCTAATTCACCATTGAGAGAGTACTTTTTGATCATTAAGAAAACTCTACACAAAAAATACTTTCAAGGCATTTTCCAAGAAGTTCTCTAAGAAGTATGTGAAGTTCTTTGAAGTTTAGGTAAAAGACTACTCTTTTCTCTCTTTTCTACTTCATCTCTTCTCTCTTTCTTCTACTTTAATCAAACGTGCAATCACCCCAAAACCATTTGGGACATGACACTAAAGATCACTTCACCTTATTGAAGTTGGTCAATGAGTTATCTCCCTACATTCCAAAAAACCCCTTTTTATCATAATCAAGAATTAGAAGAATATTATACATATGTAGACTTTGAACACGCAAGACCAACATTAGTTGGGCGAGATGGGTGTTTAAGTACTTCGCATCTTGTAACCTAACCCCCGAACCTCATAACAAGAATCTCAGTTTTCGTAATCAAACTTAGGCTATACATTAGGTTTTTCTTATGTTCCTCTAAAACATAGGTGGCGACTCTAAAACACAAATAGACATCCTAGGATAATTCACCGCTCTAGCCAACCCGTGGTTTTCCCTAGGGTATCTACAGTGGCGACTCCGCTGGGGAAGTGTAGATACCCCGGGAAAACCACTACTTGGCTAGAGCGGTGGATTATCCTAGGATGTCTAACTTGTTTTAATTTGTTAGAGTTGCCACCTATGTTATTGAGGAAATATAAGAAAAACCTAAAGAAATAGCCTATTTTAATATTACGAAACTAGAGATTCGGGAAGAGAAGGGTTCGGGGGTTAGGTGACGGAGTGGGAAATACTTAAACACCCACTCCGCCCCGCTTACGCGGGTCTTGCTACAATTGGTGTTTTAATGCTAAAAATTCCTTCTATTTATTAATATGAAAATTTTCTAACAATTACAAGGGAAAGAAAAGGTAAATAAAAGAGAATTGTTTTAGTGATTAATTGCTAAAGATTACATTAAGAGAAGAAGAGTAAATTAAACTAGAGTTTAGAATGTAGGGAGATAACCTTAACCAACTTTAATTTAATAAAGTGATTATGTGGTCATGTCCCATTTGATGGGGATTGCATACATTACTAAGACATGTAAAAATAAGAGAAGATAAAAGTAAATTTGTACCTTGAGAAAGAGGACCTCAAACTTGGTGAGAAAATGGTGTTTGTTGCAGAGAAATTCTTGTGTAGAAATTTGTGTAGAGTTTTGTTGCTAAAACTCTTGTTGGGAGAATTTGTGTAGAGTTTTTGGTAGATGATCAAAGTTGGGTCCTTTTCTAAAGTAGAAGGAGGGGGTTCTTATAGGTAAAAAAGAGAGGGAAAGGTTGGAGGGGAAAATGATCAATCCATGTGAGATTGAATTGACCAATAGAAAATAAGATAAATAAAATAATAAATGAAATAAATAAAAGAAAATCAAATAATAAAAAAAAAAATATTTTGTTTTTAAGAGATGTCTAGAATAATGGGATTGGAGGTTACAAAACTAGGAGGGATGAACTTGGAGGTAAAAAGAGTGTTTGTGATCTAGGGAAAGGAGGGAAATAAGGTGCAATCCGTTACTGCCATAATGGGAGGCGTGCGAGTCCGGCTTTAGGGGCGAGACGCGTGCGCAGCCCACAAGCAGTGCCGGAGGCGCCCGCGGGTGATAAATGACAGAATGATAGAAATGACTCTAAAGTTAACTCTGTTATGCAGTTTAGTCCAAAACTAACGGAATCAGTTAGGAACTTAACCAAAGTAACAGAAATTAATGAAAATAAGTTAAATAAAAATACTATGTATGCAATCGGGTGAGAGGTCTAAGGCGGGGTGTCTACAGAGCCCCGAAAGAAAAGAAAGCAAAGACTCAAATGAAAGCAGGAATTTGAAATTGTGAGAGATAGGGGTGCGCTCCTTATGTGAGCAGCTTTTGTTGATAGAGGAGGTGGCATGATCCGTTTGTGAATCCGCTGGCTGAATCCGTTTTTGAATCCATTTGTTGAACCCGTCTGTGAGTCCTTTCGTCGAATCCGTTTGTGAATCTGATAGCTGAGTCAGTTGGTGAACCCTTTGATGAGTCCGTTAGTGAACCCTTGTTGACAAATTCATTAGTAAATCCGCTTGATGAATCCGTTGGTGAATTCCTTTGAATGAGTTCGTTAGTGAACCCCTTTGACGAATCCGTTAGTGAATCCGCTTGATGAATCCGTTAGTGAATCTCATTGAATGAGTCCGTTAGTGAACCCCGTTGATGAATCCATTAGTGAATCCGCTTGATGAATCCGTTAGTGAATCCCTTGAATGAGTCTGTTAGTGAACCCTTGTTGACGAATCCGTTAGTGAATCCGTTTGATGAATCCGGTAGTTAATCCCTTAAATGAGTCCGTTAGTGAACCCTTGTTGACGAATCCGTTAGTGAATCCGCTTGATGAATCCGTTAGTGAATCCCTTGAATGAGTCCGTTGGTGAACCCTTGTTGACAAATCCATTAGTGAGTCCGCTTGATGAATCCGTTAGTGAATCCATTGAATGATTCCGTTAGTGAACCCTGTCGACGAATCCGTTAGTGAATCCGTTTGATGAATCCATTAGTGAATCCCTTGAATGAGTCCGTTGGTGAACCCTTGTTGACGAATCCGTTAGTGAATCCATTTGTTAATCCCTTGAATGAGTCCGTTGGTGAACCCTTATTGACGAATCCGTTAGTGAATCCGTTTGATGAATCCGTTAGTGAATCCCTTGAATGAGTCCCTTAGTGAACCCTTGTTGACGAATTCGTTAGTGAATCCGTTTGATGAATCCGTTAGTGAATCCCTTGAATGAGTCCGTTGGTGAACCCTTGTTGATGAATCCGTTAGTGAATCCGTTTGATGAATCCGTTGGTCGAATCTGTTTGTGAATCCGATGGCTGAGTCCGTTTGTGAACCCATTGCTGAACCCGTTTGTGAGTCCATTTTGTCGAATCCGTTTGTGAATCCGATGGCTGAGTCCGTTTGTGAACCCATTGTTGAATTCGTTTGTGAATCCATTTGTCGAATGCTTGTACCTGTTATATTATGCTTTTGCAGATATATGTGCTTGTGTGAGATGTGAAAGAGAAATTGAGAGAAAATTGTGATTGTGGTGTGATGTGATTTGGGAAGCAGAGATTGCTTAAGAGAGATTTTTAGAGAATGGAGAAATTGATTTTGTGTTCTGTGTGATTTTTGAGGAAAGTATTAATGAATGATGTTCATACCTTCACTTACCATGGCCGCCGCTTGATTCGGGATGGAGATGTTGTGGCTTTGATGAAGATGATGAACTGATCTTGCTTTCGATGGAATGTTGGTGAGATGACATTCTGAATGATGGGTTGGTCGTGCCAAAGGCTGCCTACGTATCCCTTGAAGGGAATCAGACCATCGTAGTTCAAGGATGATGGAGAATGCTGGGGAAGAAGCTAAGAGCAAATACTTTTACGCAAGTAAAGAGACAAGAAAAAGAAAAATAAAAATCTTTTTGTCGTTTTTTTTTTAATTAGTTCGTGGGTGAACCATTTTAAGCATTGTGTGTTTGTAAAGCCAACCCAAGATCAAGTCATGTTCGATCGAAGTCCGGATTTCCTCGCTTAAATTCTGTCGTCGCTGTTGTGCCCAACGAAGATTGTTGTCTAGCCCCAAGAGATATGTTGATTATGGGG
Source organism: Campanula takesimana (assembly GCA_026119855.1). Classification (NCBI taxonomy): domain Eukaryota; kingdom Viridiplantae; phylum Streptophyta; class Magnoliopsida; order Asterales; family Campanulaceae; genus Campanula; species Campanula takesimana. Next base: position 2,586,094 of record JAOWBW010000030.1, read on the forward strand.
CTTTAAAAGACTTTTGATGCCGAGATACCAAGGGGTTACTGATTGTGAAACCCCTAGAAATCCTTTGATGCCAAACTTTGGGTGACTCGTGAAGACCCAAGATAAATCAGTTCTTGACCTGTTCAAATGAATCGTCTTTTGTTGTTGACGTGAGCAAGCCCCAAGAGAATATTATTGATACCAAGCTTATTGTTTGCGCGCTTCAAGATGGTATAATGTGAAGAGCTTTCGATGTAAAGCCCCAAATTATCTTGGAACTGGCTTGGCATTGCGAGCGGATGCACCGTCGGGTAGGATTCTTGATAGAGATCTCCTTCATACTCTTAGTGGGGAGATGAATAGCCTCATTGTGGGCGGTACCCAAATGGTGGAAAGCTTATGTCAAAAGATGCAGTAATGTCTTGCGGTGCTGTCGAGGTCGCAGATGATAAGGTCCCAAATGGTTATGCTTGCTTGAGTCTTCTTGAATTGAACTAATGACGGATCTTCGGATGCAACTAGTGCTTGAGGCGCAAGAGCCACACTTTTTTTTTGATCTTGGAGAAGGGGGTGGTGAATTGCAAAAACATTGGGATTGGCCATGGCATTTCCCGCTATAACCCTGTTTTGATAGGGTTTAGCATATTGAATCTTTTTCCTTTTCTCTAAGACTTTCTTCATAACCTCGTCGTAAGTCACAACATAAGAATCATCAAATTCATTCATAACATCGGAGCCCTCCTTACAAACCAGAAAACCTTTGACGTGAATTACTAAGAGACCCTTTAAGCTTGGACCACTCCCCACATTGCATTGCTCGAGTATCATCCCCCAAAAAGGTTGTCAATTGTGAAGACCCAATATTTCCCTTTGCTCAGATTACTGTAATGTCGTAGCCCAAAAGATAGTAGATTGCGAAGCCCCTTGAGACCTTTGGTGCTAAACTTATTGAGAAAGCTTCCAATGTTGCATATGACGTTGCTGAGGCCATTATTGGGAGATGACGTGAATTGCTTCTTGCTGAGGGAGCCTTTCAAACTCGAGTGTAGTCCTTAGAGTGCCACCATTGATTGCAAGTGGAGCAAGAAAAACATATCCTTGATTGGAGGAACAGACACGAGCACACATGACATGAAGACTTTTTGACATTCCTCTTGAGAGACTTTGAGGATAGTCTCACACATATTTCTTGAGCGTAGCCCCTAGGGATCAGTAACTGACGAATGAAGAAGAAGAAGCTCTCGTTCTTGAGTCACATAGCCCCTAGGGTGTCATCATTTATCAAGCAAAACCAGAGACTCGTCCTCGTACGGGGGAACAAACATAAGAGGACATGGTAAGAGCTACTCTATTCTCGGGAAGCCTTTTGACATACTGTAGGTGCACATGCTTGGAGAAGCTTGAAAACTGAGTCACATGTTGTTGACATTTGTTGCCCAAACCAATTGACTTACTGGGGACTATTTGTGCAACCCTGTACCCCTCAATGATGGGCTCATTCTCGGATGGATCTCAGTTACTATGGGGCTTCTTTCACATGAACCCAAAAAATAGATATTGCAAGAACAACCTCTCTTATGCCAATAACCCAGAACGGCCTTTGATTGTGCCATGTGTTGTCGAGCCTTTTGCGATTCTCAAGTTGACTCGGTGGGGAATTGACTTGCTGAGGAGATCCAATGTAGAACTTGTCTTCTTTAGAGGCTGGGGATCTCCATTTCTCTTTCCCTTCTCTCTCTCACTCTCTAATTGTTTTTTATGACGCACCCTGTTTTTTGCCTAGACCGCCCTTTCGGGTTTTCGATCTAGCGGGCATCCCTTTTGCGTCTTCATTTTGACTCGATTAATGAGGAAGCGTGCATTGACTCTAGCTGAGGATGAGAGACATATGATTTTGCGTTGGAGACCTTTTTGTCACTAATGATGAGTGACATTGACTTGACTAGGGAAGTAGCCCCTAGTATTGACATGTATTTTTATTTATTGAATGACTTACGAAGGCAAGTAAGTCATAAAGAGAGAAGAGAAAGAAAGCCCCAATTTGATTGCAAGAAACTGGGAGTATCGCTGAAAGATAAGAAGCCCCTAGACTCGACAAGGAACGTGAAAGCGATTTCAAATCTAGGAAAGTTGTTCAATCTTAGGGTGATTAATTCATTGGCAAATGACTCGTACAAAGATGTCTTGACAAGTTCGAGATGAAGGCCGATCACCATAACGCGTTAGGTCATCGTAGTTCTTGTTGATGCTCCTTTCGATGTGAGGGTTGTCGATGTAGCTTTGTCCTTCGTTGGTGGATGATGATGTTATGCACTTCTTTGATTGAGGGGTTTTTTTTTTTTGTGCTCTAACTTTTGCCTAGGTTGTTTTGAAGAGTCAACCTAGCGAGCTCTTTTTTTTTTAATCCCCCTTGAAAACTTTGCTTGGTGTTGCTCCACCTTGTTTTGCTTCTTGGCTTTGTCGTTGATGTTGTTGTTGATGTTGTTGCCTTCGTTGCGATGTTTAGCCCCTAGGCGTTCAAGTGATGGCCTTCGTTCCAAAACTCGTTTAGATATCTTTTCATCATTTTGCCAAGAATTAAATTGAACAACTTGGAAGAGTGTATGAGGATAAGAACGAATTTTATTTGATAAGACCGACTCGAACTTTAACATAAGCAAGACGAGAGAAAACTTTAATGCACACTTAAGAGGACTTTTGACTTCTTTTTTTTTTATGTTTATTTATTCCTATTACTAGGTAGAGAAATAGAAACGGAGATTGTTATCGTCGTCTTCGCTGTTGTAGTTCTCCTCATTTCAAACCCAAGTCATTCCTTGCTTTACGGTTGCATTTCACCCACGGTAAATTCCTCATTGTCAATCAAGTCTTGGATGATGTTTCGGAGAAGGAAGCATCCCTCGGTAGTGTGGCCGCTATGCTTGTGGTAGTTGCACCATTCACCAAATGCATAATTCTTCGGTATCGTCTTCGGTTTGTACCCTTCCAAAGGCTTGACCTTTCCATTTGCCACCAAAGTTTCAAATGCTTCGGTTTGGGTTACTCCTAGGAGAGGAGTGAATCTCGGTTGTTGGCGGCACCTTTGTGGCTTTTGTGGGGAGGGCCACTTGAGCATGCTTTACCGTTGGCCTTTGCTTTGTTGTCGGTGAGCTCTTGCAGACGGACCTTAAGTTCGGAGACCTCTTCGTTGTTAATCCTCCTCTCAAGATCAAAACGGGCTTGCCACAAATCATCCTTGCGGCGGGCATCCTCGACAAGTCTATCCATTTGTTCCCCCATGGCTCTCATTATGTCAAAAAGCCTTTTGTTGGACACAGAACTGTTCTCACCCTTGTTGTCGTTGCCGTTGGAAGCCATTGGACCTATTGGAAGAACACGGTTGATCTTAGGATGGCCCCACAAACACATTTTGAGTAAAATTATTCAACGCACAAACAAGAAAATGACTCAACTACATAACGAAAAATGACTTTTTTTTTATTTATTTACAAAAATCGGAAGGACGGAGTCCTTTTTGGGGTTTCTAGAAAAATAGTGGAATCATCACACTAGTATATAAACCTTCTCGCGGTCCCATATCCTCATCGGATTCCACCACGCTTGTGATGCCTACATGTGACGGGATTAAACTAAATTAATGTCATAAAGCATACATGCGGGGACGGAGGTTTATTTCCTCCATAATAACCACTTGGGGACAGAGTTTTATTTCGTCCATGATAACCACTTGTTTCTCTTGGAAACGGCATGTATGATTTGATGACATTAGTTTAGGGAAATCTCAACACATGAAAAACCGACTTAGTCACGGAGTGTTAGAACCTAGACAAAGAATGTGTTGGCTTGTGCTCGGCTAAAGAGAGGCTTAAGGTCACCCCCGGCATGTAGTCATGAACTACGCCACGGGTTGAGGTTTACCGCTTCGAAAGAGTCAAGGTCGGGTGGAGCTTGAAACTTTCTAGGACGGGCCTCGACGGGTTTGGGGTTATGAACTTTTGCGACTCGATTGTGTGCAATTGATAGGAATTTCATGCATGTAGTGTGAGGTCCAACAAGTGACAAAATATTTTTTACTTTTTTTTTAAAGCAAAAGAAAAGCAAATAATCACATATTTACAACTTTCGAATCACCCGTGTGACCGATAAAATAAACAGAAAATAAAAGAGTTTATGTGCAGGCTCGATGCCCACACACTGTTAAAACTGTTCATTCTGTTCACTATTCTGTTTCTGGAAAATTGCCCAGAAGCGCGCACGTTGGGCAATGAGAGTGGGAGGCGCGCGCCTCCGAGCGAGAGAGGCCGAGGCACCCGAATCTGGGCAGTACCTGCAAACTCGTGGGTTCAAGGATTGCCTTGACCCTAAATAACAATTCTTTCCCCTGCAGAAACTTGTTAGCACAATAACATGGAATAGAAGGACAAGAAGGGAGGCGGGCGATTCTGGTTCAAAGGGTCGGACACGCGTGCTTTAGGCCAAGAAGGCCAGAGGCGCGCGCCTCCCACCCTTTTTACCAGAATGCCCATAAAACAGATATAAGAACACTAAAAGTAAGAAACGCAAGTTTAATCCTCTAAATTGTCCCCAGAGGAGTCGCCACTGTAGATACCCCTGGAAAACGACTACTTGGCTAGAGCAGTGGATTATCCTAGGATGTCTAACTTGTTTTAATTTGTTAGAGTCGCCACCTATGTTATTGAGGAAACATAAGAAAAACCCAAAGAAATAGCCTATTTTAATATTACGAAACTAGAGATTCGGGAAGAGAAGGGTTCGGGGGTTAGGTGACGGAGTGTGAAGTACATAAACACCCACTCCGCCCCGCTTACGCGGGTCTTGCTACTATTGGTGTTCTAATGCTAAAAAGTCCTTTTATTTATTAATATGAAAATGTGCTAACAATTACAAAGGAAATAAAAGAGAATTGTTTTATTGATTAATTGCTAAAGATTACATTAAGAGAAGAAGAGTAAATTAAACTAGAGTTTAGAATGTAGGGAGATAACCTTAACCAACTTTAACGTAATAAAGTGATTATGTGGTCATGTCCCATTTGATGGGGATTGCATACATTACTAAGACATGTAAAAATAAGAGAAGAGAAAAGTAAATTTGTATCTTAAGAAAGAGGACCTCAAACTTGGTGAGAAAATGGTGTTTGTTGCAGAGAAATTTTTGTGTAGAAATTTGTGTAGAGTTTTGTTGCTAGAACTCTTGTTGGGAGAATTTGTGTAGAGTTTTTGGTAGATGATCAAAGTTGGGTCCTTTTCTAAGGTAGAAGAAGGGGGGTTTTATAGGTAAAAAAGAGAGGGAAAGGTTGAAGGGAAAATGATCAATCCATGTGAGATGGGTGAGATGGAATTGACCAATAGAAATAAGATAAATAAAATAATAAATGAAAAAAATAAAAGAAAATCAAATAATAATAAATAGAAATATTTTGTTTTTAAGAGATGGCTAGAATAATGGGATTGGAGGTTACAAAACTAGGGGGATGAACTTGGAGGTAAAAAAGAGTGTTTGTGATCTAGGGAAATGAGGGAAATAAGGTGCAATCTGTTACTGCCATAATGGGAGGCGCGCGAGTCCGGATTTAAGGGCGAGACGCGCGCGCAACCCACAAGCAGTGCCGAAGGCGCCCGCGGGTGATAAATGACAGAATGACAGATATGACTCTAAAGTTAACTCTGTTATGCAGTTTAGTCCAAAACTAACGGAATCAGTTAGGAACTTAACCAAAGTAACAGAAATTATCGAAAATAAGTTAAATAAAAATACTACGTATGTAATCAGGGTGAGAGGTCCAAGGCGGGGTGTCTACAGGAAGTTTGAGGGTTAAACTTGCATTGCTGTTAAAAGTCTACATTTTTCTGGGCATTCTGGTCTCTGAAGGGGGAAGTGTGCGCCTCGGGCCTTCTTGGCCTAAGGCGCACGCGGCCCACATCAAGGACCAGAGTTGCCCGCTTTTTAATGTTCTTCCTATTCTTCTTCTTTCTTCTACATTAATCATTTCTGCAGGGGTCACAATGTATATTCAGGACTAGGGCAATCCCCTGAGTCCAAAGTCTGACAATCTGACAGGTTTGCCCAGAAGCGGGTGCCTCCCATAGACTCTGCGCCAGGAGCACGCATCCCATAACACATGCCAGAGGCGCGCGCTTCTAGGTGGTTTTCCATAATAGGGACAGTTTCAGAGCAGAGCAGAATATTGGGGTGTGGGCACAGTTGCCTGCATCAGACTTGATTTTGACCTTTGGACTGTTTTACTTTCGTGTTTTGTTTTATCTGTCACACGGGTGATTCGAGAGTTGTAAATTATGTCCTTATTTGATTTTATTTCATAAAAAAAAAAGTAAATTTTTTTTTGTCACATGTTGGACCTCACACTACGTGCACTAATTCTTATCAATTGCTCACTATCGAGTCGCACAAGTTCATAACCCCAAACCCGTCGAGGCCCGTCCTAGAGAGTTTCAAGCTCCACCCGACCTTGACTCTCTCGAAGCGGTAAACCTCAGCCCGTGGCGTAGTTCATGATTACATGCCGGGGGTGACCTTAAGCCTCTCTTTAGCCGAGCACAAGCTAACACAATTCTAGTTAGGGTCTAACACTCCGTGACCAAGTCGGTTTTCATGTGTCAAGATTTCCCTAAACTAATGTCTTCAAAACATACATGCCATGTGGTTATCGTGGACGAATTAAAACTCCATCCCCATGTGGTTATTTTGGACGAAAATTAAAAAATCTGTCCCCGCATGTATGCTTTACTACATTAATTTAGTTTAATCCCGACACATGTAGGAATCACAAGCATGGTGGAATCCGATGAGTATATGGGACCGCGAGAAGGTCTATATACTAGTGTGACGATTCCACTATTTTCTTAGAAAACCCAAAAGGGACTCTGTTCCTCCGACTTATTAAAAAAAAATGTCTTTTTTCTTTATGTGGTTTGAGTCGTGTGCCCACTGTGTGTTCTAATCCTCTTCATGGACCGAAAGTGTTACTCAAGACTGACAAGGGCCTCTTCTGCAATTTAGGTCCAATTGGTACTTACCGCATCTATCGGGATTCAGCGAACCGGTTAGTCCGTGAATTGATCATTCCAGCAGCTCCGACAGCATCAATGGCCGGTGACTCCAACAGCAACAACACCATGTCCCTTGAGCAACTTTCAGCTATGGTCTAAATGCTCCAAGAACAGATCTCTACTCTCAACAAAGAGTCCCAAAGGAAAGATGACCTTTGGAAATCCCATCTTGACAACCAAAGGGAGGCTCACGAGGCCGATATGGACCAAATGAAAGCTAATCTCACCAAGCTTTCGAGTGGGAAAGGAAAGGAAGACAATGAAGAGTCTGAATGGACCAAGGGTTTATTCGAGAGCCCTTATGTTAGTGCTCGCACCAATAAAATGGGGGAGACAAGCACCGACAACAAAGATCACAAGATGGTTGATTCAATCATGGCTTACATAGATCAACGTTTCAACGGTCTCAATATGGGGAAAGGCTCCGACACAAACCTTTATCAGTCATCCATTCTCATGAGCACCATGGCCACTCTCCCCGACAAGTTCAAGATGCCCGACATTAGCAAGTTTAAGGGCAAATCTTGCCCCATGGCACACATCGAGACTTATATATGGGCTATAGTTCCGAAGAAGGTCTCTCCCAAAGTTATGGCACAATGCTTCCCTCTTACTCTCGAGGGGGCGGCAAAAGATTGGTATGCAACTCTCCCGCTTAGAATCTGCCTTGATTGGGATGCCGCCATGCTTGCCTTCAAGAGTCAATACCAAGGCAACACCACTCACCGTCCAACCAAGGAAGAGCTCGAGAACACCACCCAAAGGGACAATGAGTCCTTTATTGATTTTACAAGGAGGAGGAATGACAAGCTTTCTGAAATTGTCGAGAGGCCTAACACCAAGGAACAAATGGACATCTTCCTAAAGTGTCTCAAGATTGATCTCCGCACCCACCTAAGTGGGGCTTGCTATACGGATTTCTCTCAAATGTATGAGGCGGGGGTCCGAATTGATGACTTGCTCAAGAAGATCAAGAAAAGTGCTCCTAGCTTCCGATACAAGGCCGCCTCTAACTCAACAAAAGAGGCTTCAGTCAATGCCGTCACTACTGATAAGGGGAATTACAAAAGGGTTCCTCCACCTCAAGGCAAGAGACCTCAAAATGATCATGTCTACACTCCTCTCCAAGGTATGACTCTAGGCCTTTGAAGTTCTCAAAGAAAAGGGGCAAATCACACCTATGCAAGGGTACCAACCCAAGACGATCAATGCCAACCATGCTCATCACAAATATCCCCAACCTATAACAACCTATAACAACCTTCCCCAAAAGAACGGATCCACACTCGACGTCCTCTTTCTCGTGATCAGCGAGACTAATCTTTAGCACCTGGGGGGGGTTAAGGAAAAACAAAGATAAAAGAAAAGGGGTGAGATAAATCTCAATAAGTTACTAATGCAACTACATGACATGCTAAGATGCAATATACAATAAGCAATAATAAATATCACATAGCACATAGCATTTATCACATAACAGATAGCAGCGGAAATAAACACATAACAAAGGATATAGCCAAGGTTTTCCAAACCGGAACATCCAAATAAAGGATCGCTGCGCAGCTTCAATAATCAACAAATCATCATCTTCATAATAGCATGAAAGCCGAAGAGAGAACCCCGGTACCGGAACCAATAACCATAAAAGTGTCACAAAGGACAAGGACCATGACACAAAGTCATGCCCGTTAGCTAGATACATTCACAAAGGAACGCTAACTCATCTCTTCCAAGGCCAATCTGGAAAAGGGTAAAGAAGGGGGCAAAACAATGGTCAACATTATAATAGACTTGGCTTTGCCATTATAATCTTTCCCATCGCCCAAACACACACAAAATACCAGCTGGACTTTCACGTAAAGGCTAAGTAATAAAATACTAGCGCGATAAACAACAAAGGATTCCAAAGTAGGGAATCATGCGAATTAATCACCAAGAAGATGAAATGAACAAACAATGCACAATAAAGGTGCTTCAAAGTCCCAATTAACCATTTATGAATATCAAACACAGACTTGATCACAAAGGACCCAATTCCATCACTAAAGTGTACTACAATGTTTACTAAGGTCAACTAGAATGACACCCAAGACTTAGACCAAAACGCATCCTTCATTCACATAATTTTAACAAATGTAAATTTTCAGGGGTTATGTGCGGCCGCCCAAAGTGGGATGTGCGGTCGCCCAAAAAGCCTCAAAACAAGAACAAAAGCTTTCAGAAAGATGCGCGGTCGCCCAGGAGATTTTGTGCGGCCGCCCACTATTCTGAATTTCCAGAAATCGGGAAGAACAACATGGGTTCTTCCATTTTCAAACCCAAAACACATTCAACCCAAAATCCAACCTTCCAACTCACATACTAATGTGCCAAAACAACTAATAAGTCTAAAAATACTCATATAACAACATTTAACAACCAAAATCAAGAATCAAACCAACATTCAAGATTTCACCATTTTTGATCAAAACTCCAAATAAATTCCCAATAAATTCAAAACCCAACCAAACTTCAACTACAACATATCAAACATTATCTAAGCATGATATGAACATTTTAGCATTAAAATGGGGGAAAAGTAACTTACTTGAATTTTCTCAAGGTTGATGGATTTCAAATCTTTTTGATTCTACGCGATCCTATCGACGATCTAAACAATGTTTACGTTTTAAGAAATGAATAATAATGAGAGGAAGAAGGAGTAAATGAAGAGAGAAGGAAAGATGAAGAAAACTTACCCTTTTTCTACTAGGAGAGAGAGAGATGCTGGGAAGGGAGGGAGTAGGGTGAGGGAGATGGAGTGTAAGAGGGAGAAGGAGGTGAGGGAAGGAGTAGGGGTAATTTAAAACTTACACAAAGACCCCCTCCTCTAATACTACCCAACTCAAAACTTCCCACTAACAACTAAGACCCAATAAAATGCTAGGCATAAATTATTATAACACATAAATTGCACACATAATATTCAAATAAGTAATAATTTAAATAAATAAATAAGCAAATAATTAAATAAAAATCATTTAATTACTAATAAAATAGAGCCTATATTTCGGGTCGTGACATTCACTCCCCCTTAAAGAAAATTCGACCCGAATTTTAACGAGACTCACCTTAAACAAAAAGCCAAGGAAATTTCCTCTCGATTTCATCACGGAGCTCCCACGTCGACTCCTCGATATTATGGTTCCTCCAAAGGACTCGAACCAAAGAAATACTTTTGCTCCTCAACTCTTGGACCTTGGAATCTAAAATCCGAACCGATCGTTCCTCATAAGTCATATCGGGCTCAATATCCTCCGGTATCCTCGGTAACACGTGCGATGGATCATGAACATACTTCCGAAGCATAGAAACATGGAACACGTTGTGCAACCGGTCCAAAGATGGCGGTAACGCAAGTCGGTACGCTAGAAGTCCAACCTTTCCCAAAATCTCAAACGGGCCAATAAACCTCGGAGCCAATTTGCCTTTCTTCCCAAATCTACGAATACCCACATTCGGAGACACTTTCAAGAACACAAAATCACCGGTCTGAAAACTAAGATCTCGCCTTCGGTTATCTGCGTAGCTCTTATGTCGACTCTGGGCTGTCTTCAATCGATCCCGGATAACTTTGACTTTCTCAACCGAATCCCGAAGCAAATCAATACCCAAAACTTTCGCTTCACCGACCTCATCCCAACAAATAGGCGATCTAAATTTTCTTCCATACAAGGCCTCAAACGGCGCCATCTCGATACTAGCCTGATAACTGTTGTTGTAAGAGAATTCCACTAACGGTAGGTGCGAATCCCAAGAATCAGAAAAGTCTATCGAACACGCTCGCAACATATCCTCCAAAATCTGAATAGTCCTCTCGGATTGACCGTCGGTCTGGGGATGAAAAGCCGTACTGAATCGAAATTCTGTACCCAAAGCTTCCTGAAACGCCTTCCAGAATCTAGAAGTAAACCTCGGGTCTCGATCTGACACAATGCTAACCGGAACTCCATGCAATCTAACAATCTCATCGATATAAAGGGTCGCAAGCTTCTCCATCGAATATCTGATGTCAATAGGCAAGAAATGGGCACTCTTGGTCAATCTATCCACTATTACCCAAACACTGTCATACTTCCTACGGGTACGAGGTAGTCCCGTAACGAAATCCATAGTCACATGCTCCCATTTCCACTCGGGAATATCTAACGGCTGAAGTAATCCCTCGGGTCTCTGATGCTCGGCTTTGACCTGCTGACACGTTAAACACCTCGACACATACTCAGCTATTTCCCTTTTCATATTAATCCACCAAAACTGTTGCTTCAAATCCTGATACATCTTCGTACTACCCGGATGAATAGTATACCTCGATTTATGACCCTCATCAAGAACTCTCTGTTTAATTCCATCAACATCCGGAACACACAAACGACCACGAAAAGTCAACACTCCACTCGAACTCAATGAAAAATCCTCGAAATTCTTTTCCTTCAATTTACCCATTATCTTCACCAACTCGGGATCTTCTTTCTGAGCTTCCTTTATCCTCTGAATTAGGGTCGGAGATACCCTAATATTCGCAAAAATAGCCCCATGTCTCGATTCACGAGGAGACCAATCTCGAACATCCTCAAGCATTTTCCATTCTCGAACCATCATCGAAGCCACATAAGATTTTCTACTAATTGCATCGGCTACCACATTCGCCTTTCCCGGGTGATAAGAAATCGTACAATCGTAATCCTTCAACAATTCCATCCATCGGCGCTGTCGGTTGTTCAATTCCTTCTGAGAGAATAGGTACTTCAAACTCTTGTGATCGGTAAAAATCTCAAACTTCGCCCCGTAAAGGTAGTGCTTCCATTTGTGCAACGCAAGGACAATAGCCGCTAACTCCATATCATGAGTCGGGTAATTCTGCTCACTAGGGGTCAACTTCCTCGAAGCATAAGCAATTACTTTCCCGTTCTGCATCAACACACAACCCAAACCTTCTTTCGAAGCATCACTGTAAATCACTAGGCCATCGCTCCCATTAGGCAAACTCAAGATCGGTGCGGTAGTCAACCTCTTCTTCAATTCCTCGAAACTCTTGTCACATTTCTTGGTCCACACAAACGGAACATTCTTCCGAGTCAACTGAGTCATCGGAGTAGCAATCCTCGAAAACCCTTCAATAAACCTTTTGTAATACCCGGCTAAACCAAGAAACCTTCTAATCTCTGTCACTGATTCGGGTCTCTTCCAATCCACTATAACCTCTATCTTTGAAGGATCCACAGAAATCCCATCTTTAGAAATCACATGACCCAGAAATGACACCTTCTCGAGCCAAAATTCGCATTTACTGAACTTCGCAAAAAATTTCTCCCTCGCAAGAACGGATAAAACTGTCCTCAAATGCTGCTCGTGCTCCTCTCAAGATTTCGAATAAACAAGAATGTCGTCGATGAAGACTACCACGAACGAATCAAGATAGGGATGGAAAATCCGGTTCATCAAATCCATAAATACGGCCGGCGCGTTCGTCAACCCAAACGGCATAACCAAGAACTCATAATGACCATACCGAGTGCGAAAAGCAGTCTTCGGAATATCCTCCGATCAAACCTTCAACTGATGGTACCCACTCCTCAAATCAAGCTTAGAGAAAACCACGGACCCTTGAAGCTGATCAAATAAATCATCAATATGCGGTAGAGGATACTTATTCTTCACCGTAACCTGATTCAACTTCCGGTAATCGATGCACAATCTCAACGAACCATCTTTCTTCCGCACAAACAAAACCGGTGCTCCCCACGGGGAAACACTAGGGCGGATAAATCATCGATCAAGCAACTCTTGCAACTGAACCTTTAACTCCTTTAACTCTGCGGGAGCTAACCTATAAGGTGCTTTCGAAATTGGAGCCGTACCCGGCAAAAGATCTATACAAAACTCAATCTCACGGTCGGGAGGCATATCATACTCGGTAGAGAAAACATCGGGAAATTCCCGGACTACCCGAACACTATCAAAACTAGGGGATTCTTTCCTAGTATCAAGAACACTCGCCAAATACCCCTCACAGCCACTATGCAATAATTTTCTCGCTTTCATAAAAGAAATTAAGCGAACCTTTCTACTCAGAGGACTAGCCTCAAACACAAACTTAGGCACATCGGAAATAGAAAAAGTAACAGTTTTCTTACGGCAATCCACAGAAGCATAAAACTTTCTCAACCAATCCATACCCAAAATGACATCAAAGTCTTGGATAGGAAGAACTACCAAATCCGCACAAAGGACTCGACCACAGATAACCACATCACAAGCACGAAAAGACTCGATCAGAAATCAAGCATTCTCCTATAGGGCTCGACACCTCTAGCACGTACGGTAAAGACTCAAATGCAGCATTTAACATGGAAGCAAATTTCACAGAAATGTATGAATGAGATGATCCTGGATCTACTAACGCTCGTGCGCTCACATTAGACACAGAAACAATACCTCCAATAACGGATGGATCATCGGTAGCTTGTTGTTGATTCATGGCATAAACCTTCCCTTGAACCTTGGGCTTCCCGGCGGCATCCCTTTTCTGACCCTGATTAATACCAACTCCTGACCCGGATGCTTGACCTCGGTACCTCGTGCACTCTCTCGCAAAGTGCCCCATTTCACCACAATTGGTACACTTGCCTTGCTTTTTCCAACACCTATCCTCCGCATGGCCTACCTTCTGACAAAAGGTACAAGGCTTCCTCATTAGGCTCCCTTGGTTCCCGGAAGTGGTACCCGGGTTCCTTGGGGTCGGTTGCCCTTGGAACTGAGACTGTCCCCCAAAGTTACCTCGATTATCAATCCTTGGTTGTGACTTGCTCTGCGCTCCATGCTTACTCTGGTTGGCCACCTCGGTCTTCCTTTTATGCTCCCCAATATCCTGCTCTATAAGATAGGCTCGGTCCACCGCATCTTGTAATGTCACAATCCGTTGAGCAATAAGTTGGGTACGGATGGAGGTCTTCAATCCCCGAATAAATCTCATAGCTTTTTGTTCCTCGGTCCTTACCAAATAGTCGCAATACCGGGCTAATTCTATGAACTTCGCCGAGTATTGTGCTATAGACAACACACCTTGCTCTAGGTTGAGTAGCTCGATCTCCTTTCGGTTTTGATCAACAACCGGAATGAAATGCTCCTTGAATTTGCGCACGAACAACTCCCATGCATACACCGTGCGAGTATCATCCCAAGTAGCTTTAACACCTTTCCACCAATGCTCGGCGGCACCCACAAGCTTGTAAGCCGCGAACCGGACCTTGTCCTCATCCGAACACCCAAATACATCATAAATCTTCTCCATAGACTCAATCCACAACTCAGCCTTCCTTACATCGGGCTCCCCATTGAATTCAACCGGTTTCAACTTCAGAAATTTCTCCAATCCATAACGGGGTGGTGCTTGCTCTACCCTCGGACCTTGATCATGTATGGCCTTCATGGCCGCCTCGAACATGCCTTGAAACATGGCACGTGCTTCTTCCCTTGTGTCATTCTGATTCTGTGTCCCACTAGTACCTCCTCTGTTTCTTCTTCCAGACATTGTGAGTAATTACCTGCATAAGACATCAACCGTTAATCACTCCGCACACTACTACCCACCTAGGTCATACTAATCCACCTAGACTTATACATAGAGCTAATGCCATAGCTCTGATACCAACTGTCGCGACCCCGGACCCCGCGGGCCCCGGGACCGCGAGCTGGACGTCGACTCTATAACCAAAACTGAGAAATACTGAAGTTAAAATTTTCATTTGATACCAAAAGGGTAATGATCCAATGTTTACAATTCCAAGTTTGCAAATAACCAATTACAACTAACATAAACTTCCACAAGTTTATGCCCAACAAAAGATAAATATACAAATCCTAATGACGTCAATGTTTGGTACAAATATCCCCAAAATGGTTACACATTTACATAATGTAAACCAACCTATAACAACCTTCCCCAAAAGAACGGATCCACACTCGACGTCCTCTTTCTCGTGATCAGCGAGACTAATCTTTAGCACCTGGGGGGGGTTAAGGAAAAACAAAGATAAAAGAAAAGGGGTGAGATAAATCTCAATAAGTTACTAATGCAACTACATGACATGCTAAGATGCAATATACAATAAGCAATAATAAATATCACATAGCACATAGCATTTATCACATAACAGATAGCAGCGGAAATAAACACATAACAAAGGATATAGCCAAGGTTTTCCAAACCGGAACATCCAAATAAAGGATCGCTGCGCAGCTTCAATAATCAACAAATCATCATCTTCATAATAGCATGAAAGCCGAAGAGAGAACCCCGGTACCGGAACCAATAACCATAAAAGTGTCACAAAGGACAAGGACCATGACACAAAGTCATGCCCGTTAGCTAGATACATTCACAAAGGAACGCTAACTCATCTCTTCCAAGGCCAATCTGGAAAAGGGTAAAGAAGGGGGCAAAACAATGGTCAACATTATAATGGACTTGGCTTTGCCATTATAATCTTTCCCATCGCCCAAACACACACAAAATACCAGCTGGACTTTCACGTAAAGGCTAAGTAATAAAATACTAGCGCGATAAACAACAAAAGATTCCAAAGTAGGGAATCATGCCAATTAATCACCAAGAAGATGAAATGAACAAACAATGCACAATAAAGGTGCTTCAAAGTCCCAATTAACCATTTATGAATATCAAACACAGACTTGATCACAAAGGACCCAATTCCATCACTAAAGTGTACTACAATGTTTACTAAGGTCAACTAGAATGACACCCAAGACTTAGACCAAAACGCATCCTTCATTCACATAATTTTAACAAATGTAAATTTTCAGGGGTTATGTGCGGCCGCCCAAAGTGGGATGTGCGGTCGCCCAAAAAGCCTCAAACCAAGAACAAAAGCTTTCAGAAAGATGCGCGGTCGCCCAGGAGATTTTGTGCGGCCGCCCACTATTCTGAATTTCCAGAAATCGGGAAGAACAACATGGGTTCTTCCATTTTCAAACCCAAATGACATTCAACCCAAAATCCAACCTTCCAACTCACATACTAATGTGCCAAAACAACTAATAAGTCTAAAAATACTCATATAACAACATTTAACAACCAAAATCAAGAATCAAACCAACATTCAAGATTTCACCATTTTTGATCAAAACTCCAAATAAATTCCCAATAAATTCAAAACCCAACCAAACTTCAACTACAACACATCAAACATTATCTACGCATGATATGAACATTTTAGCATTAAAATGGGGGAAAAGTAACTTACTTGAATTTTCTCAAGGTTGATGGATTTCAAATCTTTTTGATTCTACGCGATCCTATCGACGATCTAAACAATGTTTACGTTTTAAGAAATGAATAATAATGAGAGGAAGAAGGAGTAAATGAAGAGAGAAGGAAAGATGAAGAAAACTTACCCTTTTTCTACTAGGAGAGAGAGAGATGCTGGGAAGGGAGGGAGTAGGGTGAGGGAGATGGAGTGTAAGAGGGAGAAGGAGGTGAGGGAAGGAGTAGGGGTAATTTAAAACTTACACAAAGACCCCCTCCTCTAATACTACCCAACTCAAAACTTCCCACTAACAACTAAGACCCAATAAAATGCTAGGCATAAATTATTATAACACATAATTTGCACACATAATATTCAAATAAGTAATAATTTAAATAAATAAATAAGCAAATAATTAAATAAAAATCATTTAATTACTAATAAAATAGAGCCTATATTTCGGGTCGTGACATATGTTGTGAGATTTATATTGGACATGACCCGCCTATTAGATCTATGTCATGGTCTATAGTCATATATATAAATATCATATAGTTACTATCATTGATATCCTTAGACATGAGATTATTACAGTCTTCCACTTGGTGAACATTATGTTTGACTCATTCTAACGTTACCTTTAACCGGGTAATCATAAGGGGTGTGATTGGCATGACCGGAATCAAGTAGGGAAGAGTACTAAGTCAAGAATGGATTTGTCACTCTAAAAGGAGAGATGTCAAAGCTTTAGTCCTCTCGATGAATGATGTTGATGAAAGTGTTTGGCCAAACCCAAATGAATTAATGATATTAATTGCATTTGATTTATCAAAATATTCGGATATCGATAAAGTATTGAACAAATTTAAGTTGACCGTTGGACCGTGGCTTATGTTCAATGACATCGTTGACAAAAGGATTGTGATATACAAACTATAATAGATTCGCGAACTTTGACAAAGTTATATTAATTGGGTAGTCATGATGGCTTGCTAGAGTCTGCTCATGATTTACGAGTACAAATGTATTTTGGACTCGTTGCCAACTTAAATAATCCTATTGGGTCACACACAAAGAACGAATTAAAAGACTTGAGAAAAATTACCATGGAAATAATGGCCAAGCGGCCACTTTTGACTTTAAGTCAAGAAGTGGCCACGTGGCCACGTTTGCCTGGAAATAAATCATGGCCATGCGGCCATGTTCGCCGCCGACATTAATTTTGGCAGTTTTGCTTTTCTTGTACGAAAAGCAGTCCAAAACTTACCAAAATAAAATCTCTATTCACTATATAATGAGGCATCCGGGTTTCACAACCTTACACCTTGATTTTGGAAATCAAAACTCTTTGTTTGAGAGAGAATAACATATAGTGATAGAGGGTTATTGGTTTTGTGATTTGGAATCATAAAAACTCAATAATTTTGTGTGGCAAAGTAATTCCAAGGAAGAAATAGTTTCTTCAAGGTTTCAAGTCTAGATATAGCAATCTAATCAAGAAGCGTTCTTGAGTTCGTTCAACGTGTGGATACCAATAGAGGGGGTTGATCTCAATTCCTTCACGTTTGCAATCGTGATTTGAAGAACAAGAAGAACACAAGCAAGGAGATTCAAAGGATCCAAAAATTTTAAAGCATCACTACGGTTAGTAATCTAAATTTACTTTTGAATTAATTTAATCATCTTGAATAGATCTAGGCTTTGGGTTTGATCTTTTCGCTGCGCAATATTTTTCAAAACCCAACAGTGGTATCAAAGCCCCGTTCATCATGGTTATTTTAATTCTATCATGATAATTATATAATTAGAGTATATGTTTTG
Source organism: Campanula takesimana (assembly GCA_026119855.1). Taxonomy (NCBI): domain Eukaryota; kingdom Viridiplantae; phylum Streptophyta; class Magnoliopsida; order Asterales; family Campanulaceae; genus Campanula; species Campanula takesimana. The sequence continues at coordinate 2,604,293 of JAOWBW010000030.1, forward strand.
CCATGATAAAATTTAGATTCATGATTGTTATGTGATTTCTTGATGATTGATGAATCATGCTTATGCAAAAATTTACGATGATCATAATTTGTTTACTTGGGATCTTGAATTGCGTCATTGATTTCCATAAAGATTGTTGAATTTTAATTTTGGTTAACATGTTGATATTCTTCGATTCAAGAATAATGGTTATTCTAGGGTTTTAATGATCATGATGATTCGATCGTCATGAACACCAAATCCTTATTGAATATGGAAAGCAATTTAAAGGTTGAATTTTGAGACTTAAAATAAGGTCAAGAACGTGGCACATGGGCTGGCCGAATTCTTGGAGAATTCGAACCATGTGGATTGTTCTTGGATGTGTTTCGGAAACGCATGGGTAAATATTTTGTTTTGAATTTAATTGACAGATGGATGGTTTTAGAAACCGTGTTTCCTGAAATTAATTTCAAGTTCAAAATTACTTTGGATTGATTTTGTTTGTTAGATGACTAGTTTTAGAAACCGTGTTTTCTAAAGACAAAATTCAAAGTCAAAGTCATACTTGAATAAGACCCAAAAAAAATTTAGAATCGAATTACTTTCTATAAGGGATTGTGGATGCCATTGGCTTAGTTTCGACTTACAAGATTGTTCCTGCATGTTTCTAAAATTGAACGGTCAAATTCATAAAATTGATGAGATGAAAGAATTTAGAATCGAGTTACTTTCCGAAATGATTGTTTCTGCATGTTTCTAAATTTGGTACGGAATTGTGAAAGCTTTAAGCTTAATTTCGATCGCACAATCAATCTCTCAATTAAGATATTTCATATGAGCTTCAACTATATGAATTTCTCCAGACTAAAGGAATCTTGAAAGCCTTAAAATTGGATTTTAAGAAAATTCGAAAATTCAAAGTTTTAAAATTTATCCCAATAAACTTTTGCAACTTAATCACATAAGGTCATGCATTAATTTATGAGATTAATTAAGTGAATTAACCGATGCTTTACATGTTTATATTATGTGCGTATAAATATGTTGCCATGCTATATGTGTTGAACCTTCATAATAAAATTTAAGTCAAGTGCCAATACATGATTAAAACACTTGGGATTACATAGGTAGTTTTTATGAGCGCTCTAACCCTCGCGAGGTGGATTGATTCTATCTTCATAGTGAACAAGATGAGTGAATCAGAGTTTCCTATACGTTTAAAATGGTTTGACTTAATTAGGCTATCAAAACAGTTTTGAGCCTAAGGCACAGATGATATTAAAACATGCTTTTGACATTGGATGTCCAAAGAATCTCATAAAAGATCTAAGAGTCATATAAGATATGATTGACAAGAGTTGTCTACCTTATTAATTTTGTTTTATGCATCTTGCCATCGCGGACATAAAATTAAAGATAATGTTGGATCTTAGCCTACCAAAATTATATAGTACATTTATTTGTATTAGAAGGTTATATAATTTAGTGGGAGTATTTTAGAAATACATTTTTTCTCTTTATGAAATGTAGTACTTATACATTTAAATTTTTTTGCATAAAATGTAGATAATGGCACAAAATAACACACAAATCTTATCATTGCGATCACTCCTTGAGAAGGAGAAGCTTCAAGAGAATGGTACTAACTTCACGGATTGTATCCGAATCCTAAGAATATTTCTAAGGAAAGAAGATAAATTGTACATTCTCGAGGCTCCTATTCCAGAGGAACGTGCTGCAAATGCCCCTAGGGCAGACAAAGATGTTCACAAGAAATATGTCAATGATTCTCGTGATGTCACTGGTCTCATGCTTGGCACTAAGTGTTCTGAGCTCCAAAAGACTCTTGAACACTTGAATGCCTATGAGATAGGTGAACAATTGAAAGAGATGTTTCAAGAGCAAGCTAGGCAGGAGAGGTATGACACTATCACTGCGATAATGGAATGCAAGATGACTGAAGGGTCAGTCAGTCAGCCCTCATGTCTTGAGAATGAAGGGCCACTTTGAGCACTTGGAGAGATTGGGTCATCCTATATCTCTTGAGTTGGCTACAGACATGATTCTTAACTCATTACCTAAGTGTTATAATCAGTTCGTCATGAACTTTTACATGCATGGAATGACTAAGACTTTGTCAGAGTTGCATCAGATGCTTAAAACTGCTGAAAAGAAAATCATTCATAAAGCCCCTCCTGTGCTCTTAGTGAATTCTGGAAAGGGACCCAAAGTTGCCAAAGGAAAAGGTAAGGCAAAGGTTGCCAAACCCAAAATTAGTAAGGCAAACGTTGCGAAGACTAATGTTCCAAAAGCGGAATCCCAAAAGGATGCGATTTGCTTCCATTGCAATGAGATTGGTCATTGGAAGAGAAACTGCAAGGCTTACATAGAGGAAAAAAAAGAAGAAGAAGAGCAATAAGAATGCTGCTTCTACTTCAGGTATCTATGTGATAGATATTTTACTTTCTACTTCTAGTACCTGGGTATTGGATACTGGATGTGGATCTCACATTTATTTAAATGTTCAGGGACTAAAGAATAGAAATACTCTTAAACACGGAGAGGTAGACCTACGTGTGGGGAATGGAGCAAGAGTTGCTGCATTAGCCGTAGGAACTTATGAAGTTATTCTACCTAGTGGTTTAGTTCTTGTTTTGAAAAATTGTTACTACGTTCTGGATTTAAGTAGGAATATTATTTCAATTTCTTGTTTGGATAATGAATGTTATAAATTTCTTATTGAAAATAAGAAGTTTTCTATTTATTTAAATGATTTGCTTTATGGTATTGCAAATTCATTTAATGGCCTTTATGTTCTTGATGTTGAAAGTGGAAATAATGATAATATTTATCACATAAATAAGAAATCCAAATCTAATGATGAAAATCATACTTATTTGTGGCACTGCCGTCTTGGTCATATTAATGAGAAGCGTATCTCAAAACTCCATGGGGACGAACTTTTAGGATCACATGATTTTGAATCATATGAAACCTATGAGTCGTGTTTACTTGGAAAAATGACAAAGACACCTTTTACTAAGAGTAGTGAAAGGGCTAGTGACTTATTGGGACTAATACATACCGATGTATGTTGACCATTAAGTAGCAGTGCAAGGGGCGGATATAATTACTTCATTACATTCACCGATGATTTTAGTAAATATGGCTATGTCTACTTGATGAAAAACAAAAGTGAATCTTTTGAGATATTTAGAATATTTCAAAATGAAGTACAAAATCAACTTGGCAAAACTATCAAAGCACTTCGATCGGATCGTGATTGAGAATATTTAAGCCAATAATTTGATGATCATCTCAAAGATTGTGGAATTGTTTCACAATTAACTCCACCCGGAACACCACAATGGAATGGCGTATCTGAGCGGAGAAATAGGACTTTATTGGATATGGTCCGCTCGATGATGAGTCAAGTTGATATTCCTTTATCATTTTGGGGACATGCATTAGAAACTGCTGCACTCACACTAAATAATGTTCTAACTAAGTCGGTTCCAAAAACTCCATATGAGATGTGGAATGGAAAGAAGTCTAATCTTTCCTTCATGATGATTTGGGGATGTGAAGCATTTGTGAAGAGACTTGTCTCTGATAAACTTTCACACAAATCTGACAAGTGTATTTTCGTTGGTTATCCTAAGGAAACTAAAGGATATTATTTTTACAACAAAACGGACAACAAAATGTTTGTTGCCCGCCATGGTACTTTTCTAGAGAATGAGTTTCTCTCCAAAAGAATCAGTGGGAGTAAAATTGAACTCGAAAAGATTCGAGAACCCGAAAATGACATTGAACCGATGGTGGAACCTGAACAAGTTTCACAAGGAGTTGTGGAACCCATTCAAGATACACAAGTTACTCGCAGATCTAGTAGGATACGATCTGAACCCGAGAGATATGGATTTCTCGTGACGGATAATAATAATGTAGAAGTCATTGAGAATGACGAGCCTACATCCTATACAGAAGCGATGTCTACTCCTGATTCGGACAAATGGCTTGGAGCCATGGAATCCGAAATCTAATCCATGCATGATAATCAAGTTTGGAACTTGATAGATGCACCCGGAGGTGTAAAGACCATAGGATGCAAATAGGTCTTCAAGAAGAAGACAGACATGGATGGAAAAGTGCATACTTACAAATCTAGGCTTGTAGTGAAAGATTATAGGCAAGCTCATGGCGTTGACTATGATGAGACCTTTTCACCTGTAGCAATGATCAAGTCTATAAGAATTATGATTTCCATAGACTCATATTATGACTATGAGATATGGTAAATAGATGTCAAAACTTCATTCCTTAACGGGAATCTTTAAGAGGATGTGTATATGACACAACCTGAAGGTTTTGAGGATCCAAATAATTTAGAGAAAGTATGCAAGTTGCAAAAATCCATTTATGGATTGAAGCGAGCTTCTAGGAGTTGGAATCTTCGATTTGATGAATCTATTAAAGAGTTTGGTTTTATCAAGAACGAAGATGAACCTTGTGTATACAAGAAAATTAGTGGGAGCGTAGTATTATTTCTAATACTATATGTTTATGACATATTTATCATTGGAAATGATATACCCGCCTTGCAATCTGTAAAGATTTGGCTAAGTAAATGTTTCTCAATGAAAGATATGGGAGAAGCCGCTAATATATCCTTGGCATTAAGATCTATCGTTATAGATCTAAGAGGATGATTGGTTTATGTCAAAGTACATACATTGACAAAGTTCTAAAGAGATTTTCTATGGAAAACTCTAAGAGAGGACATTTGCCTGTGGCTCATGGTATTACTCTTAGAAAGACTCAATGTTCTAAGACAGAAGATGAGCGAAAGATAATGAGTGCAGTCCATTTTGCTTCGGCAATAGGATCCATCATGTATGCTATGATTTGTACTAGACCGGATGTTTCGTATGCTTTGAGCATGACGAGTCGATACCAATCGGACCCTGGTGAGAATCATTGGATTGCTGCCAATACGATTCTAAAGTACTTGCGAAGAACTAAAGATTCGTTCTTGGTATATGGAGGTGAGGAAGGTGATCTTCTTGTAAAGGGTTACATAGATGCAAGCTTCCAAACCGACAAGGATGACTCTAGATCGCAATCTGGTTTTGTGTTTATGCTAAACGGTGGTGCTGTAAGCTGGAAGAGTTCCAAGCAAAGTACAGTAGATGATTCTACAACTGAAGCTAAGTATATAGCTGCATCAGATGCTGCTAAGGAAGCCGTTTGGATCAAGAAATTCATTACTGAATTAGAAGTGGTTCCTAGCATTGCCAACCCAATAGACCTTTAATGCGATAATAATGGTGCTATTGCTCAAGCAAAGCAACCAAGAGCACATCAGAGATCCACACATATACTTAGGCATTTTCACCTCATTCGGGAAATCCAAGAGAGGAAAGACGTAGAGATATACAGAGTACCAACGGATGATAACATAGCTGACCCGCTAGCAAAAGGACTTTCACAAGCTAAGCATGATGGTCATGTTATGTCCATGGGTATTAGATACATTAGTGATTGGGCCTAGTGTAAGTGGGAGATTGTTGGTGTGTGTGCCCTAGGCACGTTATTATTAACGATGTTTATGTTATTTATTTCATTATATAAAGAGATATTTGGATTATTACTGTTACATGTTTATTCAGATAATCCCGTCCCTAGTTGGCTATTATAGAAACTAGTATAGGGGCTGATTGATAATCATGAGATGATTATATGTATGAGATACAAATCAGACTTATGGGTATATGTTGTGAGATGTATACTGGACATGATTCGCCTATGAGATCTATGTTATGGTCTATAGTCATATATATAAATCTCATATAGTTACTATCATTGATATCCTTAGACATGAGATTATTACAGTCTTCCAGTTGGTGAACATTATGTTTGACTCATTCTCACATTACCTTTAACCGGGTAATCATAAAGGGTGTGATTGGCATGACCGGAATCAAGTAGGGAAGAGTACTAAGTCAAGAATGGATTTGTCACTCTAAAAGGAGAGATGTCAAAGCTTTAGGCCTCTCGATGAATGATGTTGATGAAAGTGTTTGACCAAACCCAAATCAATTAATGATATTAATTGCATTTGATTTTATCAACATATTCGGATATCGATAAAGTATTTAACAAATTTAAGTTGACCGTTGGACCGTGGCTTATGTTCAATGACATCGTTGACAAAAGGATTGTGATATACAAACTATAATGGATTCGCGAACTTTGACAAAGTTATATTAATTGGGTAGTCATGATGGCTTGCTAGAGTCTGCTCATGATTTACGAGTACAAATGTATTTTGGACTCGTTGCCAACTTAAATAATCCTATTGGTCACACACAAAGAACGAATTAAAATACTTGAAAAATTACCATGGAAATAATGGCCAAGCGGCCACTTTTGACTTTAAGTCAAGATGTGGCCACGCGGCCACTTTTGCCTGGAAATAAATCATGGCCACGCGGCCATGTTCGCCGCCGACATTAATTTTGGCAGTTTTGCTTTTCTTGTACGAAAAGCAGTCCAAAACCTACCAAAATAAAATCTCTATTCACTATATAATGAGACATCCGGGTTTCACAACCTTACACCTTGATTTTGGAAATCAAAACTCTTTATTTGAGAGAGAATAACATATAGTGATAGAGGGTTATTGGTTTTGTGATTTGGAATCATAAAAACTCAATAATTTTGTGTGGCAAAGTAATTCCAAGGAAGAAATAGTTTCTTCAAGGTTTCAAGTCTAGATCTAGCAATCTAATCAAGAAGCGTTCTTGAGTTCGTTCAACGTGTGGATACCAATAGAGGGGGTTGATCTCAATTCCTTCAAGTTTGCAATCTTGATTTGAAGAACACGAAGAACACGAAGAACACAAGCAAGGAGATTCAAAGGATCCGAAAATTTTAAAGCATCACTACGGTTAGTAATCTAAATTTACTTTTGAATTAATTTAATCATCTTGAATGGATCTAGGCTTTGGGTTTGATATTTCCGCTGCGCAATATTTTTCAAAACCCAACATTTAAGAGTTCATATTGAAAGCCTTCTACTCAAGTAATCCGAGGTTATGACAGCACTGCCCGCACAGTCATGGGTATGGTGGAGTTAGACATTGAATTTGGGAGCATGGTCATGTCCGTCCCTTTTCAAGTACTCGATGTCCCCTCTTAATTCAACTTGCTTTTGGGCCGACCATGGATACACAGTTCCAACGCCGTCCCTTCGACTCTCCATCAGTGTGTCAAGTTCAGAAATGGGGATGAAATAGTGACAGTCATGGCAGAAAATGTCACTATCCACAGAAAAGGAGAACTCGTCCATCAAGTTCAACATGGGTTAGAATACTCCACCCTCTGCAGCGTCTCAATTAACGCCATCGACAAAGAAGGGGGGAACGGATCATGGACCCTCGGTAATCACAAAGTCCTCCGCATGATGAGGAACATGAATTACTTCCCCGGTTTAGGCTTAGGGAAGCACTAACAAGGGAGAATGCAACCCGTAGAGGTCCCATTTGTCAAAAATAAGTTCGGATTGGGGTACGAACCATCAGAAGAAGACTTAAAATACGAGAAATCCGTCAAGAATGAAAAGGCCCGAGCTCGTAGAGAAGGCCGTTCTTATGAAATTCCCAACTTGAGGCCTTATCGCAAGATATTAAATGGCTACTTTGTCTGCCACGGGGAAGACGTCCCGTACGTGATCTTTCCCGAGCCATGGGTTAACAGCAAGGGCATCAGAAAACCCGGTCTTGAAGTCTTTGCCGACTGTGAGATTCAGAAATCCAAAGGGGAACCAACTCCCATGTCCCCCCGAGAATGGTGGGGGAAGAAAGTGACCATAGAGTCCGAGACAGAGATTACCGTGGGGGAGGAATTGACTGATCTAGCCTCCATGTTCGAAGAATTTACCATCATGGATGAGTGCCAAGTAAATGCCATCTCCGACGACACCGACAAGGGAAGCGAGCCTATCAGGGAGATCAAGCCAAGCTCCAAGCCGATCAACAACTGGTATTCTACAAAAGGGCCCGTGGTATCCAAGGAATTCTTGGTCAAGAAGATGGGTTGCATACCGCGCAAAGTTACAAAGGAAGACTTGTTCACATTCACTTTCGAGTCCGAGAGTGTTTCCGATACCCTCACCCAAGAGGATATAGAGGCCATAGCCGAGCGTGTGTTCCCTTTCTTTGTTAATGAAAAATTTGATCTTTCTGAGTACCCCGAGATTGCAAACATCATGAATGATGAATTAAATAACAATGAATATAATGAACTAGTTAATAATTATTAAAATAATGATGAAATAGACCACGAAAACACAACATACTTAAATGAACTTGCTCAACAGGTCCGTAGTCGTGGTGAAAATGGTCCAGGGGCTGACGAAGAATTGCATGTTGTTAATCTGGGTACCGACGAAGAGCCGAAAGAAACCAAGATCGGAAGCTTCTTCAAGGGGGAAGAGAAAGACAGATTGACTGCACTGCTCATAGAGTTCATGGTTGTATTTGCATGGTCATACAAAGAAATGCCGGGCTTAGACAGAAAGGTCGCCGAGCACAGAATTTTGATCAGAGACAATGCTAAGCCGACAAAGCAGAATCTCAGAAAGATCAAGCCAGAATGGTCTCTACAAGTCAAGGAAGAGATATAAAAGCTTCTCTGTGTGGGCTTCATCAAAGTTATTGAGTATCCGACATGGCTATCCAATGTGGTGGCAGTCAGAAAGGCTAACGATAAGGTCCGCATTTGTGTAGATTTCTGGGATTTGAACAAAGCTTCTCCGAAGGATGACTTCCCACTACCCAACATCGACATGCTAGTCGACTCTACTGCTGCCTACGAGGTTCGCTCATTTGTGGATGGTTTTGCTGGGTATAATCAGATTCTCATAGCCGAGGACGATCAACACAAGAATGCTTTCACAACACCGTGGGGAACCTTTTGCTACACAGTTATGCCATTTGGGTTGAGGAACGCTGGGGCTACTTACCAAAGGGCTGTGACATACTTGTTCCATGACATGATGATTCACAAAGAAATTGAAGTCTATGTAGACGACATGATCATCCATTCAGAGGGAACCGACGGTCAACATTTGATCGACCTCCGCAAGTTCTTTGAACGGCTTTGAAAACATAAGATGAGGCTCAACCCCGCAAAGTGCACTTTTGGGGTCATCCGAGGTAACGTTCCTGGCTACATGGTCATAGAAAGGGGAATTGAAGAAGATCCCTCAAAAATCAAGGCAATCATTGACATGCCTCCCCCAAAGACACAGAAAGAAATCAAAGGTTTCATGGGTAGACTTCAGTACATCAGTCGGTTCATGCACCAGCTTACTTCTATGTGTGAGCCAATCTTCAAGCTACTCAAGAAGAATGTGGCTCTTGAGTGGACCGATGCTTGCCAAGAAGCTTTCGACCAAGTAAAGCATTATTTGACATGCCCTCCGGTTCTTGTTCAACCGCAAAAAGAGAAGCCTCTTTTACTATACGTCACAGTGAATGATGAAGCCCTAGGGTCTATGCTAGCATAAGAGCAACGAGACTCCGCAAAAGAGAATGCCATTTATTTTTCCAGTCGCCGATTCCAAGGAGGCGAAAAGAACTACTATGTCTTAGAGAAGTCATGTGCAGCATTGGTTTGGGTCACTCAAAAGCTCAAACATTACATGGAAGCCTTTCCGATCAAGCTAGTAGCAAGGGTGGACCCGCTCCGCTACATCTTTGAGAAACCTTTCACGTCAACAATGCTAGCCAAGTGGTATTTATGCTCACCGGCTATGATATCACTTACGTCACACTCAAATCCATCAGGGGGAAAGTGTTCTGTGATCAGCTTGCTGAATTTCCTTGTGACGAAGTGAAGGGGGAAGACTTACAATTTCCCGACGAGCACTTTATTTGCACTACAACCGAGGAAAATAAGTGGCAACTTTTTTTCGATGGCGCGGCCAATAAGCACGGTTATGGGATAAGAATGTTTCTTGTTGATCCAAAGGACATCTACACCCCGATCGCAATCCGTCTTGAATTCGAAGCTACCAACAACATTGCTGAATATGAGGCATGTATAGCGGGGCTAGAAGCGGCCCTAGAAAGGAATGTCACTGACCTAGAAGTATTCGGTGACTCCCTGCTCCTTATCAATCAGACATTGGGTAAATGGCGAATCCAAGACCCGACCCTCCAATAGTATGGTCAACACCTCGAGGAGTTAGTTGAACAGTTCCAAGACATCACGTTCAATTATTTGCCAAGGGATAAGAGCCGATTTTCCGATGCTTTAGCCACCATAGCCTCACTAGTTGATATGCCCAAGGGAAAAATGGTGAAGCCGTTCAAAATTTCAAGAAGGACTAGTCCAGCATACTGTATGAGTATTGAGATCAATGAAGTCCAAACCAACCCCCCGTGGTACACAGACATCATGAACTTTCTCAACAATGGCACTTTTCCCGAGAACAGCAATGGGAAAACTCGAGTAGCATTACAAAAGCTAGCTGCAAGGTATGTGTTGATTGGGAACCGAGTCTACAAGAGACATCATCAAGGGATCAATCTCCTATGTGCAAATGAGACCAAAGCTCAAGAAATCATGCACGAAGTCCACGAAGGAGAGTGTGGACCCCACATGAATGGGATTATGTTCGCCAAGAAGATACTTCGCATTGGCTACTATTGGACTACAATGGAAAGAGGCTGCATCGAGAAAGTCAAGAAATGCGCCAAGTGCCAGTTCCATGCAAATTTACAATATGCTCCACCCTCACAATTGTACAACATGACCACACCATGGCCGTTCTCCCATTGGGGTATAGACATTATCGTCAAGGTCCATCCTACGGGAAGCAATGGACAATCATTCATCCTTGTGGCCGTGGATTATTTCACAAAGTGGGTCGAAGCACAAGCTTACCGAGTTCTCAACGCCAAGAAAGTGGCCGAGTTCGTGAAGAACAACATCATGTGCCGATATGGTACTCCTCATGAGATCATCTCCGATAATGGTTCTCACATTGAGAAGGAAATGGATATGCTTTTGGTTAACTACAAAATTACCAATCACAAGTCATCCCCGTACCGTCCCCAAGCTAATGGAGCGGTCGAAGCACCAAACAAGACAATCGAGGTCATCATACGAAAAATGGCTTCAACAGGACGGGATTGGCCCGAAAATTTACCACTAGCATTATGGGGCTACCGCACATCAATCCGATCAGCAACGGGAGAAACCCCATACTCATTGGTCTATGGTTCCGAAGCCGTGCTCCCAGTCGAACTCAAAGTTCCCTCTCTAAGGGTCTTACTCGAGAACCAAGTCAACGAGGTTGATTGGATGCAAAGTCGATATGAACAACTAGCCCTACTCGACGAAAAGAGGTTAAGAGCGTTCGAGCGCACGATAGCCTATCAACAAAGAATGGCAAGAGCTTTCAACAAGAAGGTGAAGTCTCAAGACATCAAAATGGGAGACTTGGTCCTAGGACAACATCCTCCCAATGCCATGAACCCCCTTAGGAAATGGGGACCTCGATGGATCGGTCCTTACGTGCTCAAGAAAATACTAAGCGGCGGTGCAGTCCGACTCGTAGACTTGGATGGTGATCAATTGCCAAAGGAGGTCAACCTCGACAAGCTCAAGAACTTCTATGCTTAACAAATGAAGACCATTAAAAAAAAAAAAAAAAAAAAACCCTCGCTAGGTTGAAAACCCGCAAGGGCGGCCTAGGCAAAAATTAGAGAACGTGCAAAAAAGAAGCCCGCTAGATTGAAAACCCGAAAGGGCGGTCTAGGCAAAAAACAGGGTGCACACAAAAAAAATAAAAAAAATGGTCTTCATTTGTTTGAACTACGGAGACCTGAGCCTCTCTATGAGGGGAACGTAGGCAACCTTCGGGTGTGGTCTAAAAACAATAAATTTTATCCTATCATGTCATGCAAAAATGCAATTTTTTATTCATCTCTCAAATCATTCTTGCCATTACAATGGATAATGTTGAGCAATAAAAGACATTAAAACATTAAATCCTAAACAAGTGGTCTATTTAATTGCAATGTTGGGGTACTAGGAAAAATCTAATTTCTTCTTAGCCTTCGAAGGGCCACCCGAATGGCTCTCAATCCTACTCTTCTTGAGAGGCCTAGGAACACTGAGGCGTACCGAAACCTTCTGCGCAGCAAAGCGTCTCTGAGCATAGAAATTGTCCAAAGGAGTACAAAAAGGGTCAGCCACAATATTGTTCGAATCAGCAGCAGCTTCCTTATACCTCAAAGCACTGCTAGGCTCAAAGTACTTTCCTAGCAACTCAGCCCGAAGAGTGTCTACCCAAGTGATACCACAGTAAAGGGTGCCGAACAGATAATCCAAATAACTCTCAGGGAGGAAAATTCTACCCCAATGAATAGGGGAAGAAGCCCACCGATGGCGATCATCTCCCTAAGCTGGCTGAAGCTCCCTTGAAAATTACGGACCCATGTATGAAACCGGACGAAGCACCCCGCTCCTCGGGAAAGGAATAATCTGTTGGCGGCCAAACTGCCTCAAAACCCACTCTGGTTGGTAAAATGAAGAATCTCTCGGGCCGGGTAGGACCACATGATCAAAACCCGGAGTCCATTCCACAAAAGGAAGGAGACCCCAAGAAGGGGGACACCACTCAATGTCGGCCGATGATCGAGATGCAAAGAATTTCTTCCAACCATCTTCAGATAAATCCCGAGGCAGCAGTTTTCTCCTATGAACAGCAAAAGGAGAAAGATCACCCTCCGGAGAATAAATCTTGAAATGATCTCGAAGCCATACAGTCAAAAGCAAGGGTTTCCCTGTCTCATTTCACCTATTCGATGCAACTCATCCAAACCGTGCAAGGTTTCCCCCACTATGAGAGGGATTATGCTAAACTGTTTCTCCTTTGCCTCCAAGACAATTTCAGCTAACTGCGCATCTGCGGTCCCGAGAGGTGTCACGAACAGAACCTTGCTGAAAAGGCAAACTGCCATGGCATTCCTTTTAAAGGACTGAATCAGCATGTCCTCCGAATGCAAACTAAAGAACATCGGCAACTCAGTTATGTCAACCACGGTGCCATGCAACATCTTCTTCACCTCTCCGACAGGGAGATTCAACAAATCGGACCAAGAATCAATCACTCCACGATGATATTTGGGGACAGAAATTTGACCCACCAATGGCATGCCAAGAATGGCACCAAAGTCATCAACAGTCGGCACCATTTCATTTGCCGAAAAATTAAAAGTGTGACTGTCACAGTCCCAAAAGGCTGCAGCGGCCTTCAACAAATCCCAATCCGGCTTCAAAGTCCGAAGTGTGAAGAGAATTCGAAACCCAAAGTCTTTGACAAAGGCCTTCTTAGGATGAGTCTTGAAAGAGTACACGAAGGTCAACAAGTCTTTTTCATAATCACCAACAACCTTGGTATCAAGAACAAAAGAATTGGAGGCCATGGAAAATGTGGAATACAAGCAAAATTGAGCAAAGAAAAGATGTTCAAAGATGGCAGAAAAGAGCTGTTGGAAGAATGTGTTCGAACAGAGGCTGATATTATAGCTGTTGGGGATCTTTTGGCCAGCAAATGTCAAGCCCCAAAATTCGCTCCCCAGAACCGCGCGCCTCCCGCCACCCACTTGTAAAGCGTGCGTGTCCCGAAGCCACCAGCCGAGGCGCCCGCCTCCCGTTTCAGAAATGCCTCAAATGGCCCTTGTCAAAAGAAGAAATCATGCAGGAGCGAAATTCGGGCAATCCCAGAATCAACATTCTTCATCAAAGCCACAAAAACTCCACCCCTGGTGACACAGTTGGGCGCACATTAATTTGGTCCACCCCTAAGGCATGTCAAAATCGAAATTAGATAAAAACTCCCACTAAACCTAAAGTAGGGCGTGTCTTTCCTTTTTCAGTTAAAGTCAAACTCAACATTTTCCTCTCTAAAAGGAAAGCTTTCTTTTCGGTCCGTAGTCAACTGTGCCCGCACCCTTCAAAAGTCATAAAGTCAACAGCAACCGCGGCTTCGAATAGCATATACAAGATACAGCTACAAACAACAATTTGGTCCACGGAAAACCACTGGAATCACCACTTCTCAAGCAATCAAGCGGATTCACTAACGGATTCATCAACAAGGTTCATTAATGGACTCATTCAATGGATTCACCAACGGATTCATCAAGCGGATTCACTAACAGATTCGTCAACAGGGTTCACTAATGGACTCATTCAATGGATTCACCAACGGATTCATCAAGCGGATTCACTAACGGATTCGTCAACAGGGTTCACTGACGGGCTCATTCAAAGGATTCACTAACGGATTCATCAAGCGGATTCACTAACGGATTCGTCGACAGGGTTCACTAACGGGCTCATTCAATGGATTCACCAACGGATTTACTAACGAATTTGTCAACAGGGTTCACTAACGGACTCATTCAACGGATTCACCAACGGATTCATCAAGAGGATTCACTAATGAATTCGTCAACAGGGTTCACTAACGGACTCATTCAATGGATTCACCAACGGATTTATCAAGAGGATTCACTAACGGATTCATCAACAGGGTTCTCTAAAGGACTCATTCAATGGATTCATCAACGGATTCATCAAGCGGATTCACTAACGGATTCATCAACATGGTTTACTAACAGGCTCATTCAAAGGATTCACTAACGGATTCATCAAGCGGATTCACTAAAGATTCATCAACAGGGTTCACTAACGGACTCATTCAATGGATTCACTAACGGATTCATCAAGCGGATTCACTAACGGATTCGTCAACAGGGTTCACTAACGGGCTCATTCAAAGGATTCACTAACGGATTCATCAAGCGGATTCACTAACGGATTCGTCAACAGGGTTCACCAACGGACTCATTTAAGGGATTCACTAACGGATTCATCAAGCGGATTCACAAACGGATTCGTCAACAGGGTTCACCAACACACTCATTCAATGGATTCACTAACGGATTCATCAAGCGGATTCACTAACGGATTTGTCAATAGGATTCACCAATGGACTCATTCAAGGGATTCACTAACGGATTCATCAAGCGGATTCACTAACGGATTCATCAATAGGGTTCACCAACAGAATCATTCAATGGATTTACTAACGGATTCATCAAACGGATTCACTAACGGATTCATCAAACAGGGTTCACTAACGGGCTCACTCAATGGATTCACTAACGGATTCATCAATGGATTCACTAACGGATTCAACCGGCGGATTTACAAACGGATCATGCCACCTCCTCTATCAATAAAAGCCGCTCACACAGGGAACACAACCCTATCTCTCGCAATTTCGAATTCCTGCTTTCATTGAGTCTTTACTTTTTCTTGGTGATGTCCTCGGCGGGTGTACTTTCTTTCATCGACGCGTTTTGTTTTGTAATCCACGTCGCTGAGGGGATCTGTAGACACCCCACCTTGGACCGCTCAACCAGATTGCACGGTTGATCTTGTGTTTCCCCCTATTTGAAGTGTTTTTTGTTAGTTTCTGTTACTTCTGTCAAGTTCCTGACTGACTTTGTTAAGTCCAGGGACTAAACTAAATAATAGGGCTGACTTTCTAGTCCATTCTGTCAAAAAGGCCATCTTGAAGTCGCGCGCCTCCGCCCGTAGGGGTTAGAAGCGTGCGCGTGCCGCCACCAAGGCTGGGGGCACGCGCCTCTGGGCGTCAGTTACAGATTCTGTCCAAGAATCCCTCCCTTGCTCATTTTACATGATTTTTCCCAAGAAGGATCTCTTTGTGACCTCATTTTGGCACCAAAAACATCTCTTTTACACCTATATAAACCCCTCTAATTCACCATTGAGAGAGGACTTTTTGAGCATTAAGAAAACTCTACACAAACAATACTTTCAAGGCATTTTCCAAAAAGTTCTCTAAGAAGTATTTGAATTTCTTTGAAGTTTAGGTAAAAGACTACTCTTTTGTCTCTTTTCTACTTCATCTCTTCTCTCTTTCTTCTACTTTAATCAAATGTTCAATCACCCCAAAACCATTTTGGGACATGACACCAAAGATCACTTCACCTTATTGAAGTTGGTCAAGGAGTTATCTCCCTACATTCCAAAAAACTCCTTTTTCATCATAATCAAGAATAGGAAGAATATTATACATATGTAGACTTTGAACACGCAAGACCAACATTAGTTGGGCGAGATGGGTGTTTAAGTACTTCCCATCTCGTAACCTAACCCCCGAACTTCATAACAAGAATCTCTGTTTTCGTAATCAAACCTAGGCTATAAATTAAGTTTTTCTTATGTTCCTCTAAAACATAGGTGGCGACTCTAAAACATAAATAGACATCCTAGGATAATTCACCACTCTAGCCAAGCCGTGGTTTTCCCCGGGGTATCTTGTAGATACCCCGGGGAACCACGGCTTGGCTAGAGCGGTGAATTATCCTAGGATGTCTAACTTGTTTTTAGAGTCGCCACCTATGTTTTGAGGAACATAAGAAAAACCTATAGATTGTAGCCTAAGTTTGATTACGAAAACAGAGATTCTTTGTTTTAAGGTTTGGGGGTTAGATTACGAGATGGGAAGTACCGAAACACCCATCTCGCCCAACTAAAGTTGGTCTTGCTTGATCAAAATCTACATGAATGAAAATGTTCTTCTTCTTCTTCTTTAAGTCATGAAAAGGGGGGATTTAAAATAGGATTTGGAATGTAGGAGATAACTCCTTAACCAACCTCAATGAGATGAGGTGATCATTAGAGTCATGTCCCAAAATGATTTGGGTGATTGCACATTTGATTAAAGTAAAAGAGAGAGAGGAGATGAAGTAGAAAAGAAAGGAAAAGATAGACTTTTACCTACAATTTGAAGAACTTCAAATATTGCTTGAAGAGATCCTTGGAGAACCTTTAGAAAGTGATTTTGGTATAGTTTTTGTAAGTTCAATCTTCGGTCCCCGAAAATGGAGGTAAAGGGAGGTTTTTATAGGTGAAAGAGGGGTGTTTTTGGTGCCAAAACTCAGTCACCAAGAAATCCTTCCCAGGCAAAATCTTGTAAATTGAGCAAGGGAGGGAATCCTGGCCAGAAATCTGTAACTGACGCCCAGAGGCGCGCGCTTCCTGATTTGGGGGCGGGAGGCGCGCGCGCCTGGATCCTCCTGTCGGAGGCGCGCGACTCAGAGAAGGCACTTTTGACAGAATGGACTGGAAAGTCAGCCCTGTCATTCAGGTTAGTCCCTGGACTTAACGAAGTCAGTCAGGAACTTAACGGAAGTGACAGAAACTAACGAGAAACACTTAAACTGGGGAGAAACACAAAATTAAATGTGCAATCGGGGTGAGCGGTCCAAGGTGGCGTGTCTACAGAGCCCTTCGGCGACGTGGACTGCAAAGCAGAACGCGTCGACGAAAGTTAAAAACACCCGTCGAGGACATCACCAAGAAATAAGCAAAGACTCGATGAAAGCAGGAATTTGAAATTACGAGAGATAGTGGTGCGCTCCCTGTGTGAGTGGATTTTGTTGATAGAGGGGGTGGCATGATCCGTTAGGTGAACCTGCCGGCTGAATGTTTTGAATAAGGCCATTAGTGAACCTTTTGATGAATCCGTTAGTGAATCCCTTGAATGAGTCCGTTAGTGAACTCTTGTTGACGAATCCGTTAGTGAGTCCTCTTGATGAATCCGTTAGTGAATCCCTTGGATGAGTCCGTTGGTGAACCCTTGTTGACGAATCCGTTAGTGAATCCGTTTGATGAATCCGTTAGTGAATCCCTTCGATGAGTCCGTTGGTGAACCCTTGTTGACGAATCCGTTAGTGAATCCGTTTGATGAATCCGTTAGTGAATCCCTTGGATGAGTCCGTTGGTGAACCCTTGTTCAATAATCCATTAGTGAATCCGTTTGGTGAATCCGTTAGTGAATCCCTTGGATGAGTCCGTTGGTGAACCCTTGTTGACGAATTCGTTAGTGAATCCGTTTGATGAATCCGTTAGTGAATCCCTTGGATGAGTCCGTTGGTGAACCCTTGTTGACGAATCCGTTGGTGAATCCGTTTGATGAATCCGTTAGTGAATCCCTTGGATGAGTCCGTTAGTGAACCCTTGTTGACGAATCCGTTAGTGAATCCGTTTGATGAATCCGTTAGTGAATCCCTTGGATGAGTCCGTTGGTGAACCCTTGTTGACGAATCCGTTAGTGAATCCGTTTGATGAATCCGTTAGTGAATCCCTTGGATGATCCCGTTGGTGAACCCTTGTTGACGAATCCGTTAGTGAATCCGTTTGATGAAATATTGCTTTGAAGTCTCGTGCCATTTGGAGTCACACTTGACTTTTTGAATTGTGGGGTACGGGCACAGTTGACCTCGACCAGAAAAATGTTCCTGCTGGGGATAAAATGTTGAGATTGACTCTTGAGGGGGGTGTGGCACCCGTGACAGAACTTAGGGAGTTCGGAATTTTGAAGAGGACAGCCTACTTTTAAGTGGGAGTTTCTATCCTACTTTCGATTTTTGACATGCCTTAAGGGCGGACCAGAAAAAGGTGTGCCCAACTGGGTGTCTGAGGATCGGGACAGTGTCTTGATATAGGCTGGAGATCTCTGACAAGGCCCTTTTCTTGAAGCGATTTAGAACTGGGAGGCGCGCGCCTTCATATGTAGGCTTGGGACGCGTGCGCACTTCAGACTGCTGGCGGGTGGCGCGCGCGTCTGGGAGGCAGAATTCCGGGCTTGACATTTGCTGACCAAAAGAGCCCCCAACAGCTATAATATCATCTTCTGTTCGACCACTTGATTCTCACAGCTCCTTTCTGCCATTTCTGAACATCATATTATTGCTTAACTTCGCTTGTGATCAACATTTTCCATGGCTTCCAATTCTTTTGCCCTTGATGCCAAAGTCGTTAGTGCGTATGAAAAGGACTTGGGCACTTTTGTGTATTCTTTCAAGACCCATCCCAAGAAGGCCTTCATTAAAGATTTCGGGTTCCGAATTCTTTTCACCTTGCGGACGTTGAAGCCGGATTGGGATTTTTGAGAGCTGCCGCGGCTTTCTGGGATTGCGACAGCCATACCTTCAACCTTTCAGCTAATGAAATGGTGCCGACTGTTGACGATTTCGGGGCCATCCTTGGCATGCCTTTGGCCGGTCGGATTTCCGTCCCTAAATATCACCGTGGTGCCATCGACTCTTGGGTTGGGTTACTGGATCTCTCTGTTGAGGACGTGAGGAAGATGTTGCATGGTACCGTGATTGACATAACTGAATTGCCGATGTTCTTCAGTTTACACTCGGAGGACCCGATGGTTCAATCTTTCAAAAGAAATGCCATGGCCGTTTGTCTCTTCAGCGAAGTACTGTTTGTTACACCTTTCGGGACTGCGGACGTGCAGTTGGCTGAGATTATTTTGCAAGCTAATGAGCAGCAATTTAGTGTAATCCCTCTTATCGTAGGGGAGACGTTGCACGGCCTTGATGAGTTACATAGGACGGGCAAGATGTGTCGGGGAAGCCCTTTGCTCTTGACCATATGGCTCCGAGAACACTTCAGAATTTATTCTCCAGATGGTGATTTGTCTCCTTTTGCTGTTCATAGGAGGAAGTTGTTGATCCGGGATTTATCTGAAAATGATTGGAAGATATTCTTTGCCTCTCGGGCGACCGTTGATATTGAGTGGTGTCCTCCTTCTTGGGGTCTTCGTCCTTTCGTGGAATGGACTCTTGGTTTTCAGCACGTGGTTGTACCCGGTTTGAGAGATTCTTCATTTTACCAGCCAGAGCGGGTTCTGCGGCAGTTCGGTCGCCAACAGACAATTCCTTTTCCGAGGGATGGAATGCTTCGTCCAGTTGCTTACATGGGTCCTGACTTCTCGAGTGAGCTTCAGTCGGCTTTGGGAGATGACCGTAATCGTTGGGCTTTCGCTCCTCTGCATCGGGGGAGTGTCTTCCTTCCCGAGAGCTACTTGGATTATTTATTTGGCACCCTTTACCATGGCATCACTTGGGTTGATGTGCTTCGTGCTGAGTTGTTGGGACAGGGTTTTGAGCCTAGCAGCACTTTGAGATATAGGGAGGCTGCTGCTGATTCGAGTAACATTCTCGCTGACCCTTTCGGTACTCCTTTGGATGACTTTTATTCTAGGAGACGTGTTGCAGCACAGAAGGTTTCGGTGCGTATTAGTGCTCCTTTGTTACCCAAGAAGAAAAGGATTGAGAGACGATCGGGCGGTCCTTCGAAGGCTAAGAGAAAATTGGATTTTTCTTAGTATCTTAAGAGATTGCAATTAGACCACTTTGTTTTAGGATTTAGTATTTTGATGTCTTTTGTTGCTCAATAAATCCGTTGTAATGGTTTGAATAATTCATTGAATGAATAGAAATTGCATTTTGTTATTTGAAGTGAATTGGGTATTTTTGATATGTTTTAGACCGCACCCGAAGGTTGCCTACGTTCCTCCAGTTGGGAGGCTCAGGTCTTCGTAGTTCAAATATACAAAGACCATTTTTTTTTTTTTTTTTTTTTTTTTGGTTCTGCACCCTGTTTTTTGCCTAGACCGCCCTTGCGGGTTTTCAATCTAGCGGGCTTCTTTTTTTGCACGTGCTCTAATTTTTGCCTAGGCCGCCCTTGCGGGTTTTCAACCTAGCGAGCGATTTTTTTTTTTTTTTTGTTGTGCACCCTGTTTTTTGCCTAGACCGCCCTTTGGGTTTTCAATCTAGCGGACTTCTTTTATGCACGTGCTCTAATTTTTGCCTAGGCCGCCCTTGCGGGTTTTCAACCTAGCGAGCGATTTTTTTTTTTTTTTTTTTTTTGTTATGGTCTTTGTTTATTAAGCGTAGAACCTCTTGAGCTTGTCGAGGTTGACCTCCTTTGGCAGCTGGTCACCATCTAAATCCACGAGCCGGACTGCACCACCGCTTAGTATCTTTTTGACCACGTACAGACCGATCCATCGGGGTCCCCATTTCCCCAGGGGATTCATGGCATTAGGAGGATGTTGTCTTAAGACCAAATCTCCCACATTGATGTTTCGAGGCTTCACTTTTTTGTTGAAAGCTCATGCCATCCTTTGCTTATATTCCCTCGTGCGTTCGAGTGCTCTTAACCTTTTCTCGTCGAGCAAGGCTAGTTGTTCATATCGACTTTGCATCCAGTCGACCTCGTTGACTTGATTCTCGAGGAGGACCCGTAGAGATGGGACTTCAAGTTCGATAGGGAGTACGGATTTAGAACCATAGACTAATGCATAAGGAGTTTCTCCTGTTGCGGATCGTATTGATGTGCGGTAGCCCCACAATGCTAATGGTAGCTTCTCGGGCCAATCCCTTCCTGTTGAGGCCATTTTCTTGACGATGGTCTCGATGGTCTTATTTGCTGCTTTGACTGCGCCATTTGCTTTGGGCCGGTAAGGAGATGACTTGTGCTTGGTGATCTTGTATTCTACCAAAAGTGCATCCATTTCCTTCTCGAAGGGAGAGCCGTTATCGGAAATGATTTCATGAGGCACTCCGTATCGGCACATGATATTAATCTTTACAAATTCGGCCACTTTCTTGGCGTTGAGGGTTCGATAGGCTTGTGCTTCGACCCACTTTGTGAAGTAGTTGACTGCCACTAGGACGAATGACTGCCCATTGCTCCCGGCAGGATGAACTTTACCGATGATGTCTATCCCCCAACAAGAGAAAGGCCAAGGTGTGACCATGTTGTAAAGTTGTGAGGGTGGAGCATGTTGCAGATTAGCGTGGAATTGGCACTTGGCACACCTTTTGACTTTCTCGATACAGTCTCGTTCCATAGTGCTCCAATAGTAACCAATGCGAAGTATCTTCTTGACTAGCATAAACCCATTCATGTGGGGTCCACATTCTCCTTCGTGCACTTCACACATTATTTCTTGAGCTTCGGCCTCATTGGCGCATAGGAGATTGATCCCGTCGTGGTGCCTTTTATAGACTCGGTCCCCAATCAGTACGTACCGAGAGGCTAACCTTTGCAGAGCTGCTTGAGACTTCTTATTGATGTTTTCGGGATAAGTGCCGTCTTTAAGGAAGTTCATGATATCCGAATACCACGGAGAGTTTGTTTGAACCTCGTTGATCTCGATACTCATGCAATATGCCGGACTGTTCCTTCGAGCAATTTTGAAAGGCTTCACCATTTTTGCTTTGGGCATTTCAACTAATGAAGCTATAGTGGCCAGTGCATCGGCGAAGCGATTCTTATCCCTTGGCAGGTAGTTGAAAGTGATCTCTTGGAATTGTTCAACCAGTTCATCAAGGTGCTGACCATACTGTTGGAGAGTCGGGTCTTGGGTTCGCCATTTACCCGATTGCTGATTGATAAGGAGAAAAGAGTCGCCGAACACTTCTAGTTCCGTGACGTTTCTTTCGAGAGCTGCTTCGAGCCCTGCTATGCATGCTTCGTACTCGGCAATGTTGTTGGTAGCTTCAAATTCCAGGCGTATGGCAATGGGAGTGTAGATGTCTTTTGGATCGACAAGCAATACCCCTATACCAAAACCGTGTTTATTTGCGGCGCCATCGAAAAAAAGTTGCCACTTGTCTTCCTCGGTTGCAGTACAAATTAAATGCTCGTCGGGGAACTGTACATCTTCCCCCTTCACTTCTTCACACGGGAATTCGGCAAGCTGGTCACTGAACACTTTCCCCCTGACGGATTTTAGTGTGACGTAAGTGATATCATAGCCGGCGAGCATGAAGTACCATTTGGCTATTCTTGTTGACATGAAAGACTTCTCGAAGATGTAGCGGAGCGGGTCCACCTTTGCTACTAGCTTGATCGGAAAAGCTTCCATATAGTGTTTGAGCTTTTGAGTGACCCAAACCAATGCTGCACATGACTTCTCTAAGACAGAGTAGTTCTTTTCGCCTCCTTGGAATCGGTGACTGACAAAGTAAATGGCGTTCTCCTTTGTGGACTCTCGTTGCTCTTGTGCTAACATAGCCCCTAGGGCTTCATCATTGACAGTGAGATAAAGCAACAGAGGTTTCTCCTTGTGCGCTGGAACTAGAACAGGAGGGCACGTCAAATAATGCTTTACTTGATCGAAGGCTTCTTGGCACGCGTCGGTCCATTCTAGAGCCACATTCTTCTTGAGTAGCTTGAAGATTGGCTCGCACATGGAAGTGAGTTGGTGCACAAACCGACTGATGTATTGTAGTCTTCCCATGAAACCTTTAATCTCTTTCTGCGTCTTTGGAGGAGGCATGTCAATGATTGCCTTGATTTTGGAGGGGTCTACTTCGATTCCCCTTTCAGTGACCATATAACCAAGAACTTTGCCTCGGATAACCCCGAATGTGCACTTTGCAGGGTTGAGCCTCATCTTGTGTTGACGAAGCCTTTCGAAGAACTTGCGGAGATCGATTAGGTGTTGACCATCGGTTCCTTTGGAGTGAATGATCATGTCGTCCACATAGACCTCGATTTCTTTGTGAATCATATGGTGGAACAAGTCTGTCACGGCTCTTTGGTAGGAAGCCCCAGCATTTCTTAACCCGAATGGCATGACTGTGTAGCAAAAGGTACCCCACGGTGTTGTGAAGGCTGTCTTATGTTGATCTTCCTCGGCCATGAGAATCTGATTCTACCCAGCGAACCCATCCACGAATGAGCGAACCTCGTAGGCAGCAGTGGAGTCGACTAGCATGTCGATATTAGGGAGTGGAAAATCATCCTTTGGGGAAGCTTTGTTTAAATCCCGGAAGTCTACACAAACTCGAACCTTGCCGTTCGCCTTCCTGAGTGTCACAATGTTGGCTAACCATGTCGGATACTCGATGAC
Organism: Campanula takesimana; assembly: GCA_026119855.1. NCBI lineage: Eukaryota > Viridiplantae > Streptophyta > Magnoliopsida > Asterales > Campanulaceae > Campanula > Campanula takesimana. The sequence continues at coordinate 2,628,117 of JAOWBW010000030.1, forward strand.
CTTGATGAAACCCACACTGAGGAGCTTCTCAATCTCTTCTTTGACCTGTAGAGACCATTCTGGCTTGATCTTTCTGAGCTTCTGCTTTACTGGCCTGGCATCTTCTCTGATCGGAATCCTGTGCTCCGCTACCTTTCTGTCTAAACCCGGTATGTCTTTGTATGACCATGCGAACACATCCACGAACTCTCGTAGTAATGCAGTCAATCTGTCTCTGTCGTCTCCCTTGAAGAAGCTTCCAATCTTGGTTTCTTTTGGCTCTTCTTCGGTACCCAGATTAACAACATGCAATTCTTCGTCAGCCTTTGGACCATTCTTGCCACGACTACGGACTTGTTGAGCAAGTTCATTTAAGTATGTTGTGTTTTCGTGGTCTATTTCATCATAATTTGAATCGTTATTAACTTGTTCGTTAAGTTCATTATTAGTTAATTCATCATTTATGATGTTTGCAATCTCAGGGTACTCAGAAATATCAAATTTTTCATTAGCAAAGAAAGGAAACAAACGCTCGGCTATGGCCTCCAAATCCTCTTGGGTGAGGGTATTAGAGACACTCTCGGACTCGAAAGTAAGTGTGAGCTGCTCTTCCTTTGTTGCTGTGCGGGGTATGCAACCCATTTCTTGGACTAAGAATTCCTCGGACACCACGGGCCCTTTTGTTGAATACCAATTGTTGATCGGCTCGGAGCTTGGCGGGATCTCACTGAGAGTCTCGTTCATGATGACGGTGTCATGGATGGCGTTAACTTGGCATTCATTCATCATGGCAAGCTCTTCAAACATGGAGGCTAAATCTGTCAGTTCTTCCCCCACGGTGATTTCTGTCTCGGACTCTATGGTTATCTTCCTTCCCCACCATTCACGGGGCGACATGGGAGTTGGTTCCCTTTCGGATTTCTGGATCTCACAATCGGAGAATATTTCGAGGCCGGGCTTTTTGACACCTTTATTGTTAACCCACGGCTCGGGAAAGATCATGTACGGAACGTCTTCCCCTTGGCGGACAAAATAACCATTCAACGTCTTGCGGTAAGGCCTCAGATTAGGGACTTCATAACGACGGCCTTCTTTTCGAGCTCGGGCCTTTTCGTTCTTGATCGCTTGCTCTTGTTTCAAGTCTTCTTTGGAAGGCTCATACCCCAAACCGAAGGTGTTCTTGACAAAGGGGACTTGCACGGGATGTAGGATTCCTTGCTGATATTTCCCTAAGCCTAAACCAGGGAAGTAGTCCATATTCCTCATCATGCGGAGGACTTTGTGATTGCTGGGGGTCCATGATCCGTTTCCCCCTTCTTTATCAATGGCGTTGATTGAGACGCCGGAGAGAGTGGAGTCTGGTAGACCATGCTGAACTTGGTGGACGGGCTCACCTTTTCTGTGGATAGTGATGTTTTCAGCCATTACGGTCACTATTTCATCACCATTCCGGATCTTGACACATTGGTGGAGAGTTGACGGTACGGCATTAGCACTATGAATCCATGGTCGACCCAACAGTAAGTTGAACGAGGCCGGGATATCAAGCACTTGGAATGGAACGGACATGACCATGCTCCCAAACTCAATGTCTATTTCGATCATACCCATGACTGTACGGGCGGTGCTGTCATAACCTCGGATTACTTGAGTAGAAGGCTTCAAATCAGAATCCTTAAGCCCCAGTATGCCCATGATTCTACCAGGCATGAGATTGAGTGCGGAACCACCGTCCACTAAGACTCTTGAGACGGGCCTCCCCCTTGCTCGTACTTTGAGGTAAATAGCTTCGTTGTGGTCGGAACCAAACGGTGGAAGGTCCATATCGGCAAAGGTGATGACGTTGCTAAAATGAATGTGACCAATCATTGCCGTGAGGTCCTCGGGAATAGTATCGGGAGAAACTGATGTATCATCGAGATTACGGATGACAAGATCTCGGTGTTTCTTCGAGGATGCAATGAGGTCCCAAATAGAGATGTTGGCTTGAGTTTTCTTGAGTTGGACAAGTAGAGGATCTTCGGGAGTGTTGTGAGCTTGCGGCCTTTGAGAAGAGGAGCTCGGTGCGGAAGTGGAAGGTTTGCTTGCTAAGACTCGACCGGATCGAGTTAGCATGTTGACGTTCCCATCTTGCTTCTTTTTCCTATTCTCTAGTACTTCCCTCATTACCTCATCGTAAGTCACTACATAACAAGAATTGTCAAGTTTATTCATAACATTGGGGCCCCCATTCACAATTGGGATTGAATGGGTGGTCCCCTCGAGTTCTCCTATCTCTATTACATTGACATGCCCGTCATTAGTCACTACAAATTCTTTCTTATCTATGAGATCTTGAATGACATTGCGGAGAACGAAGCATTCCTCGGTGGTGTGGCCACTATATTGGTGATAGCCACAATATTTGTGGTGAGCATGATTGGAGTGGATCGCCTTGGGTCGGTACCCTTGCACGGGTGTGACTTGACCCTTTGCCTTGAGGACCTCGAAAACTTCGGTTTGAGTCATGCCTTGGAGAGGCGTGTAGACACGGTCACTTCGGGACTTCTTCCCTTGCGGTGGAGGAACCTTTTTGTAATTCCCCTTGTCAATAGTGACGGCGTTGACCGAGTCCTCTTTTGTGGAGTTGGAAGCGGCCTTGTAGCGGTAAGTAGGAGTGGACTTCTTAATCTCCTTGAGCAAGTCATCCATGCGTACCCCCGCCTTATACATTTGGGAGAAGTCGGAGTAGCAAGCCCCACTTAGGTGAGTGCGGAGATCAATCTTGAGACACTTGAGAAATATGTCCATTTGCTCTTTTGTGTTCGGCCTCTCAACAATTTCAGAGAGTTTGTCATTCCATCTCCTTGTGAAGTCGATGAAGGACTCATTGTCTCGTTGCGTAGTGTTCTCTAGCTATTTCCTTGTGGGCCGGTGAGTGGTGTTGCCTTGGTATTGGTTCTTGAAGGCAAGCATGGCGGAGTCCCAATCAAGACGGACAGTGAGCGGGAGAGTAGCATACCAATATTTTGCCGCCCCCTCGAGAGTGAGAGGAAAGCATTGAGCCATCACCTTGGTGGAGACCTTCTTTGGAACCATTGCCCAAATATAAGTCTCAATGTGAGCCATAGGACAAGAGTTGCCCTTGAATTTGCTTATGTCGGGCATCTTGAACTTATCGGGAAGAGCGGCCATAGTACTCATGAGGATGGATGATTGATAAAGGCTTGTGTCGGAGCCTTTCCCCATGTTGAGCCCATTGAATTTTTGGTCGATGTAGGCCATGATAGAATCCACCATTTTGGGCTCATTGTTCTCGGAACTTGGTTCCCCCATTTTCTTGGTGCGGGTGTTGACATACGGACTTTTGAACAAACCCTCGATCCACTCGGATTCAACATCATTGTTCTTGTTCTTCCCCTTGGCAAGGTTAGTGAGCTTTTCTTTCATTAGTTCCATTTCGGCCTCGTGGGCCTCCCTTTGGCTGTCGAGGTGGGATTACCAAATGTCGTCTTTGCTTTGTGCCTCCTTGTTAAGGGTGAAGACTTGCTCTTGGAGGAGTTGGACCATGGTTGAGAGCTGTTCGAGAGACATGGTGTTGCTGCTGCCGGTCATGGTTGATGTTGGAGCTGTTGGAGTGATCTCTTCACGGACTAACCGATTTGCTGAATCCCGGTAGACTTTGTAAGTACCAATTGAACCTATATTGCAGAAGAGGCCCTTGTCAGTCTTGAGTAAGATTTGCGGTCCATGAAGAGGCTTAGAACACACAGTTGGGCACACGACTCGAACCACATAAGAAAAAACTCTTTTTTTTTTTTTTTTTTTTTTTTTTTTTTTATAAGTCGGAGGGAATGAATCCCTTTTGGGGTTTCTAAGAAAATAATGGAATCGTCACACTAGTATATAGACCATCTCGCGGTCCCATATACTCATCGGATTCCATCGCGCTTGTGAATCCTACATGTATCGGGATTAAACTAAATTAATGTAGTAAAGCATACATGCGGGGACGGATTTTTATTTTCGTCCAAAATAACCACTTTTGGGGAGGGATTTTTATTGCGTCCCTTTCAACAAGTTGGCATGTATGATTTGAAGACATTAGTTTAGGGAAATCTCGGTACATGGAAACCGACTTGAGTCACGGAGTGTTAGACCCTAACTAGAATTGTGTGGTTTGTGCTCGGCTTAAATATGAGGCTCAAAGGTCACCCCCGGCATGTAGTCCTGAACTACGCCACGGGCTGAGGTTTACCGCTTCGAAAGAGCCAAGGTCTGGTGGAGCTTGAAACTTTCTAGGACGGGCCTCGACGGGTTTGGGGTTGGACTTGTGCGACTCGATAGTGAGCAGTTCATAGGAATATGTGCATGTAGTGTGAGGTCTAACAAGTGACAAAATTTTTTATTTTATTTTTATTTTTATTTTATTTTTTGAAAAGAAAGAAAAACACACAAAACACATAAGCACATAAAATTACAACTCCCGAATCACCCGTGTGACCGGTAAATAAAACACAAAATTAAAACAGTCCGAGGGTTCAATTCTGTTCTGATGCAGGCAACTGTGCCCACACCCCACTGTTCTGCTCAGTCACTGAAACCTGTTTCTGTTCTGGGAATCAACCCAGAAGCGTGCGCCTCCGAGTGCTGATATGGGACGCGCGCGCATGTCGAAATGCTTATGGGAGGCGCGCGCTTCTGGGGTACACCTGTCAGAACGTCAGACTTTGGACTCAGGGGATTGCCCTGGTCCCATGTTCATATTGTAACCCCTGCAGAAGTGATTAGTGCAGAATAACAGAAGAAGAAGATGAAGAACATGAAGAAGTGGGCGATTCTGGTTCTTGATGCGGGATGCGCGCGCCTTAGGCTTAAAAGGCCAGACGCGCGCGCCTCCCCCATCAGGAAACAGAATGGCCAGAAAAGATGTAGATTTCGATCAGAATGCAAGTTTAACCCTCAAATACACTCCCCAGCAGAGTCGCCACTGTAGATACCCCGGGGAACCACGGCTTGGCTAGAGCGGTGAATTATCCTAGGATGTCTAACTTGTTTTTAGAGTCGCCACCTATGTTTTGAGGAACATAAGAAAAACCTATAGATTGTAGCCTAAGTTTGATTACGAAAACAGAGATTCTTTGTTTTGAGGTTCGGGGGTTAGATTACGAGATGGGAAGTACCGAAACACCCATCTCGCCCAACTACAGTTGGCCTTGCTTGATCAAAATCTACATGAATGAAAATGTTCTTCTTCTTCTTCTTTAAGTCATGAAAAGGGGGGATTTAAAATAGGATTTGGAATGTAGGAGATAACTCCTTAACCAACCTCAATGAGATGAGGTGATCATTAGATTCATGTCCCAAAATGATTTGGGTGATTGCACATTTGATTAAAGTAAAAGAGAGAGAGGAGATGAAGTAGAAAAGAAAGGAAAAGATAGACTTTTACCTACAATTTGAAGAACTTCAAATATTGCTTGAAGAATCCTTGGAGAACCTTTAGAAAGTGATTTTGGTATAGTTTTTGTAAGTTTAATCTTCGGTCCCCGAAAATGGAGGTAAAGGGAGGTTTTTATAGGTGAAAGAGGGGTGTTTTGGTGCCAAAACTCAGTCACCAAGAAATCCTTCCCGGGCAAAATCTTGTAAATTGAGCAAGGGAGGGAATCCTGGCCAGAACTCTGTAACTGACGCCCAGAGGTGCGCGCTTCCTGATTTGGGGGCGGGAGGCGCGCGCGCCTGGATCCTCCTGTCGGAGGCGCGCGACTCAGAGAAGGCACTTTTGACAGAATGGACTGGAAAGTCAGCCCTGTCATTCAGTTTAGTCCCTGGACTTAACGAAGTCAGTCAGGAACATAACGGAAGTGACAGAAACTAACGAGAAACACTTAAACTGGGGAGAAACACAAAATCAAATGTGCAATCGGGGTGAGCGGTCCAAGGTGGGGTGTCTACATATCTACATCTGTATACTCTGCAATGGGCACCTATTGAGAAGAAACAAGGAAATGTCAAGATCCTCAAATAAATGATAAACAGAGATATAAAAAGGTAAAATGATACAAATGACAAAGGAAAATCATAAATCATACCATGGTCACATCAGCAGGAGGTATGAGCCCCTCTGGCATATCATACTCGACGGGAAGGCTCTCGATACTCTCCACGCCATCAGCCATGCTGTAAGTAAATGATGCCGGTCCGAGCTGCGGATGGAACGGAACATGGACGACCGCCTGAGCCTGAGCCTGGTCACCCTCCTCCCTAATTAAATAAAGCATCTATACCTCGTACGAGGTGTCTCCTAGAAACTCAACAGAAGAAAGGTCCGAGTAATGGCGTCTCCAAACTGGAACCTGCGTTGCAATGTTCGATGAAGGGCATCTAAAGACACCTTATAGACATTGGGCACAAAAATAAGCACCTCTATGGTTACTCTGGCACCAAAGACACCTTATGGTCATTAAGGCATAAAAATAAGCACCTTATGGTCATTCTAGAAACGTGGCACCTTCATCAAAAGACACCCTGTGGTCATTGAGGCACAAAAGTAAGCACCTCTATGGTTACTCCGGCATCAAAGCACCCGTATGGTCATCAAGCCATAAAAGTAAGAACCTTTATGGTCACTCTGGAACCAAATCACCCTATGGTCACTTAGGCATAATGTAAGCACCTCTATGGTCATTCCGGCATCAACAAAACCGAAGACGATTCATCATCAACAACAGGGTATATTCAGAATTGGGCCAAGGACATTGATTCCTCAGTATGGGTTACTCTCTAAACTCTAAACTTTACTTACCATAGTATTGCTTTCAAAATGATCTTCAAAATACCTCAAACGGCCGTTTTATGTGTTTTTTTGAGTCGAACTACGTTTGGTCTGTTTTCCTTCCAAGGAATACGTAGGCAGCTTTCTAGCACGACCATACCCAGAGTTCTAAATGGTGTATTTTCTATCGATGACGTTACTTATTTAATAAGTATCGTCGCCGAGGGGCTCTGTAGACACCCCATTTTGAACACACAAACATAATTACACTACTTCTGTGTCTCTCCTTTGATTTGGGTCAAAACTCGTTAAGTTTGACATGCTTCATTAAGTTTCTGACTGACTTCGTTAGTTAGGGGCTAAAATGAACATTAAAACTTAAGAAAATGGCAAAATTGTGATTCCAGCACAAGATGGCTCGTACGAGACATCTAATATCTCGTACGAGACATCCCCCTTGACAGACAAGTTTTTCAGCAGTTTCTTATCGAACTCAACCTCGTTTCTTGGCAAACACTCCATAATCCGGGAAAGAAAGGAAGGACGATCTGAGAGTCCAAAAACAACACCTTGGGAATCGATTCTTTGATTCCCATCCATAAACAACCCCATAGTTTGGTCCCTAAGTCAAGAAATCATATAAATATAGGGGTTTCTTGAACTAAAATCCCTAATCGATCTATCACTCTTTACCGAACGTTCCTAACACCTCCTAATCACTCAAAACACTTTCATATCAGCCTTACAGAGGCAACCCACGAAATTAACCAAGTCATAACATAATCCGAGTCAAGCTTTTGGATCATCAAGTCCCTTTTGTCAAGGCCATCCATAGGAGTCTTGAAGAACGCTTAGGTAAATTCCTTTTTTTTCTCTCTTCTCATCTCCTTCTTTGCTTTGCAGTGGTGTAATTCTATTAAAAGGATCGGCCTAGAGCCTCTCCAATTCATGGAGATGGTCTCAAAGCACATGATCCGACATTCCAAATAAATAAGAAATTATTTATTTTGCTCTCTCTGTACATAATTTGCATAATTTCAAGATGATGATGATGTTTTTATAGCAAGACCAATCCTAGATTGGGTGGATTGGGTGCTCCTTGACCTTCCTAATCCATAACTTAACCCCCGAATCCAAGATCTCACGATCCGCATTCCGTTAAACATGGTGGCGATTCACAACAAAATCGAGCAACAATCAAGTCCTTACATCAAAACAAATCCAATAACAACGAAAAAGGGCACGCGCTCAAAATAATCATATGATGATTATGGTGCATAAGATGCGGATTAAACTTGTGGGTACTTGTTGGAGAACAGTGTACTGGATAGACCTGTTATGAGATTTATGTCATGGTCAAATGTCATAATTAAATCTCATAATAGTCCATTTGAATCCTTAGACCTAAGATTATCATGGTCTTCCACATGATGAATATTATGTTTGACGTACTCAAATGCTACCCTTAACCGGGTGGTTATAAAGGCTGCGATTGGCATAATCGGATTCTTGTAGGGAAGAATGATAAGTCAAGATGGGATTTGTCCCTCTTTGGAGAGATATCTGCTTAGGCCACTTGATGAGTGAGATTGATGATAGTGCATGGCCATGCCCAAATGAATTGATGTGATCAATGTCATTTGCTCATATCAGTCTACTCAAGATCGAGAAAGCATTGGACAGCGTAAGTTGACTTGGACCATAACTTATGTCCAATATGATACCGCGTGACAAAGTGATTGTGATATGTTTTATAAGGTAACTTTGGACTTTCAAAGTTATACTAATTGGGCAGTCATAATGGCTTGCTAGAGTCCGCTTATGACTTAGGGGTTCTGACTTGTTCGGACTCATTGCCAACTTAGTATAATCCTATTCAGTCACATACAATAGAAGGGATTGAAAAGGCTAGCAAAATATGGGATTCTGCACTGGCACCGTATGGTTGGACAGGAGGAGTACACCTCCCTCCCCGTACCAGGCCAGATTCTGCAATTTTTTTTTAGAATAGGAATCACGGGTCCAAAAGGAATTAGGTCAAATCTCTCATATAAAAGGAGTGCCGGGGTTTACAGCCCCTAACCCCATGGTTAACCTACGTTTTAAAAAACTATGTCAATTGTTTGTGAAGCATTAAAATATAGAGAAGTAGGATTATTAATTTGAGATCTATGATCATGAAATTCAATAATCGAAGGAGAAAGATAATTCCTACGAAGAAAACATTTCTTCATCAAGTATTTTGGATCTAGCAGTCATATCAAGAAGGTGTTCTTGAGTCCGTTCGATGTGTGGATACCAATAGAGGGTGTTTACTTTAGCACCTTAATGTCCGTGTTCGTGGATGCGATCTTCAAAGGTTAGTTTCTTTCATCATGTATTTAATTTAATCAACATGGATGGATTCAAGCTCATGGGTGTTTGATTACATTTTATTATTCCGCTGCGCATGGTGCATCAAAACCCAACAACCTCTTCTTAGAAACCCTATTGCCTTCCTCAATAACTGAGTCGAAGAATCAACCCTTCAACTTCCATCTCCTTACGCTTATGCTTTAGGTAGTTCTTGAAATCATTCCAAGCGGGAGGCAACTTTTCAATGATTGCAGCCACTTGAAACTTCTCACATAGAACCATACCTTTTGCAATAACCTCATACAAAATCACTTGCAACTTATCCACTTGAGATTTCATAGTTCTCGAGTCCACCATCTTATAATCAAGGAAACAAGCAACAATAAACTTCTTTATTCCCGCATCCTCAATTTTGTACTTGTGGTCCAAGGATTCCCACAATTCCTTTGCAGTCATCTTCTCTTTATACACACCGTAAAGAGAATCAGAGAGGCCATTAAGAACATAGTTCTTTCAAATGTATTCCCCATGCTTCCATGCTTCAATAGCCAAGGTTGTTACATCAGTTTCATTCTCGACCACATTTGGCATATCTTCTTTCAGATAATTAGCCAAATTCAGAGTATTCAAGTAGAAAATAATCTTCTGTTGCCACCTTTTGAAATAAAGGCCAACAAAATTTTCTGGCTTCTTGGCATGAGGGGTCGAGATGTGCACAATTTGAGAAACAGTCACCACACGAGAGCTTTCAAAACCAGTTCCAGTTAGAGGCACACCTAGAGTCCTAGAATTGTTCGATTCAGAAACCATATCTGAAACACAAATAAACCAGTTAGCTTGTTTACTATATCCATTTGGTATAATTTCTGTAACCAGTTCCCTCTTGCAGAAGGAATAAGTCTTAAGATTGTTGGGAAGATTACAAGAAAGAACAAAATTACAGAATAAATAATAGATAAATTAAAATGGAAATTAAAATAATAAACAAAAATTGGACTGTAGTTGTTTTGTTCTGAGGCGTGTGTTGAACACACTGTCCTTAAGACTAATTCGCCCCCTCACCGTTAGTTCTTGAGATTGTAGTCGGACGCTAGTTTCCCAGGATAACTCGCACGAATTGAACGATTCCTAGCACTATGAGACTCCGGTGAATTGAACTTGTGCCTGGACAGTATCACCACCAATGCAATGCAAGAGGCCAAAGGAGGAATGAACAAAATGAAATGGAAGAGATGCTGAGGATATTGCTCGAAATTGTGCTGCTTTCTGTGTTTTCTTCAACTGGTTTGCTGCTCCATTTATACTAGTCCAAGAGATGTTCCATATCCGTAAATTAATTAAAAAGATAAGCCTAATCCTTTATTAATTTTTGAGATAAGATAAGTCAACGCTCTTCACTTGGCATTCTAATTCAGATGGGATGAATCTGATTTTTGAACAAAACTTTTGACTGTTATAATAAAAAATAATTGCAAAAGGGATGGCATGAATCTGATTTTTGAGCAAAAATTTTTACTGTTAAAATGAAAAATAATTGCAAAAGGTAAGCAAGCATGGATAAGCCAAATAGATGCTACATTCGTGTTAGTAGGTCGCGTGCACACATGAGTTCGATGGTCCCAAGCTAATTTGGTTCCATGATTTGCACCCCCCTTACGCGCGAGAGAGAGCTTTTGTGCTATACAATCTTGAACACTACTCAAATGCCCAAGCCTTTATACTAGCTCCTTTTCACATATCCTTTCCATGTGGGATAAACTCATTTTCCCCATTTCAACCCACCAATTTCAAGCCTTGATATCTCATTCATCCCAAGACCAAATTAGACAAATGAATACATTATCTCAATGTTCTCATGGTGTAGAATACAAACTCACAATTTTTCCAACATATATGTATTTAAAAATATTAGTAGTGGAGTATGTGTTGTGAGTATAAAAAGTGAGGTAAGAAAGAAAACTAGGGTATGAATTATTATTGTAGCGAGTGATAAGTGAGTCTCATTATATAAAAAAGTACTATCAAATTTTATTTTAGAAAAGCGAGACTCATCAATGAGATGCTAAAAAAGAGAAATTGGTGCACATGTAGCTATATATAATACAATAGCAGAGTTCAATTTCATTCCCACAATTCACCACATAAAATTATTAAGTGAAAATTCACGTCTCACGTTCCTATAAACTTTTTTAAAGTCCCTGTTTTCATTAAACACTCTTAAGACCAAAATGATATAAGTTTATGCGCAGCGAAATGAACATTTCTTAGGCCTTAAAGTTGTTGTCTAACAAATATATTCATGATCTCTATGTTAATTTAGGACCTAACACTTTTGTCAATCATGTGTATGAAGATTAAATCATAATTCAAAATTTAAATTTTCTAAAAAAAAAAAAAACTTTAAAAGCTTATTTTAATTGCAAGATCATTTTGATTATTAATACATACTCATTCCAAAGTCAAGATTAGTTAATACACATGACTATGTACTTGTTAGTAAATCAAACCCAAGTGATAGCAAATAATAATGAACGCACATCAACACAGAATATACGTGGTTCACCAATCTCTATTGGCTACCTCCACGGGCAAAGGGAAACATATATAATTATGGCGGAGAAACAATTACAAGAAGATGATGATCACACTAATCTATGTTTGCACGAACTTTGATCACAAAGTTCCTAGCTATGCAAATCCCTAGAACTAGAATTACTGATCTCTCTCTCTATCTCTATATGTCTTCGGTCACGCAAGAAATAAATACTAATCTACAACTAGTATTTATAGGTATTAGAGACCTAATTCAGAAGATAGAAGGATTCCTAAATCAAATCCTAAAAGGATTTAATTACTTTCCTTTTTCTTCTCAAATTTGACTTCTTTTTCAAAGTCATACTCTAACAATCTCCACCTTGACTTTGAATCTTCCTGAATAATTCAGTTGCACGAGTTACCGACATAGACTCCACCTTGAGCCACATCCCTCGTACCAGAAACAAAATTTTCCACCTTTGCCTCAGTCTGTCATTCATCAAAGACACTAGATTTTGTGCACCACATATCTTCAAGACACTCAGAATTTGCCTCACCAGACAAACAACTTTGTCCTCTGGACAATCAGATTTTTTGCATGCAATGTATCCTATGGATACCCAGACGTGCACCTACGGGCACTCATAATCGCCCCAACGGGCGACTATCAGTCATTCTATTGTGGCCCATCCAGTCGACATTGGATCATGCCAACCATGACTGATAGAACCGGTGTGTGTTGATCTTCTAGCCGTGGCATGCCCAGTTCACTCCGGCCTAGGGATGGCCAAAACCGGTTCCGGGCCCGGTTCCGGTTCGGAACCGCCGGTTCCGGTTCGTCAAATGGGTGACCCTTAACCGGCCCGCACTTACCCCGGTTCCGGTTCCGGTTTGGCACAATACGGTTCCGGTTCGGTCCGGTTCCGGTACGGTTCCGGTCCGGTTCCGGTCCTCTCCTTTAAAATTATTGAAAAATAAGGGATTTTCGGTACGGTTCCGGTTCCGGTTCCGGTCCGGTTCGGCATATATGTGACCCTGAACCGGCCCGCATGCCTTGCGGTTCCGGTTCGTCCGGTTCCGGTTTCCTCCCCGGTTTGCTCCGGTTCCGGGCTTTTCCGGTCCGGTTCCGGTCCGGTTTTCCGGTTCCGGTCCGGTTCCGGTCCGGTTTGGCCATCCCTACTCCGGCCTAGAGTAAAACGCTGCTCCACCTGCTCATCAACACTCTCACCATTCTCAGAACATTGGAGGATGAACAAGGAACTTTTTATTTCGCCTTTCAGAATCACATCTGAACCTTTGTAGACATCCAGAATTCCACTTTCACCTTTGAAAATGTTTCCCTTCTTGTCCAACCAACTAAGAGATATCAGATTCTTTGCTACTTGTGAAACGTGTCTCACCTTGTTCAATGTGAGTGATTTATCACCCGAAGTTCTCAACCTTACAGAGCCTATGCCAACTACCTCGCAGTCTGATCCATTAGCCATATAAATACGGTCTCCATCTTTCTGCTTGTACGTTGTAAACTGCTCCTTGCGCGAACACATGTGATAAGACGCTCCCGAATCTAGAACCCATGCAACATCCTTGCACGCTTCTGTTGGTGTTGGTGCCCTAGGCACATTTGTTAAACATTGTAAATGTTATCGTTTCATTCATATTAATAAAGAGATGTTTTGATTATTATTGTTGTTCATGTTTACTAATAATAATTTATGTCCATAGTACTTGTTAAAGCACTAGTATAAAGGCTAAATGATCATGGGATGATCATGTTAGATTTATGGGTACTTGTTTGGAACAAGGTACTGGACATGACCCGCTCTATGCGATTTATGTCATGGTCAATGTCATATATAGATCTTATATTGGTTATGTCATTTGAATCCTTAGACATGAAGTTATTATAGTCTTCCACTTGATGAACATTATGTTTGACATATTCAAATGCTACCTTTAACCAGGTAGTTATAACGGGTATGATTGGCATAATCAGATTCATGTAGGGAAGAATAATAAGCTAAGATGGATTCGTCCCTCTTCGGAGAGATGTCAAGCTTGGGCCCCTCATAGAATGATATTGATGAAATGTTCAGCCGTACTCAAGTGAATTGATTGGATAAATGTCATTTAGATTATCAACATATTCGGGATCGAGAAAGTATTGAACAAATATAAGTTGACTTGTTGACCATGACTTGTGTTCAATGATATCGTGGACAAAGGGATTGTGACATGTTCTATAAAGGAATGCGAACATGTATATAGTTACACTATTTGGGTATGTATGACGGTTTGCTAGAACCTAATCATATCTTATGGGCTCATGTTTGAACCCATTGCCAACTTAGTGTAATCCTATAGGGTCACACACAAATAGAACGAATCCTAAATGACTGAATTGGAATTATGGAAAAAGGGCTTTTTCTGGTCTGGCACGACCGTGCTGAATATAAAGCATGACCGTGCTAGGCACGACCGTGCCGAATATAAAGCACGACCATGCCAATAATCAACAGCCGGAGGGCAGGCGCGCACCAATTTACATGACCGTGCCAGTTATAGGGCACGACTGTGCCAGCGCTGCTTGGACAGAAAGTTTGTGCATTAATTGGGTGACAGGATTTAGGTTTCCTAGGTCCTTAAGGGTTAAGGACTAGGACCTATATAAACATCTTTTCACCAGCCATTAAGCACATGAAACCTAGTGGTTTTGAGAAACAATATTCTTGATCAAAGATTTGGAATCCAAGACTAAGAATTCATAATCCCATATAGTCATTATAATTGTGAAAGCGTGTTTTATAATTTGATCTAGCAACCAAGATCAAGTGTTCTTGATATTCGGTCATGGTGTGGATACCAATAGAGGGTGAAACTTATCATCTTCAAAGTTCGTGTTCTTGCTCTATTCGTGATCAAAGTTTCAAGTCTCCACCAAAGAAGAAGTTGTTAACCAAAGGCATCAAGGGTTAGTATTCTAGTATTCATTATGCATGTATTTGACTTAATCATATGAATGGATATATGGGCTTTGGGTTTCATAAAAAATTTAAATGCTTTATTCCGCTGCGCATGTTACTAGGAAACCCAACTGTGGTATCAGAGCCCCGTTCATGTTGGTTATTTCAATACATAATCATGTTGTGTGTATATAAATTGTTTATGTGCCTAGCATGATTTGAATATTGGGATTATGATGTTTATGTGTTATATGCGTTTCATGTGGTTTATTGTTTTATAAACTTTAATCGCACTATTCAATCGCAATAAAAATTATGGTGGATTTTAAATTGTTTGGGTTATCAATTTTTGATTGGATCAAAGTTTTGATAATTTAGAGATTCATGAATAAATGGTTTATTCAAGGTTTTGATGATCATGGTGATTGGATCACCAAGAACACCAAATCCTAATTGAATCGGAGAAAAACAATTTGAGATAAATTTGAATTTTAAAAATTTTGATTTTTTCAAGGGGTCCGGTCAGACCCACGCAGAGACCCGGTGGGACCTAGGGTTTTGGCGCGGGGGCTCGTGCTAGGGTTTTGGATTGGACCTTAGGGTTTAAATTTCCTATTTGTTTTAGTCTTGTGAATTCTAAGATTGGATCAAGATTTGGATGGCTAGCCTACGTTCTCGAGACTGTGTTTTCCAAACTTGATCGCAATCAAAGATTCAAAGATAAAACGAAGTTAGAATTATGAAGAGTTCATAATTGCTAAAATTGAGAAACAAAGATATTGATTCAAGTTTGGAGATCCATGTGGAATTGTGAATGCAATTGGCCTACGTTCATCGAGACCATCTATTGCTTAGTTTCGGCCAAATGGACTACTTTCTTGGTTTCTTGAATTAGTGCGGAATTGTGGTTGCCTATGGCTTAGTTCGGCCGCACTTCTTGTTGTCTTGATTTGGAGATGATAACCAAAGTTCAAAGAGTCTCATCCTCATAATTATAGAGAAACTAATGACACATAAATATTATGCTTAAATTAATGGAGATTAATTTAGTGGCTAAACTTGATGCATAACATGTTTATCTTATGTGCACATAAATGTGTTGTATGCTATATGGTGATAAACCTTCAAGAAAATTTTAAGTTCTTTTTGCCATGCCATGATTAAAACACTTGTAAGTACACGGGTAATTTCATGTGGGCTCGCCAAAGCGAGGTGCATTGATTTTATTCTTGTATGAGCAAGATGAGTGAATAAGAGTTTCCTATGCGTTTAAAATGGTTGGACTTAATTAGGCGTCAAAACAGTTTTGGGCCTAAGGCAAAGATGAGATTAAACATGCTTTTGAAATTGGATTTCTAAGAATCATATGGGATATGATTGACATGTTTGTCTACCTAATTAATTTTATTTTGAGCGGTCCGCCAAAGCGAACTTGAAATTAAATTAAAGTTGGATCTTAGCCCAATTTCAAAAGAATCTCACAAAAGGATGTAAGAGTCATATGGGATATGATTGACAGGGTTGTCTACCTAATTAATTTGATATTGAGCGGTCCGCCAAAGCGGACTTGAAATTAAATTAAAGTTGGATCTTAGCTCATTTAAATTATATTATACATTGGATGTATAAGAAGGTGCAGATACCCCAGGAGGGCACGACTGGGCTAGAGCACGTGTGTCATTCCTAGGATATCTATTTGTGTTTTAATGTGTTTAGAGTCGCCACTTATGTTTTAGAGGAACATAAGAAAAACCTAATATTTATAGTGTCGCGACCCCGACCCCGCGGTCCGGGGACTCGCGAGCTGGACGTCGACTTACAACAATACACCAAAATACTGAAGATAAAAATTCCATTTTTATACCCAAAAGGTTTAAAACAAAGTTTTAGAAATCCAAGTTTAACAATAACAATACATTACTAGTATAAGCTCCACAAGCTTACACCAAAAATACAAAAGATTACAAATCTTAATGACGTCATTGATGGTAAAACTATCCCCAAAAGGTTATACATTTAAATAATGCAAACCGATCAACAACAACCTGCCCAAAATCTCAATCCTCTCGACGTCCTCCTCGATCCGCAAATCCTAATCCTTTCCTCCTGTGGGGGGGGGGGGGGGGGGTTAAGGAAAAACAAAGATAAAAGAAAGGGGGGTGAGATAAATCTCAATAAGTTACTAATGCAACTACATGACATGCTATGATGCAATAAACAATAATAATATCTCTCATAGCACGTAGCAAATATCATTTAACAGATAGAAGCGGAAATAAACAAGTAACAAAGGATACTGAGCCAAGGTTTCCCCAACAAAGGATATAACAATCTGATCAATGACGATAGGGCCGCATCGAAGAGCAGCATCAATAAGCAGCATCAAGAGCCGATAAACCAATCAACGATAGCAGCATAATAGCTGAAGAGAAAACCCCGGTACTGGAACCAATAACCAAACGATAACTGAGTATACGACACGTAGTCGCAACCCCTTATAATAGCTAGACTGTTCCCAAAAAGGGAGCTAGCTCATCTCACATCCAAGGCCAATCTGGAGGAGGGAAATAATGGGGCAAAACAATGGTCAACATTATAATGGACTCGGCTCGTTGCCATTATAATCTTTTCCATCGCCCGACACAACTACGAATACCAGCTGGACTTTCAAATAAATGCTAAGTAATAAATACTAGCTTAAATAAACAACTCATGATTCCAAAGTAGGGAACCATACCAAATAATCACCAAGAAGATGAAATAAAACCAACCACACATAATAAAGTGCTCAACCATTTCTAAACAATAATTGATCAATTTCACATCATATTTGTTCACAAAGAAACCAATTCCAAACAATAAGGTATTCCACGATGTTAACTTAAGTTAATTAAAAGAGTAAAACTTAGACTAAGGGTGCAACCTAGTCTTAAACAATCAAAAAGAAAATTTCCAGAAACAGGGGCGGGCGGGCGCTCGCTAAGGGTCAGGCGGGCGCTCATTTAGGCAGAGGGTTGGCTGAAGGAAAAAGACCAGGTGGGCGGGCGCCTGGCTCAACCCGGGCGGGCGCTCGGTCGGCGAGCTGGGTAGAATTTCAGCTGGGTTCATCCCAGTTCTTATCAAAACAAACTAAATTCTTACCAGTTCTCAAATACTCAAAATCAAGACTTCCAATAAGCATAACAATGGACCCAAAACAACTTATAAGCTTGGATATGACCTAAATAACAACATCTAGAACCCAAATCAAGGTTTAAATCCCAACATTCAAAATATCACAAAAATCAATCAAAAATCCAAATGAGTTCTAAACTCAACCAAAACACCATATATATTCACAAATCACCATACAAACAAGCTATGAATATGTTAGCATAAAAATGGGGGAAAAGCAACTTACTTGAATTTTACGGAATGAGACGGAATTCAAATATTTTTGTCTCTACACGATCCTATCGACGATCTAAACGTATTTCATAAAATGAGCACTAAGAAAAGATGAGAGGAAGATGATTAAAATGAAGGAAGAAGGAGAGAGTTCTTACCTTTCACCAATGGAGGAGAGAGAGAAAAAGAGTGTGTGTGTGTGTGCTGGAGAGTGAGGGAGAAGGTAAGGGAGAGGGAGTAAGTAGAATTATTTTGAAAATGTTGTACCTAGGCCCCCTCTAACCCTACCAACACATAAACCCTTATTCCCCACTAACAATTAAGACCCAATAATTTTACACTAGCACAAATGATCAATTAAAATGCTAGGCACAAAAATATAATGAGATATAAATGCACACATACATATTTAAATAAATAAATAAATAAGTACATAAATAAATAAATATTTATTACTAAGAAAATAGAGACGGGTTTTCGGGTCGTGACATATAGCCTAAGTTTGATTACGAAAACAGAGATTCTTGTTATGAGGTTCGGGGGTTAGGTTACGAGATGGGAAGTACTTAAACACCCATCTCGCCCGACTAATGTCGGTCTTGCTTGATCACAGTCTACATAAATGATATAATGTTCTTCCTATTCTTAATAATAAAAGGGGTTTTGAAAGGTGTTTTGGAATGTAGGGAGATAACTCCGTGACTAGCTTCAATGAAGTGAAGTAGTCTTTGGTGTTATGTCCTAAAATAATTTGGGTGATTGCACACTTGATGAAATAAAAGAGAAGAAAAGAGATGAAGTAGAGAAGAAGAGGAGAAATGGAGTTTTACCTAAACTTCAAGTGACTTCAAACACTTCTTGATGAATTACTTTGGAAAATGCCTTGGAAATGATTTTTGTATCGTTTTTGAAAGCAGAATTTTCGGTCCCTTGAAATGGTGGATTAGGAGGGTTTTTATAGTTGAAAACAAAATGTTTTTGGTGCCAAAACTCAGTCACCAAGAAATCTTTACAGGGCAAATCATGTAAAAATGAGCAAGGGAGAGATTCTTGGACAGAAATCTGTAACCGTCCCCCAGAGGCGCGCGCTTCCTACCTCGGGGGAGGAAGGCGCGCGCGTCTGGCTCCTATGGTCAGAGGCGTGCGACTCAGAAATGGCCTTTTTGACAGAATGGACTAGAAAGTCAACCCTGTTATTCAGTTTAGTCCCTGGACTTAACGGAGTCAGTCATAAACTTAACGGAAGTGACATAAACTAACAAAAAACATTTAAAATAGGGAGAAACACAAAATCAAATGTGCAATTGGGGTGAGCGGTCCAAGGTGGGGTGTCTACAGATCCCCTCGGCGACGTGGATTGCAAAGCAAAATGCGTCGACGAAAGAAAGTATACCCGCCGAGGACATCACTAAGAAAAAAAAAACAAAGACTCGATGAAAGCAAGAATTTGAAATTGCGAGAGATAGAGGTGCGCTCCCTGTGTGAGCGGATTTTGTTGATAGAGGAGGTGGCGTGATCCGTTTGTAAATCCGCCGGCTTAATCCGTTAGTGAATCCTCTTGATGAACCCGTTAGTGAATCCATTGGATGAGTCCGTTAGTGAACCTTGTTGACGAATCCGTTGATGAATTCGTTAGATGAATCCGTTAGTGAATCTCTTGAATGAGTCAGTTAATGAACCCTTGTTGACTAATCCGTTGGTGAATCCGTTAGATGATTCCGTTAGTGAATCCCTTGAATGAGTTTGTTGGTGAACCCTTGTTGACGAATCCGTTGGTGAATCCGTTAGATAAATCCGTTAGTGAATCCCTTGAATGAGTCCATTGGTGAACCCTTATTGACGAATCCATTGGTGAATCCGTTAGATGAATCCGTTAGTGAATCCTTGTTGACGAATCCATTGGTGAATACGTTAGATGAATACGTTAGTGAATCCCATGAATGAGTCCGTTGGTGGACCCTTATTGACGAATCCGTTGGTGAATCCGTTATGTTGCTTAAGAAGTGGTGATTTTAGTGGTTCCTCATGGACTGAATTGTTGTTTGTAGCTATCTCTGACGTGTGCCATTCGGAGCTTCACTTGTTGTTGGCTTTATGACTTTTGTGGGGGTGCGGGCACAGTTGACTGCGGATCGAAAAGGTGAAGTTTTCCCTTTAGAGAGGAAAATGTCAAGATTGACCTTGACTTTTGTAACCGTCGGATTTAATGATGTCCGTTTCGTGCTTGAAACGCCCCAAGGTGGAGCTGAAAACTCGGATGGGAGTTGGAGGAATTGATGTGATGTATTTATTCCTGCATGGGAACTTGCACCTGGGCCTGACTGGACATGAGAGGCGTGCTCGTTTGGTAGTTGATGTGAGACGCGCCCGCGTTCCAGATTGGTAGCGAGAGGCGCGCGCATTGCACATAAGTTCATCATATATTCAGAAACTGCTCATTCTGTTCGAGCAAAGTTCAAAAATTTCCCAAACTCTCTGTATTCTGAGTTGAAATCTTGCGAGGAAAACATCCCAAAA
Source organism: Campanula takesimana (assembly GCA_026119855.1). NCBI lineage: Eukaryota > Viridiplantae > Streptophyta > Magnoliopsida > Asterales > Campanulaceae > Campanula > Campanula takesimana. The sequence continues at coordinate 2,648,607 of JAOWBW010000030.1, forward strand.
CGCTTCCTTTGCTCATTTGAGACCATTCCATCGAGGAATCATGTCGAGTTTTCATCAAACTCCTCCCTTTGAGATGCCCATGGGCGAAGAAGCCGAGGTCGGGGTTGAGGCCATGGACCCAAGACAGCTTACCTATGAGTCCCATACTCATATTTCCCACTTCGTTTCTGCGGGATTGGTAAGAATTTCGCCTTTCCTTTGACAATTTTGCATTCTAGGGTCGTACCATTTTGTCCGTGATACTGCTGCAGTAACCCTTCTGATCATGCTTGCATGTTGTTGTCATTGTTGATTTGTTGTGAAGAGGATGTTTGGACACCCATTTGCATGTTCACACACTTGTTTACACGTCATGCCATTGCCATGTTGAATTTCTTCATGTAGGGTTTGGCCATTTTCTAGCCGTTATGCTGACGAATTTTTCTTTGTCTCTTGTTTCCTTTCAGAGGTGGAACCATCTGACTGAAATCCGAGGTGGGGCTCAGGCACCCGTTTATGTATGGAGGAAAATGCAGACATGATTCAGGCCTTGAGGGAGCGATGGTGGGACACCACTCACACTTTCCACTTGCCAATGGGGGAGGTGACTATGACCCCGACTGAGTTTACGGCTCTGACCGGTTTGCCTTTTTCTGGGGTTGCCATCCCTTATGGTGTTAGCGGGACTGCTAGGACGCCTGCTGAGCTGTTGGCTTTGGTTGACTGTGAGCTTGTGGTAAAGAACTCCCGAGTGACTTGGAGGAAGTTTCAGACTTAGTTTAGAGTCCTTGAGGCTGAGTCTTGGGGAGTTACCGCTGATAGGGTCGAGGCAGTGGCTCGGTGTTTCATTTGGTTTGCTTTGTTCCACACCCTATTTACGAATGGGGGAAGTTCTGCCTATTTTTCCTTGTTGGACCTTCTGATTGATCTGGATCAGGCTGCTCAATATAACAGGGGTGCAGCGGGCCTGGCTGCATGCTATCAGGGTATGGACTTGATCAGCCGTTCGACTCAGAGCTCGGTTACCGGGTTTTCCCTTGCTTGGGAGGTATACTCATCACTCTGCCTTTTTTCAGATTTTTGTCTTTTCTACACTTTCAATTGTGTTTAATTTCTGCCTTTGTTTATGTTTGCAGCTGTGGGCTTTCGCTATTCTAGGGATGAGAGATTTCCGGATTGAACGGGAGGGGCAGCCCCTGTATCCTGACCGTGCGCGGTGGTCTTACAAGGCCAGAAATGTGAAGACCAGCACCGCCCCTATTAGCTTCGTTTCAGCCAGGCAATATCTGGATGGTTTGAGGCCCGAGTCCGTATTGTAGATACCCCGGGAAAACCACAACTTGGCTAGAGCGGTGGAAGGATCCTAGGATGTCTAATTGATTTTAATTTGTAGAGTCGCCACCTATGTTATTGAGGGAACATAAGAAAAACCTAAAGAATAGCCTATTTTATGTTCAAAACCAGAGATTCGGGAAGAGAAGGGTTCGGGGGTTAGGTGACGGAGTGAGAAGTACTTAAACACCCACTCCGCCCCGCTTACGTGGGTCTTGCTACTATTGGTGTTCTAATGCTAAATGTCCTTATTTTAATGTGAGAAAAGTGCTAACAAATGTAAAGAAAAGGGGAATTACAAAAGGAAATAAAAGAGAATTGTTTTATTTATAAATTTATGCTAAAGATTACATATCAAACAATTACATTAAGAAATGAATGGTAAATTAGAATGGAGTTTAGAATGTTGGAATGTTACCTTGACCAAACTTCAATAGTGAAGTAGCCTTTTGGTTGTACTCCTTTTTATGGGGATTGCATACATATTAGAAGAGATGAAAAGATGAAGAAAACAAATAAGATTAAGAGTTTAGAGGAAGAGAATAAACATTGTACCTTGTGCTTAAATGGGGAAGAATCAATTTGTCTATAGTAACCACTCTTGAAAATGAACTTTTAGTTTTAAGAGACTTTTTGAGTTAAGAATACTTCCTCCTTTCCATGGTGGAATGAAGAGGTATTTATAGGTGTTAGGGAAGTGTTTGTGGTCACAAAGATGGCTCTTCCCCGGATCAAGCCAAGGCATAATGGCCTTGGGGGTTACAAATCAGAAAAGGAGGGAAATTTGGCAAAATCTGAGATTCTGGAGGTAAGAAGCGCGCACATCCCACCCCCCTATGGGAAGCTGTTAGTACCCGATCTGAAAATAAGTTTATTAGGGATTTCCCAAATACACAAGGACTTTATAGGAATTACAAACCTTGCAAAGGCTTATCCCAGATTCCCAAAATATACCTCATTGTTCTAGAACATCTTAAAGATGGCCAAAATAGGGTTTCCATAAAACATGCAAAACCCTAGCTTAATAATTAAGTCAGCCGGGAATGATGGCCACGCGGCCACATTCGCCCAAGCTCCAACCTTGGCCACGCGGCCAACATCGCCGCCGCCCTCCATCTTGGCCACGCGGCCACATTCGTCCCGGATGATCTGGACCGTCAGATCTCTCCATCAGTTTCCTATTTAAAGACCTCCCTTGCCTCATAATTGGGGGATCCGAATTTGAGATCTCTTAAGGGACGATTTTGCTCCCAAATCAAGTCATTCAAGCCTCCAAAAACACTCTCAAGAATCCCAAGAAGATCCAAGGTTATTTCTTGCCAACAAAGGTAAGTTTTCTAACTTTTTCTTCATGTTCTTGCCATATTATTAATTTAGATCCATAATATTCATATTCTTAATATGTTTATTCATGTGTTCTTCATAATATTCATGTTCCTAACATCTTTATTTATATTTTCTTCATGACATTCATATGTTCATAATATGTTCTTCGCATATTCATCATATTCTAGATTAAAACCTTATTTATGCCATATTTAGGGTGGCGATCTTCATAATTACATGTTATTTCGTAGCCGATGATGATCTAGGGTTCATAAACCCGAGGATGATCTAGGAAGTACTTCTAAACCCTAAACTTTAGGTGAATTCCCCCCTCATTATGCATGATCCCGATTCTCTTGCCTATTCTAAATTCTTCTCGAACTACGCTGACCTGAGCTTCTCACATTGAGAGGAACGTAGGAAATCTTCGGATCCGGTCTCAATCACTAACACACTACATACACCGCATCATGATAGAAAGACCGATCAATTCGGGTAATAGGAGTGATAACGTTCAATATTCTTCTCTTGTTGTAATTTGACCCCCGAACCCATTAAACATGCTTTTTCTCAAAGTTTTGGCTATAATTAAAACGGCGTGGCGACTCTCATATTTTAATGTTGCTATGAATATCCCAAATTCAAACACACGTATTCACAGTGGCGACTCTGCTGGGGACTGCTTTGAAACTTTTTCAAACTTAGTGGGTCTAACTTTCGTCACATCATGATGCTTGCCATGTTTACACATGCACGCACCTGCCATGTTTACACATGCATGCACCTGCCATGTTTACACATGCACGCACCTGCCATGTTTACACATGCACGCACCTGCCATGTTTACACATGCACACACCTGCCATGTTTACACATGCACACACTTGCCATGTTTTCGCGTGCCCCCTACAGTTAAGCAATGTTACACATGCACCCGCGCACTCCGCCATGTTAATACTTGTACCTTGTACCATGTACCCTTGTTATCTTCGCTTTAGTATTAGGGTCAAACAAAACTCTGCTATGCTCCCTTTTACATTATTCTCTCTCTCTCTCTCTCTCTCTCTCTCTCTCTCTCTCTCATGCATTGCATTTGCATCATCCTAACATCAAAAGCTTCTCTCTTTTCTCCCTAAAAAGAATTAGTTTCTTGCCACACACTACCACTAGTCAGTGTCTGCACTGCACAGGTCCCCATTACCCGGAGTATTCGATGTGCAGGAATTTGTGCGCTACTGCCGCCCTCTTTTCGAGTCACTCATCTACTCCACTCACCGTGTACGTTCCGCGAGCGGTGGGAACCTTTTACCTTACCCGTGTCAACCCACACATATAGATTAGGACACTCCTTAGACCAACCATTTAGGATGTAAATAAATGCAAAACTTTTCGCAAAAAAAATGTGCATTGCATCTAGACGACCTCTAAGGTCCATCGCTCACCCCTTGGGACATCTATCAAAATTCCTCATCTTGGCCTATCTAGGTTACCTACCCATCATTGCGATCCATTCGGGTCTACCCTTCATCTCGACCCGCTTTGGTCAAAATCCCACCATCCTTTGGCCTCTTAGGACAATCTTATCTACCTTTGACCTCCTAGGTCAACCTTTGACTGCCTAGGTCAACCTTCCCAACCTTTGACCTCCTAGGTCAACCTTATCTACCTTTGACATCCTAGGTCAACCCCTCGACCTCTTAGCTCAACCTTTGACCCCATAGGTCAACCTCATCCGCCTTTGACCTCTTAGGTCTACCCTTGACTGCCTAGGTCAACTTTATCCGCCTTTGACCTCTTAGGTCTACCCTTAACCTCCTAGGTCAACCCTATCACCTTCTACCTCTTAGGTCACCCCTCGACCTCTTAGGTCAACCTTTGACCCCATAGGTCAACCTCATCCACCTTTGACCTCTTAGGTTAAACCTTGACCGCCTAGGTCAACCTTATCACCTTTGACCCCCTAGGTCAAACTTTATCATCTTTGACCTCTTAGGTCTACCCTTGACCCCCTAGGTCAAACTTTATCATCTTTGACCTCTTAGGTCTACCCTTGACCCCCTTAGGTCAACTTTATCCGCCTTTGACCTCTTAGGTCAACCCTTGACCTCCTAGGTTAACCTTACCACCTTTGACCTCTTAGGTCTACCCTTGACCCCTAGGTCAACCTTTGACTCCCTAGGTCAACCTTATCCGCCTTCGACCTCTTAGGTCAAACCTTGGACCCCTTAGGTCAACTTTATCACCCCTTGACCTTTGACCCCTTAGGTCAACCTCATCCGCCTTTGACCTCTTAGGTCAACCCTTGACCTCCTAGGTTAACCTTACCACCTTTGACCTCTTAGGTCTACCCTTGACCCCTAGGTCAACCTTTGACCCCCAAGGTCAAACTTATCCGCCTTTGACCTCTTAGGTCAACCTTTGACTCCCTTAGTCAACCCAATCACCTTTGACCTCTTAGGTCAACCTTTGACCCCTAGGTCAACCTTATCCGCTTTTGACCTCTTAGGTCAATCTTTGATTCCATAGATGAACCCAATTACCTTTGACCTCCCGCTTAGGTCAAACCGTTATCTTGACCCACCTAGGTCATTATTTGACCCACCGTTGTCCAGACCAACCTAGGTCAACCCATCTCGACCCGTTTGGGTCCGCACACCACCCTCGAGCCATCTAGGTCAACTTGTCTGTCTTAGGATTAAAACTACCCCTTCACCTTTAACCCGTCGAGGTCAACCCTTGACCCGCTTAGGTCGATTTACCTATCTTGGATCCATCTAGGTCAATCTCCAACCTCCATTGGCCAACCAACCCGAATAGGTTAGCCTACTCGCTTTTGACCCGCCTAGGTCAAACCATGTCTATCCCGCTTAGATCATTCCATAGGCAACCCGCTACAACCCACTATCTTGATCCATTCAACATATAGGTCAATCCAACCCTTTCCCAATTAGGTCGACCTATCCTTTACCCATCTAGGTCAACCCACCATCATCGATGCGATCTTCCTTGACCCACCTCTCGGCTTATTTAGATCAAACCTTAAGTCAAACCTTGCCCGACTCCTATAGGTCTTCCTCACCCATGCTTGACCAAGGACCGAGTCATCTCCCTCCTCTTGACCCCTATGGTCATCTCTCACCTCTTTTTAAAAGTCTAACTTGACTCGAACTACGGCGACCTGAGCCTCTTATTGTGTGGGACCTCTCCCTCATGGTAAGGGGAACGTAGGCAACTTCGGCCCGGTCAAATTTTCAAATTCTTGTCAAAAATTCATTTCAAAGTGTGGAGACCGACTCTTTTCCAAAAGTGATTTCATAACGATGCCTTGTCATTAATTATAAATCTAAGCTCAATTCAAAGACATAATTCCCCTACAAATATTGTAGATCCTGCATCATGTCTGTCGAAAGGAACATCGATGTTGCAAATGAAGCTATTACCCAAGGTCTCGAGACAACTCTCCACACCAATACTGATCTCAATAACCAAGCGCTCCATTTCGAGACCATCCTCAACGAGCAAGCAACCCTCTTCCGGACGGCTCTCGACGAACAAAAAGCCTACTTTGAGACTGTCCTCCTCAAGCAAGTCGACCGCTTCCAAAAAGAGATGTGCAAGGCTCTAAAGGACACCGAGAAGCGCCTTCACTCTGATATTTATTGCATTTATGATTACCTTGGCCGAGTTCTCCCTCTTGCTCAATTTTAACACCCGTACGCTCCTCAAATGTATGGGCCATCACAGATTTCCCGCGTTAGGATGCCTCCTAAGACTACTCATCAACGACAGGTACCGGTACCTAAACCACCCTCAAAGACAGTTCGGAAGGACGAACGCGAGTACAATGACTTGGGTATGCCGTTAGCCAAACTCTTCAAAAGTCTAGTTCAAGCCGGCAAGTTGTCTCCTTTGTTCAACTATGAACCAAGTAGGGTGAAGCAAGGCTTGGATCCCTCCAAACACTGCCAATACCACCAGTACATTAGGCATGACACCGAAGATTGCCTCCAATTGAGGAGAAAGATTCAAAGCCTCATTGACAGCGGAGCCATCACCCGCCAACGGAATACATGGGCATGGGCAAAAGAGGAAATTGGGGCTACCTCCTTTGAATAAAAGAGAAGGGTCATTCAGTCTTCATAGGTTCTAGAGTGTCCTTAGTCAAAAGTCCACCTTGGACGATTTTTGTTTCTTTAAGTAAAAGTCCACCCCGGACTAGTCAGTTTAAATCTTTTAGTTCCAATAAAAGGGTCTTTATTTCTTTTCTTTTCTCTCTAGACTTGAGACATAAGCTTGCATATATCAATTTCATGAAAATTGTCTTATTCACCATTTTCGCTTGATTGTTATATCTTTATATGATGAATTAATCTCAATCTTACTCATTAATGACGACTCATTAAAAGGTAAATGGACCCACAAACCATTCACATAACTAAGTAAACGATTAATCTCAAAATAACAAATGCTTCGATCAATTGGGATGAACGAATCACTTTCTCTTCTCTCTACATTCTACCCCCATACACTCTCTCTATACACTCACCCCTTGTACACACTTCATGTACACTCTCTATATACACCTTCTCCCATACACTATCCTCATACGCCTCTCATCCCACCATTAGACCCTTTTTATAAGGTCGTGACAAAGAAATGGACTGCGGTTGCTCATCATCAAATAGACATCCATGCTGCCACAATTTAAAGGGTTAGTTTGTTCCCTTCATGAGTACTACATGCCGTTACACTGGGGCTGTCCGTATTCCATCGCAAATGTAAGACAAGTTCACGAAGTCATTCATGCCATTAATTGGTGCACGTGATAATCCAATGGAGCTCTACCGGTGAAAATCAAGGGGCTACGATGCCCGCCGCCAGCAAAAGGCCGCTTGAACTATAAGGAAGCTACCTCGCAATCGAGAGAGGCGAAAGCAAACTAGGGGCTTGTCTTGCCCAATGTTTCATGTACAAATATAAAAAAAAAATAAAAAAAAATAAAAAAATATGGCTCGCTAGGTTGAAACCCAAAAAGGCGACCTAGGCAAAAGTTAGAGCATTGCACAAAAAGAAGCCCGCTAGGTTAAAAACCCGAAAGGGCGGCCTAGGCATAAAAAAGGGTGTGCACAAAGAGATAAAATAAAAAAATAAAGAAAAATAGAAGGGGCTATCACCATAGAAAAGTAAAAGTCCCATTTTATTTTCACTTCAAATGTTCTATTTTTCTTTCTTTCCCTACCAAAAAGATTAACGCGGTAGCAGCAGCCATGACAACTACAATGAAGCAATCCAAAGCAACAAGCTACAACGGACTAACCTATCACCTCAAACGAACCTCACACCCCTAAACTCAAAACCCAACTTCATCGTCAACCGGGCAACCACTCAAAGCCAAACATAACCCACCTTTGGCCAACTTTCTTTCTTTTCTTTCCTCCCACACATACCCACTGAAACCCGACACCATCGTCAAGCGGGTCATCCCCGAACTACGCGGACCTGAGCTCCTCACCTTGAGGAGAACGTAGACAACCTCCCGGTTCGGTCCAAAATATACACAACCCACCTCGAGCCAATTTTCTTTCTCTTCTCTCTTCCCCCATATTTCTACTCCTGACTTTTTCAGTCACAATTGATCAAAACATTTATTAATTTGAGGCTACTTATTTACCAATTAACCATAACTCATTAACTAATCAACGAGGTCCATTCTCGAGCAATCAAATGAGAATCTTGAATAAAACAATTTTCAAATGTCTCGACAAGTCTTCTGTTCTACAATCTAGGAAAGAGCTAAACACTTACTTTCTGTCAAGCAGGGGCTTCCTTCCGTTTATATAGACTCAATTGTCCAAAGAGTCAAAATGTGAGTACTATCTCTCACTCCCTCTCACTATCACCAAAATGCCCCCGCATGTTTAAACAATTATTTTTCCTTTTTTGAGTCGACTGAATGATTTTCAAAAAAAAAAAAAAAAAAAAAAAAGATGACGCAAAAGAGATGCCCGCTAGATTGAAAACCCGAAAGGGCGGTCTAGGCAGAAAAAAGGGTGCGTCTTAAAGGAGGTAGGATACCCCGCTCTACACCCTTATCGAACTGGGGCTTCCCTAACAGAATGGGTCGACTATGTGTTTTCTCGGAGAATACCGAGGTCCCAACAAGAATATACTTACAAGAAGGGCATCCCTCATCATCAAGCTTGACGTAGAGTTTCTCAAAGGAGGGAGGGTACCCGCTCACCAAATTAGATAATCCCCAACAGAATGGGTCGACTATGTGTTTTCTCGGAGAATACCGAGGCGTCAACAAGGATACACTTAGAAGAAGGGCACCCCTCAACGTCAAACTCGGCACGCGACGATCTATTTGGATTGATTAGAATCATAATTAATTATAAGGCATCTGTATAAGATCATAACACTTTCAAAAGTTTTCTCTTCCACGACACTTTGTTTATAAACCCGCACTCTCGGTCTCCACAAAATTTGTATAAACCTCCTCGGTCCACTCTGAGACCCATCTTTGTGATTCTTGAACCGACTCGGTCCTTCACCCTATTTCCTACACAATAGGATACCCTTAGGTCCCAACCTACCTGGTTCAAAACCTTAGGTCCCAAGCCTACCCGGTCAGTCTTGCCTAAGTTACACCATAAACTCTCTAGGTCCCGAGCCTACCCGATCAGTCTTACCTAGGTCCCAAACCTACCCGGTGAGTCTTACCTAGGTTACATCATAACCTCTTAGCTCGACCTTCCGTAAGTTCGTAGCATGACCCCTTCGGCCTCAAACCGGTTCTACCCAAAACTTCAGACCTTAAACCAGTTAACCAAAATCCTTAGGGTGACCCATTAGGTCCCGAACCTACCGGTCCCGAGCCTGCCCGATCTCCTAGATCTCAAACCTACCAACACATACTCATCCTTACCTTGTCTAAGCTATAGCTCTTTTATCCTCCTAGGTCCAACCTCTTAGGTCTACTCAGTCTAACCTGTTGAGCGATCCTTTAGATCCCAAGACCACTCGAGTCTACCAATCGTCTATCTTTTAAGTCTCTAGCATATCCGATCCACACATTAGGTCTCAACTCCTAAACCCTTTAGATCACAAAACTGTCCACTCTCTAGGTCTATAACCTTAGACCTCCACCCTTTGGACTCTTTAATTCCCAAGCCTACTTGGTCCGACTAAAAGCGATTTGTCTCCCGACTCCCGTCATGTCCAAGCCATGACCCTACCACTCTTAAACCTACCAAGTACCAACCTAGTGTCACCCATTAGCCTCAAAAAACTTCCTAGTCTGACCTTCAACCCCTTAAGGACTCTAACCTACTTAATCCAAACCGAGTCCAAACCTCGCCACCTACAAGGTCCACCCTTGAACTCCATGGATCTCAAACATCGCTCCCCCGACGAGTCCAAACCTTGAACCTGCTCAAAACATATAGGATCTCCTGCGCATCGCGACATGCCTTAAGGATCTCAAAACCCATCCGGTCAAGACTCTTGTCCTTGGCACCTCTGGTCCCATCCCTAACCTACCTTCACAATTGCCAAACGAGCTTAGCCACACGCATGACCACTAAGACAAAATTAGGACCTAAGCATACCCAATCCAACTTAGGTACCTATTGTACTCAAGCAAAGTCTTGGACACTCAATCCCTTTACCTAAAGCGCCAACATGGTCATTTCCCGCACCTATGGTTCGCACCTAGCCTAAACTTTCAAACACTCTAGGATCCACGCCCGACATGCGTATTAGGTACTAGGATCATCCAATCCCAATCCGTTGCTCCTTGGCCAGCCTCAAGCCTGCTTGGTCCTAACCTATAACACGGTTTCTCTAGGACAAAAGACTTACCCGCTTGAAAGCCTTATGTCCCAACGCTACCCTGCCTAGCCTTCAATCTCCTAGATCTCACGCCTACCATTCCATTAGGCCCCGGTCTCCTTAACACATGTCTGAGTCTTACCCTAGCTAAACCCTAGCACTCTAGCTTAGGTCTAACCTATCGAGCCTATCCATCCATGAGGTATCAAGCTCACCTGCCCCAAACCGCAACACTCTTAGACCTCAAACTTGCTCGGTCTAAACCAAGACAAACCTTCAAATGCTTTCGGTCTCCAAACCCTAGGCTTAAACCTAAGTAATCACATTCTCTCAACCCTAGCCTCAAGCCTAGGTGGCCACATCCTCTACAAACCCTAGCCTCTAGCCTAGGAAGTCACATTCTCTCCAAACCCTAGCCTCAAGCCTAGGAAGTCACCTTCTATTCAAAGCCTAGCCTTAAACCTAGGCAATCACATTCTATCAACCCCAGCCTTAAGCCTAAGTAGTCACATTCTCTCCGAACCCTAGCCTCAAGCCTAGGTAGTCACCTTCTATTCAAAGCCTAGCCTTAAACCTAGGTAATCGCATTCCCTCTAAACCCTAGTCCCAAACCTAGGTAATCGCCTTCTCTATAAACCCTAGCCTCAAGCCTAGGTAGTCACCTTCTATCCGAAGCCTAGCCTTAAACCTAGGTAATCACATTCTCTCAACCCTAGCCTCAAGCCTAGGTGGCCACATCCTCTACAAACCCTAGCCTCTAGCCTAGGAAGTCACATACGCTCCGAACCCTAGCCACAAGCCTAGGTAGTCACCTTCTATCCGAAGCCTAGCCTTAAACCTAGGCAATCACATTCTCTCAACCCCAGCCTCAAGCCTAGGTTGCCACATCCTCTCCGAACCCTAGCCTCAAGCCTAGGTAATCACATCTTCCCAAACCCTAGCCTTAAGCCTAGGTAATCACATCTTCCCAAACCCTAGCCTCAAGCCTAGGTAGTCACATTCCCTCCAAACCCTAGCCTCAAGCCTAGGTAGTCACATATCCTTAAGCCTAGGAAACCGCAACATCCTCTTTAACCCTAGCCCAAGTTCTAGGGAATTTCCAAAGCCCCGCATGCAACATCATTTCCAAATTCCCGAAACCCTAGTCTCGAAACCTAGCAAATTTACAATCTTAATCCCCCGTCTTATTGAACCCTAACCCAAAACCTAGGATACAATGCCCTGTCCAAAATTTAATCAACCCTAGCCTCAGGCCTAGGAAGCCGTATTCGCTCTAAACCCTAGCCTCGAGCCTAGGTAGTCGCATTCGCTCTAAACCCTAGCCTCGAGCCTAGGTACTCGCATTCGTTCCAAACCCTAGCCTCAAGCCTAGGTAGTCGCACTCTTTCTAAACCCTAGCCGCAGGGCCTAGGAGACTATATCCTCACTAAAATCTATCATCGAGCCTAGGATTCAACATTCCCTTCAAACCCTAGTCCTAGACCTAGGAAATTCCTTCACCTTAGTCTCAAAATATAGGAAGTTTACAGTCCTTAGCCTTAAAACCTAGCCTAAAGTATCGCGACCCCGGACCCCGCGGGCCCGAGACCGCGATCTGGACGTCGACTTAAAACCAAAACTGAGAAATATCGGAGTTAAAAATTTCATTTAATACCAAAAGGTGATGATCCCAAGTTTTTCAAATCATTTGAATGACAAGGTGAAACTAGTATAAACTCCATAAGTTTATACACCAAAGTTACAAAATACACAAAGCCTAATGACGTCAATGTTTGGTACAAATATCCCAAAAAGGTTGCACATTTATATAATGTAAACCAACCTATAAAACTTTCCCCAAAAGAATGTATCCACCCTCGACGTCCTCTTTCTCGTGATCAGCGAGACTAATCCTTAGCACCTGGGGGGGGGTTAAGGAAAAACAAAGATAAAAGAAAAGGGGGTGAGATAAACCTCAATAAGTTACTAATGCAACTACTTGACATGCTACGATGCAATATACGATAAGCAATCATAAATATCACATAGCACATAGCATTTATCACATAAAAGATAGCAGCGGAAATAAACACATAACAAAGGATATAGCCAAGGTTTTCCAAACCGGAACATCGAAATAAAGGATCGCTGCGCAGCTTCAATAATCAGCAAATCATCATCTTCATAATAGCATGAAAGCCGAAGAGAAAACCCCGGTACCGGAACCAATAACCATAAAAGTGTCACAAAGGACAAGGACCATGACACAAAGTCATGCCCGGTAGCTAGATACATTCACAGAGGAACGCTAACTTGACTTTTCCAAGGCCAATCTGGAAAAGGGGTAAAGAAGGGGGCAAAACAATGGTCAACATTATAATGGACTTGGCTTTGCCATTATAATCCTTCCCATCGCCCGATGCAACAAATATGCCAGCTGGGCTTCCAAATAAATGCTAAGTAATAATAATTTAGCATGAATAAACAACTTAAGGTTCCAAAGTAGGGAACCAATCCAAGTAAATTACCACAAAGGTAAACCATACCAAGAAGTCACCAAGAAAGTGAAATATACCAACAACGCACAATTAAAGTGTTCCAATAATCTCAATTAACACTTAATTAATTTCAAACACAAACTTCATCACAAAGGACCCAATTCTATCACTAGAGTGTACTATAATGTTCACTAAGGTCAACTAGAAGGACACCCAAGACTTAGACCAAAACGCGTTCTTCAATCACACAAATTAACAAAATGTAAACTTTCAGAGGTCTGTGCGGCCGCCCAAACGGGTATGTGCGGTCGCCCAAAAAGCCCTCAAAACAAGAACAAAAGCTTTCAGATAGATGTGCAGTCGCCCAGACATTTTTGTGCGGCCGCCCAATGTTCTGAACTACTGGAAATCGGGAAGAACAACTGGGTTCTTCCATTTTCAAACCCAAAACACATTTCAACCAAAATCCAACCTTCTAACTAGCATACTAATGTACCAACACAACTAATAAGTCAAAAAAGACTCATACAACAACATTTAACAACCAAAATCAAGAATCAAACCCAACATTCAAGATTTCACTATTTTTTATCAAAACCCAAAATAAATTCCCAATAAATTCCAAACAAATTCAAAACTCAACCAAACTTCAAATATAACACATCAAACATTATCTAGACATGATATGAACATTTTAGCATCAAAATGGGGGAAAAGTAACTTACTTGATAAATCTCAAAGTTGATGGATTTCAAATATTTTTGACTCTACGCGATCCTATCGACGATCTAAACACATTTCACGTTTTAAGAAATGAGAGATTATGAGAGGAAGAAGAAGAAAATAAGGAGAGAAGGAAGAGGAAAGAAAACTTACCAAAACACAAGAGAGAGGGAGAGAGTTGGCTGGGAAAGTGTGGAGAGAGTGAGGGAGAAGGTGAGGGAGGTGAGGGGGAGTAGGGAAAATTATTCAAAAACTTACGCTTAGGCCCCCTCTCTCACAGTACACACAAATACAACACTCCCAACTATCAATTAAGACCCAACACTTCTACACTAGCCCAACTAACTCGAATAAAATGCTAGGCATAAATATTATAACACATAAATTGCACACATAATTATTTAAATAAATAATAATTTAAATAAATAAACAAGCAAATAAATAAATAATAATTATTTATTACTAATAAAATAGAGCCTAGATTTCGGGTCGTGACATAAAGCCTAGGTTACCACGAACATTTCCAAGCCATAGTCACCAATCCCGGAAAATGGTGAACCCTAACATCAAGCTTAGTGGACCTTCCACAAAAGCAATCCCTCTTCCCAACGGTCCATGGTCTCAAGCCTAGGAAGTCACAACCTTTCCAACTCCCAACCTTATGTGTAAAAGACAATGCCTTTGCAACCTCTGAGCCTACCACAACTCTAATCCCTAGCCCGTAAGCCTAGGAAATCCACATTATCTCCAAGACATAATCTAAAGCCTAAGAAGCCGTGACATCTTTGGCATCCCTATCTCAAGATGAGGAGATCACCATCTTCCTTATTCCCTTTCCTTAAAAAGCCTTAGGTCCTACCTCTAGGCAACCAAGAAAAATGTCCCTTACCTAACACCTTGGTCTCAATGGCTCGTAGCCTCATTCCCTCCTAAATTAGGATAAGCGGAACCCAGATCATGTTCCCCATATTAGCAAATCCCCGAGAGTCCATCTCCTTCGCGTTTCCCTAAAGGTCCTTTGCCCTTGTGACTCCCCAAAGAGTCCCTTGTGACTCCCCGAGAGTCTATCACCTTTGTGACTCCCCAAGAGTCCGTCACCCTTGTGACTCCCCGAGAGTCTATCACCTTTGTAACTCCCCGAGAGTTCATCCCATTTGCGACTTCATAACAATCCATCATCTTTGCCTTCACATGCAAAATTTCAGTTTTACCCCTAGTACATTCCCCTTTGATTCATTTTATGTGCCCTTAGCACTATTTTGACTGATGTTCGTTATCTTTGGGTACGGAAAGCCCCTTAAAATTTCCATTCTTCACCAAATATTTGCTTAGGATTCGTATGATTGTAGAGACTTCGGCGCCTCTATGACATACGCATCCTAGATCGATCGTAATTGGCAGAAGCCTCGGCGTTTCTATTTGCGGGAGATCCAGCGTCTATTATTAGGATTCGTATGGTTGTAGAGACTTCGGCGCCTCTATGACTTACGCATCCTAGATCGATCGCGATTGGCAGAAGCCTTGGCGTTTCTGTTTGCGAAAGATCCAGCATCTATTATTAGGATTCGTATGGTTGTAGAGACTTCGGCGCCTCTATGACATACGCATCCTAGATCGATCTCGATTGGCAGAAGCCTCGGCGTTTCTGTTTGCGAGAGATACAGCATCTATTATTAGGATTCGTATGGTTATAGAGACATCGGCGCCTCTATGACATACGCATTCTAGATCGATCGCGATTGGCAGAAGCCTCGGCGTTTCTGTTTGCGAGAGATCCAGCATCTATTATTTTAGCATTTCTGAATTTTTGCTTAGGATTTGTATGGTTGTAGAGACTTCGGTGCCTCTATGACATACGCATCCTAGATCGATCGTGACTGGCAGAAGCCTCGGCATTTCTGTTTGCGAAAGATCCAGCATCCACTAATTTAGCGCGATCGGCAGAAACCCGGGCGTTTCTGTTTGCGCTTACCTCAGCGTTTATTATTCCACCTCGGGATTATTTAGACAACGTAGTCTTTATTGTCCCATTATCCCTCTTTCTTCAAATGACTTCATTTCCTAACGAATGTTCGTTCTTCATACAGGATAGTGCCCGTAGGTTTATTATCCCTAGCAGAAGTCCGATGGCTCATTTTTCCCTAATCCCTTCGAACTACGACCGGCTTGATTCCTCCGAGGATACGTAGGAAGCCTGAAAAGGTTCAGCCATCCAACCACCTTGGTCATTTCCTATCCCCTCTGAACTACGACCGGCTTGATTCCTCGGAGGATACGTAGGAAACCTGAAAAGGTCCAGCCACCCGACCGATGCGGTCATCTATCATCCCCAGCAGGTGCATTTTCCCCAGCAGAAGATGTTGATCCCCATCAGAGGACAAATCATTCTAAATTTCCCCATCAGATTTGAACTACGTTTGGCTTAATTCCCCCGCGGATACGTAGGTCGCCTCCAAGGTTCAGCCGTCCATCACCCTTCATCTGTTTTGAAACTCATGTTTCAGAACGGATCCTTCTTTTATCGCCGACCCCCCATTGCCTTGCAAGAAGCGTCGCCGAGGGGCTACTGTTAATACCCGATCTGAAAATGAGTTTATTAGGGATTTCCCAAATACACAAGGACTTTATAGGAATTACAAACCTTGCAAAGGCTTGTCCCGAATTCCCAAAATATACCTCATTGTTCTAGAACATCTTAAAGATGGCCAAAATAGGGTTTCCATAAAACATGCAAAACCCTAGCTTAATAATTAAGTCAGCCGGGAATGATGGCCACGCGGCCACATTCGCCCAAGCTCCAACCTTGGCCACGCGGCCAACATCGCCGCCGCCCTCCATCTTGGCCACGCGGCCACATCCGTCCCGGATGATCTGGACCGTCAGATCTCTCCATCAGTTTCCTATTTAAAGACCTCCCTTGCATCATAATTGGGGGATCCGAATTTGAGAGCTCTTAAGGGACGATTTTGCTCCCAAATTAAGTCATTCAAGCCTCCAAAAACACTCTCAAGAATCCCAAGAAGATCCAAGGTTATTTCTTGCCAACAAAGGTAAGTTTTCTAACTTTTTCTTCATGTTCTTGCCATATTATTAATTTAGATCCATAATATTCATATTCTTAATATGTTTATTCATGTGTTCTTCATAATATTCATGTTCCTAACATCTTTATTCATATTTTCTTCATGACATTCATATGTTCATAATATGTTCTTCGCATATTCATCATATTCTAGATTAAAACCTTATTTATGCCATATTTAGGGTGGCGATCTTCATAATTACATGTTATTTCATAGCCGATGATGATCTAGGGTTCATCAACCCGAGGATGATCTAGGAACTACTTCTAAACCCTAAACTTTAGGTGAATTCCCCCCTCATTATGCATGATCCCGATTCTCCTGCCTATTCTAAATTCTTCTCGAACTACGCTGACCTGAGCTTCTCACATTGAGAGGAACGTAGGCAATCTTCGGATCCGGTCTCAATCACTAACACACTACATACACCGCATCATGATAGAAAGACCGATCAATTCGGGCAATAGGAGTGATAACGTTCAATATTCTTCTCTTGTTGTAATTTGACCCCCGAACCCATTAAATATGCTTTTTCTCAAAGTTTTGGCTATAATTAAAACGGCGTGGCGACTCTCATATTTTAATGTTGCTATGAATATCCCAAATTCAAACACACGTATTCACATAAGCGCACGCATCCCACAAAGAGGGCAGAGGTGCGCACGTCCCACCTTCAGAAAATCCATATTTTAGCCTAAAAGTTAACCCCGTTATGCAGTTAAACCCCGAAACTAACGAAATCTGTCAGAAACTTAACAAACACAATGAAAGTCAACAAAAACAAAGTAAACGAAGACTCAAGGGTGACCTTGTCACTTAGTTAAGCCCGAGACTAACGGAGTAAGTAAATAACTTAACGGAATGTAATGAAAGTTAACGAAAAGTAACAAAACTTAACAGAAAAGAGGAAGATGGAGAATGTGTATGCAATCGGGACATGAGAGGTCCAAGGCGGGGTGTCTACAGAGTCCCTCGGCGATGTGGATGGCAAAGCAAAACGCGTCGACAAAAGAAAGACAACCGCTGAGGACATCGACAAAGAAAAAGAAATAAGAGAAAGCCAAGACTTAATGAAAGCAGGAATTTGAAATTGCAAGAGATAGAGGTACGCTCCCTGTGTGAACAAATTTAGACGAGATGTGCATGATGAATCCGTTAGTGAATCCATTGAATGAGTCCGTTAGTGAACCTTGTTGACGAATCCGTTAGTGAATCCGCTTGATGAATCCGTTAGTGAATCCATTGAATGAGTCCGTTGGTGAACCCTGGTTGACGAATCCGTTAGTGAATCCGCTTGATGAATCCATTAGTGAATCCATTGAATGAGTTCGTTGGTGAACCTTTGTTGATGAATCCGTTAGTGAATCCGCTTGATGAATACGTTAGTAAATCCATTAGATGAGTCGCTTGGTGAACCCTTGTTAATGAATCCGTTAGTGAATCTGCTTGATGAATCCGTTGGTGAATCCCTTGAATGAGTCCGTTAGTGAACCCTTTTTGACGAATCCCTTAGTGAATCCGTTTGTTGAATCCGTTGGTGAATCCCTTGAATGAGCCCGTTAGTGAACCCTTGTTGACGAATATGTTTATGAATCCGTTTGATGAATCCGTTGGTGAATCTCTTGAATGAGCCCATTAGTGAACCCTTGTTGACGAATCCGTTAGTGAATCCGTTTGATGAATCCGTTGGTGACTCCCTGGAATGAGTCCGTTAGTGAACCCTTGTTGACGAATCCGTTAGTGAATCCATTTGATGAATCCGTTGCTGAATCCCTTGAATGAGTCCATTAGTGACCCCTTATTGACGAATCTGTTAGTGAATCCGTTTGATGAATCCGTTGGTGAATCCCTTGAATGAGTGCGTTAGTGAACCCTTGTTGACGAACCCGTTAGTGAATCCATTTGCTGAACCTGTTTGTGAGTCCCTTGGTCGAATCCGTTTGTGAATCTGATGGCTGAGTCCGTTTGTGAACCCTTTGATGAACCCATTTGTGAGTCCATTTTGTCGAATGCTTGTACCCATTATTTGTATGCTTTACAGATATATGTGCTTGTGTGAGATGTGAAATAGAAATTGTGATTGGAATTTGTGATTGTGGTGTGATGTGATTTGGAAAGCGGAGATTGCATGAGAAAGAGATTTTTCAATAATGGAGAAATTGCTTTTGTGTGTGATATGATTTGCAGAAAGCTTGAATGATGTTCATACCTTCACTTACCATGGCCGCTTGATTCGGGATAGATTTCTGATGCCGTGGCTTTGATGAAGGATGTCGACACTTTTGATGAAGATGAGTCACTTGTACATTGATGGAATGTCGGTGAGATGACATTCTGGATGATGGGTTGGTCGTTCCAAAAGGCTGCCTACGTATCTCTTGAAGAGAATCAGACCAGCGTAGTTCAAGGATGATGGATAACGCTGGGGAAGAAGCTAGGAGCAAAGCAAAATGAGGCACATACTTTTTACGCAAGTAAAGAGACAAAGAAAAAGAAAAAGAAAAAGAAAAATCTTTTTGTCATTTTTTTTTAGTTCGTGGGTGAACCATTTTAACCATTGTGTGTTTGTAAAGCCAACCCAAGATCAAATCATCTTCGGTCGAAGTCCGGATTGCCTTGTTGCTTGATTTCTGTCGTTGTCGCTGCTGTGCCCAACGAAGATTGATGTCTAGCCCCAAGAGATTTGTTGATTATGGGGCTTTAAAAGACTTTTGATGCCGAGATAAGGGGTTGCTGATTGTAAAGCCCCTAGAACGCCTTTGATGCCAAACTTTAAGTGACTCGTGAAGCCCCAAGATAAATTAGCTCTTGACCTGTTCAAATGAATCGTCTTTTGTTGTTGATGTGAGCAAGCCCCAAGAGAAGATTATTGATACCAAGCTTTGAGAGGTTGCCAAGCCCCAAATGTCATGTACTTGTTGTTTGCGAGCTTCAAGATGGTGGAATGTGAAGACCTTTCGATGTAAAGCCCCAAATTATCTTGGAATCGGCTTGGCATTGCACCGTTTGGTAGAACTCTTGATAGTGATCTCCTCCTTTCTTTTGGTTGGAGATGAATGGCCCTTTTTGTGGTTGGTACCCAAGTGGTAGAAGGCCCACGTGTAGCAAGGTCTTCGGAAAATGTCTTGAGAGAGATTGTGGATGATAAGGTCTTGGCGTGATAAGGTCCCAAATGGGTATGCTTGCTTGAGTCTTCTTGAGTTGAACTAAATACGGATCTTCGGATGCAACTAGTGCTTGAGGTGCAAGAGCCACACTTTTTGCTTTTGATCTTGGAGAAGGGGGTGCTAAATTGCAGAAACATTGGGATTGGCCATGGCATTTCCCGCTATAACCCTGTTTTGATAGAGTTTAGCATATTAAATCTTTTTCCTTTTCTCTAAGATTTTATTCATAACCTCGTCGTAAGTCACAACATAAGAATCATCAAATTCATTCATAACTTCAGAGCCCTTCTTTCAAACTAGAAGACCTTTGACGTGAAGTACTAGGAGACCCTTGAAGCTTGGACCACTCCCCACATTGCATTTCTCGAGTACTATTTCCCAAAAGATTGTCAATTGAAAAGCCCCAATATTGCCCTTTGCTTGGATTTCTGTAATGCCGTAGCCCAAAAGATTGTAGATTGTTAAGCCCCTTGAGACCTTCAGTGCCAAACTAATTAAGGAAGCTTCCAATATTGCATATGACTTTGCTAGGGCCATTGTTGGGAGGTGACGTGAATTATTTCTCTCTGAAGGAGCCTTTCAAACTTGACTGTAGCCCCTAGAGTGCAATCACCGATTATAAGTAGAGCAAGAAAGGCATATCCTTGATTGGGGAACAGGCACGAGCACATATGACAAACTCAGGTGGGTGTGTGAATAACTCAAACAACGTATTCCTTAAATGATCTAGTTCGGGTATACTGACATTTGTTGATGAGTTTGTGCACAAGTGTATGTCCTAATAAATGTCTAATGATTATCTGGACAGAATGTTTGAGCTTCAATGAATACTCAAAATATTTAACTCTCTTCAATGCTCTAAAATCACCAACCTTCTTCAATGCACTAAGTCCTCTATTTATAGGGGGAGTAAATGACTTTAGTCTTGAGGAAGAAGGCTTGCAAATTTGAATTTCCAGCTGGGTGGTTGAGGAGCATTAAATGCGGTATCTTTAGCATTAATGGCGAAGATATGGAGTACACGCATGCTTGCAAAAGTATGATGGGTAAAGACCCCTTTGTCTCAACCAGTTACATGCAAAAATCAAGTAGAGATAGAGTAGAGCTAAAATGAGCTCGGTGTCAGACGACGCAGTGATTATGACAGAGTAGATTAACAACTTTTTGATAAGATAGTACAGAAAGGAAAGAGACAATCAGTAAGTTGACTTTGAGATAGAACGATGAAACCAGACTGTCAGTAAGGTTCAGATTGTCCTTGCTGATTGTTTATGTCGTCGGCAACATGAGTACTAAGTTGATCGGCAAGTTGAATTCTGGTCTGCTGATTTGCTTCCTTTGGCTAGTTTGCCTTGATTGAAGAGTTGTAATACACCTGTGCTGGTCACAAAGAATCCTAATGGTACCTAGAAAGGTTCTAATGAAAATTGGGGGATCCTAAGTGTTCAACATGATTAGGGTTAAGCAATTTCTAGGTCTAGGACATATATTGGAACAACAATCTCCTCCTAATTGCTTAAGTCCAATCACCCTAAACAAGAACATCTATCTTAGCTTAGTAAAAGAATGGTTTCAAAAGGAAGTCTATTTATTTTCATTCCCTAAGCCAAGTCACACGAGATGTCAAGTAAAGGTAAAAATACAAAATAAAAAAGGAATAGAAAGAGATGAATGATTGCTGATTAGTAATGATTAGCAGATGAGTAATAACCTGCAAGACAAAGTTAGCATGAAGAATAGCAGATATAATATAAGAGCATAACAAAATATAAGCATACACAAAAACAGAATGTTAGCAAAGAGTTTGTTGGATATATCTTTGAAGATCTTCAGGATATCTATATCATTGGCTACATTGACTCAAGACACGGGAGGGTCTTCTTGCTGGTTAGCAGCCTTTGATGTAGATCCAGTACGCTTGGACTTCTTCTTTGCTCTGTCAGCCTTTTTGTCAGCTTTCCTCTTTTGTCTTCTCTGAGCACTTTCCAATCTCTCAGTCAGCATCTTATTGTTGGCTTCAAGAGCAGCAATTTTGAGTTGAGCATCAGCAAGAGCGATCTTGGTAGCAGCTAGCTCGTCTTCAACAGTCTTTTGGTCTCTGATCTGAAGTTTGCGGTTACCAACAAGTTGCTTCTAAATGGAATGCATATTTCCTAAAGATTCAGAAATCGTCATCAATCGGTCCTCTCTATCAGCAAGAAGCTCCTTTAAGTCTTTGACTCGCCTATTCTCCTCCTCCTGATTGGACTTAAGTAGTTTCTTAACAATATCCTTGTGAACATCCTTAATCAGGTCAGCAAGAGAGAGGCCCATATCACCAATATCAGCACGAGTGGCAGGCACTTGCTGATTTGAGAAATTACCATCACCATGGCACAAATACTCATATAAGCTGTTTAACAATTGTTGGCTGGAAGACACTGAGAGAAAATGGGACTACCAAAGAAGAGACAAAGTCTTCATTATTCAAATCAGCATCCTCGACAAGAACATCATCAGCAACCATCTCATCATCAGATGAAAGAATGATCAGCTCAGAGGGTGAAGAAGGAACAAGAACAGAAGGAAGGAGCAGAAATTGTTAAAGAGCAGTAGCATCGGCAGGCACAAAGTAGTCAGCAAAAATAGATGTTGAAGAGATTAGGTCGGCAGCACAAAAGCTTTGGAAGATCGGCATAGGGAATGCAGGATGCATAATGATTTCACGATCTCTAGGCAGATGGAAAACACCACCGTCTTCCATTGAAAGAAATAAGGCCAGAATGAAGTTCAAGTAGGCACGACCTTCAAGAACCATGGCCATCAACCCGACATTCATCAGCCTTGAGGTATAGACCAAGTGATCGGCACGCTGTCGAGGATGAAACATCGGTAAAGTCAGTGCAAGAGTAGCATATTTGACCAAGTAAAGTAGACCATAAGAATCAGTAGATCTGAATTCAAGTATATCATGAAGTTCGTCATTGATCATCAAGCATCTTCTCATCCACCCATTCGTGACGATGCAAGCCTCCTTAGGAAAGGGACCAGGCAAGTGGATTTGGCCTCCAACTTTTATCTTCCCAGGCAAGCAGTGAAGAGGATCATAGACAGGTTTATTCACTTTGAGCTTTGACACCCGGGGAGCCTTCCCTTTCTTCCTTTTGAAATCAGGCTTGATCCATGGTAAGAATGTAGGCTGCTCACTGGTTGAGCCAATAAGAAAGGAATGGTTTGGACCAAAGGGATTGGGGATTTACTGCAGGGTAGGTGTCGGTAGCTCCATGTAGTCCTCAGGATCTATCTCATCTGAGCTTTCATTTCCATTGGCAGTACTGACAACAGCAGTAGATCCAATAGCTGGAGCAGGAGGGGCTTCAGGAGCAGGCAGTAGGGGAAAGGAATCAGGAGCAAATAAAGCATCCTGAAATTCCTCAAACTGCAAGTCAGTAGAAATTAACGCATCAAGGTTAGAAATCCGATCAGTTGGAATGACCATCTCAGCATCGGCACCTCCTCCCAACTCAATAATCTCCTTAACACCAGTAGGTTCCACCAGGATCACATCAGCAGAAGAAAGAGAGATCTGAATAATCTGAGTGTCCAAAGTTTTCTCAGAGGCTTCATCAGCAAGAATGATCTGAGTGTCAGTAGTTTGCTCAGATGGATGAGTGTCTGTAGTTTGCTCATCAGTATACACCATTTTATGATCATCAATAACAACCTCTTCAGTAGCACAAGCTCCTCCTGACATCGGCAAATCTACAACTTCATCAGCAGATTGAGTTTCTACAGTTTCCTCAATGGATGCAAGTTGGTCTTCTTCAACAATCAGAGGTTGAGTTTCCATAGTTTCCTCAACTTGATTAAGCAAGGGTTCATCAGCAGCGCTGGTCTCATCAGTAGGTTGAGTGTCTATAGTTTTCTCAACAATCTGTTCAACAGATTTATCAGCAGAGCCACGCTCAGAGCCATTACTAGCTAGTACGGAGTCAGTAAATGCTTCAGCAGATGACACAGAGGCTGGAGCAGCAGCAGATTGAACTTGACCAGAAGAGGGCTTCTTAAAGATTATGCTAATCGGCATCTTGTCCAACTCATTGATTGGGTCAGAAGAAGTAGGAATGTCACCATCAGCCTTGTGAGCACAAACAAAATCAGCAACATCGACAGCGCTACTGGGAGAAGGAATGGGAGTGACTGCTGGTTGTTTGGCAGGAGTTCTGGAAAGAAATGCTGCAGATTCTTCTATCAAATCAATGGTGGCTTTCTTTACTTTCTGCAAGAACTGATCAGCAAGATGACTAGCAGAGATAGTTTCATCATCATTATAGACCAGTAAATCATCATCATCTTCTGGTCTTCCCATTTGATAGGGATCAGATTCAAGGAAGTTTGACTGTTGACCGTATATCTCAGCATAGGTGACCCATACACTTTGGACCATCAAGTCTTGTCTAAATCTATCTTGGAAGAGGTAGACTTGATTCCACGGAGTCGGCAGCATATCAAAGTAACGTCCAAAGTTTAACCTGAGCTCAGCTTCTGATAACCTTTGAAATTTTTGAAGAGGGACAAACTTCTCTTTGAACATATCAGTGAGCCGGTTCAAGCTAGTAAGATCCACATAATCAGCTCGATTCCCAGGAGGAACTAATTCCTTTCTTTCCTCATGAAACTGGAGCAGTCGGCGAATAAAGGGATGGAGATGATCAATGGGAAACACCCAATCTTTGGAAATACCTTATTAGTGAAGGACCAATGGTTGCGATAGAATGAATGGAAAGTGGGGTTTCTTACTGGTCGGCATTTTCTGACAACGCATGACTTCTTCAGTACATCAGTAATAGGATCTTCAGCCAGATCAGCAATGTCTTCTACTTCAGTCTTAATCAGTGAAATACCAGAGAGAAGATATGGAGAAAATCTTATCATTTTTGCTCTAGGATCAGCACTTGGAATTTCCAGAGACTGAACCTGATCAGCAGATATTGGCTTTGGAACGGTAGATGGTTCACTGGCAGCTATGACTTTTGACTTTTTGGATTGCACTTTATCAGTAGCCTTGAATAACTTCCTTTTCTGAGGAGCAGCAAGAGTTGAGTCAGCAAGAATCTTGTCGGTAGATGAAGCAGGAGTAGAGACATCGGTAGGAGCAACAGTGGCAACCTTGACAATTTTCTTTGCCTTTTTCTTCTTTGGAGAACTAGCAGCTTGAACAATTACTGTGTCGGTAGAAGCCTTTTTGGAGATTCTATTCCAATCAGAAAGCTTGAAGGATTTAAGCTTGTCAAACTCTAGGCTTGGAGGTGCGGGGGAAGCTCTAACTATTTCTGAGTTGTGCCTCAGAATGGTGCTAATCAGCATATAATGACATCCCTTACCAGGGTGATCCTTGTTCTTTCTTCTATCCTCCTTCCATTTAACATCGGCAATAGCAATGACCCTGAATACGTAGGCACACCAGTTAAATACTTCTTGCAACACGATGGCTGCCATTGCCTCAAACTGTATATCAGTTACATGGATGTGAGAGCCAGATCTGCACACCAAGCATCTATAAACTATCTCAGCAAGAGCAAAGAATCTCCTTCTGTAATGAGCTTTCAGATGATTATCTCCACTGAGTCTAGGACCGGCTCCCCTGACAAGGGTCCATGCCTTGTCTAAGGACTTATCATCAGATATACTAGTTACACCTTCACTTCCAAGGAGTGGGAAAACAGTAGAAATAGAGGATGGAGTGATATAGATCGGGACGCCGGCGACAGAAGAATTGATGGAGACAAACGTAGACGGATCATTTGGGGCAGTGGTGACTGAGGCGTTGGAGAAGAACTCTTGCACTTGACCCAAAAATATGAACTCAACACCAGTTGGAGTGATGAAGGAGTCCAGAAGAGAACCAATCAATAGATTTCTCAAGAAGTCACCATCAGTTGAGTCGTCGAAGAACAGAGAGTCAACGTAGCCTCCATAGATATCCTTTTCGTTGCTTGACATTATCTGCAAAATCACTCAAGAAATCTCACAAGTTAGAAATCAATTAATTTAAACTAAATTATAGGAACAAATGTAAATCATCAAATGGTTACCAGAGATTAGAGTAAGATCTTTGTAGACTGGTAGGAGATGATGATGATGAACACAAGCAACAAGGAGAGTTCAGGTGAGTGAAGAGCGAAAAGAATACGAAGAGGTTTAAGTGAAGCTTTTATATGTTATGGAAGAGACATAGAGAATAAGAAGGGTTTTCATGGGGAGAAGAGAAATAATGAGGAGTTTAACTGTAGCGAATAACTCGGAGAACATGCGCACACAATGAATTTAATACGCGAACCGGATGGTTGAAATTAGATGGTTAAACTTAGGAGAGAGAAGGGGTAAAGACGGCAACAATAATATGGTAAGTATAAAAGTTACCTTTCCGATTTATCACAAGGATTTGGGATAAATTTTTGACACGATTTGAGTAAGGAGGTGCACACACGTGTCAGAGAGGTGGTGTGACCGATTGTACCTTTGATTTGACATTGCTTACGTCATGTGTCAGAGAATCCTTTGTTGGGTTTCGGAGTAACATTCGCAGCGGAATTAAGAATTTAAAATTTAAAGAAAGCCAAAGCCCATAGATCCATTCATATGATTAAGTCAAATACAACATAATGAATACTAGAATACTAACCCTTGAAGCCTTTGATTTTACAACCTTGAATTCGATGGAGGCTTGAAATCTTGATCACGAACAAAGCAAGAATCATGAACTATGAAGATGATAAGTTTCATCATCTAGCGGTATCCACACCACGAACGAATATCAAGAACACTTGATCTTGGTTGCTAGACCAAATCATGAAACACGCTTTCATGATGTATAGAACTATATGGAATTATTATGTGTGTGATAGTCTTGTTCTTCAATCTAGGGATGTCTTAGAACAAGAAATTCATCCTCTCAAACCCTTGGTGGCTCTAACAAAGTTATATAATGCTTAGGGCTGATTTTGGGCGAATAGAGGTTGTTTAAATACTTGTGTGACCTATTCCAAATAGGAAACAAGTGTCCAAACCCGCAAGAAAACGGAATAAAGAAAAATTCTAGGCAGAAACCCTAGAGGTCCACTCGGGTCTTATAGGAGGTCCGCCCGGACCCTCCTAAAGATCCGCCCGGGTCCTTTAGGAGGTCCGCCCGGACCCTCCAGAAAATCCCACTTTCTTGTTTTCTCCTCTAAAGTCCTAAAATCCCTCAAAGGTCCTTCGACCCATAATTCCATTTAAGTCCTTTTAGATTCGTTCTATTTTGTGTGACCCTCTAGGATTATACTAAGTTGGTAATGGGTTCCAACATGAACTCATAAGATATGATTAGGTTCTAGCAAACCGTCATACCTACCCAAATAGTATAACTAGATACAAGTTCGCATTCCTTTAGAACATGTCATAATCCCTTTGTCCACGATGTCTTTGAACACAAGTCATGGTCAACAAGTCAACTTTTTTTGTTCAATACTTTTCTCGATCCCGAATATGTTGATAATCCAAATGACATAGATCCAATCAATCCATTTGAGTTTGGCCAAACATTTCATCAACATCATTCCTTCGAGGGTCCCAAGCATGACATCTCTCCGAAGAGGGACAAATCCATTTGGCTTATTATTCTTCCCTACGTGAATCCGATTATGCCAATCATACCCTTTATAACTACATGGTTAAAGGTAACGTTTGAATATGTCAAACATAATCTTTATCAAGTGGAAGACTATAATAACTTCATGTCTAAGGATTCAAATGACATAACTAATATGAGATTTATATATGACATTGACCATGACAAATCTCATACCGCGGGTCATGTCCAGTACCTTATTCCAAACAAGTACCCATAAATCTAACATGATCATCCCATGATCATTTAGCCTTTATACTAGTGCTTAACAAGCTCTAGGGACGGAGATTATTATAAGCAAACATGAGCAACAATAATAATCTTATTATCTCTTTATCATCATCAATAAAATGATAACTTATACAACGTTTAACAAACGTGCCTAGGGAACCAACACCAATAATCTCCCACTTGCCCTAGGCCCAATCACCAAGGTATCTAATACCCATGGACCTAACATGACCATCATGTTTAGCTTATGGAAGTCCCTTTGTTAGCGTGTCCGCAATGTTATCATTACTAGGTACTTTCCATATATATATACGTCTCTCTTATCAACGATTTCTCGAACGACAAGAAAACGCCTAAGTATGTGTTTGGATTTAGGATGTGCCCTTGGTTCCTTTTCTTGAGAAATAGCACCACTATTATTACTAATAAGGTCTATTGGATTAGCAATGCTAGGAACCATCTCAAGTTTACCAATTAACTTCTTAATCCAAACAGTTTCCTTTGCAGCATCTAATGCAGCAAAATACTTAGTTTTATTTTTGTAGATTTTAGTGACTGTACTCTGCTTGGAACCATTCCAACTTACAGCTTCACTATTAGTTATAAAACTCGATTGCGATTTTTCTATTATCTTTGTCGGTTTGGAAGCATGCATCCGTGTACCCATATACGACGAGATCATCTTCCATCCCTCCATAGATCAAAACAAGTCTTTAGTCCTTTTAAAGTACTTTAAGAATTGTTTTGCAGCCATCCAGTGATTCTCACCGGTGTCGGATTGTTATCTACTCATCAGGCTCTAAGCATTAGATATATCCGGCTTAGTACTTATCATGGCATGATGGATCCAATTACCGAAGCAAATGGCATTCCATCCATTTTCTTATGCTCATCATTTGTCTTAGGACATTTGAGTCTTTGTATAGAGAAACTCTATGTAACACTGATAACTGTCCTCTCTTAGAATTTTCTTTGCGGAATCTTCTAATGACTTTGTCAATGTGTGTACATTGGCTTTAAATCAATTAGCTTCCTTGATGCCAAGGGCATATGCGGTTTCTTTCATATCTTTCATTGAAGCACTTTCCTATATGTAGGAATGTCGTTTCCAATGAGTAATATGTCATCCACATATTTAAATAAGGAATAGCACTATGCTCCCACTAATCATCTTTTATATACAAGGTTCATCTTCGTTATTGATAAAACAAAACCATTTTGATTTATCAAAACGGAGATTCCAACTCCCATAAGCTTGCTTTAATCCATCAAATGGATTTCTGCAACTTACATAATTTATTAGAATTTTCTTTGACTGTCAAAACCTTTAGGTTGTATCCAATACATCCTTAAGTTAGTTTCCGTTGAGGAACGCTTGTTTTGACATCATTTTGTCAAATTTCATATTCCAAATATGAACATGTGACTATGAGTAGTAAGTTTCTTGCTACCCATGTATGTTTTCTCCAAGAAAACTCATTCTTCTCCTTTGGTTTTTACACCTTAGGTTAGAATGATCAAGTTCCAAACTTGATTATTACACATGGATTGCCTTTTAGACTTTATGACTTCAAGTCATTAATCTAAATATGGAGCGAACATTGTACCTTCGATAGGTGGCAAACGTGTCATCTTTCAATGAACTTTACCTCAATACTTTCTATTTTGAAATATCAAATATTTCTTGTCATAGATTGTATCCTATCATGTACGCAAGTACTTTGTATAACTTGAACGGACTTTTCACGACTCCTTATGAA
Source organism: Campanula takesimana (assembly GCA_026119855.1). Classification (NCBI taxonomy): domain Eukaryota; kingdom Viridiplantae; phylum Streptophyta; class Magnoliopsida; order Asterales; family Campanulaceae; genus Campanula; species Campanula takesimana. The sequence continues at coordinate 2,678,166 of JAOWBW010000030.1, forward strand.
AACTTGTTCAATTTCCATCTTAGGTTAAATTATATTTTCTAGGTCTCCAACCATTCGAGATATATTTTACTCCCACTGATTCTTTTAGAGATAAATGACTTATCAAGAAAATCACCATCATAAGTAACAAACCATTTGTTTCTTATGAGTAAAACATTATCCTCAAGTTTCCTTAGGATATCCCATGAAAATATATTTATTAGATTTAAGTGTGAGTGTGTCCCAGACAGCTCCTTTCCAAAAGGGTCTCACCATCTTAAATCTTTATGAAAGTGTTAGTACCCGATCTGAAAATGAGTTTATTAGGGATTTCCCAAATACACAAGGACTTTATAGGAATTACAAACTTTGCAAAGAATTGTCCCGGATTCCCAAAATATACCTCATTGTTCTAGAACATCTTAAAGATGGCCAAAATAGGGTTTCCATAAAACATGCAAAACCCTAGCTTAATAATTAACTCAGCCAGGAATGATGGCCACGCGGCCACATTCGCCCAAGCTCCAACCTTGGCCACGCGGCCAACATCTCCGCCGCCCTCCATCTTGGCCACGCGGCCACATCCGCCCCGGATGATCTGGACCGTCAATCTCTCCATCAGTTTCCTATTTAAAGACCTCCCTTGCCTCATAATTGGGGGGATCCGAATTTTAGCTCTTCCAAGTGACGATTTTGCTCCCAAATCAAGTCATTCAAGCCTCCAAGAACACTCTCAAGAATCCCAAGAAGATCCAAGGTTATTTCTTGTCAACAAAGGTAAGTTTTCTAACTTTTTCTTCATGTTCTTGCCATATTATTAATTTAGATCCATAATATTCATATTCTTAATATGTTTATTCATGTGTTCTTCATAATATTCATATTCTTATTATGTTTATTCATGTGTTCTTCATAATATTCATGTTCCTAACATATTTATTCATATTTTCTTCATGACATTCATATGTTCATAATATGTTCTTCATATGTTCATCATGTTCTTAGATTAAAACCTTATTTATGCTATATTTAGGGTTGCGATCTTCATGTTAACATGTTATTTCATAGCCGATGATGATCTAGGGTTCATCAACCCGAGGATGATCTAGGAACTACTTCTAAACCCTAATCTTTAGGTAATTCCCCCCCTCATTATGCATGATCCCGATTCCTCTGCCTATTCTAAATTCTTCTCGAACTACGCTGACCTGAGCTTCTCACATTGAGAGGAACGTAGGCAATCTTCGGATCCGGTCTAAATCACTAACACACTACATACACCGCATCATGATAGAAAAACCGATCAATTCGGGCAATAGGAGTGATAACGTGAATATTCTTCTCTTGTTGTAATTTGACCCCCGAACCCACTAAAGATGCTTTTTCTCAAAGTTTTGGCTATAATTAAAATGGTGTGGCGACTCTCATATTTTAATGTTACTATGAATATTCCCAAATTCAAACACACGTATTCACAGTGGCGACTCTGCTGGGGACTGCTTTTAATCTTTTTCAAACTTAGTGGGTCTAGCTTTCGTTTACATCATGATGTTTGCCATGTTTGCACATGCACCTCACAATTTGCCATGTTTACACATACACCTCACACTTTGCCATGTTTACACATGCACCTCACACTTTGCCATGTTTGCGCATGCACCTCACACTTTGCCATGTTTGCACATGCACCTCACACTTTGCCATGTTTACACATGGACCTCACACTTTGCCATGTTTGCACATGCACCTTGTATTTTTTCCATGTTAATATGTGTACCTTGTATTTTTTCAATACATGTATTTTTTGTACTTTCCCTATAGTACTATGGTAAAACGAGACTTTGCTATGCTCCCTTGTACATTCTTATCCTCTCCCTCTTCTCTCTCTCTTGCATTGCATTGCATCATTCAAGCATTCAAAAACTTCTCTCTTTTATCCCTAAAAAGAATTAGTTTATTGCCACACACTACCACTAGTCCGTGTCAGCACTGCACAGGTCCCCATTACCCGGAGTATTCGATGTGTAGGAATTTGTGCGCTACTGTCGCACTCTTTTCGAGTCACTCGTCTACTCCACTCACCGTGTACGTTCCACGAGCGGTGGGAACCTTTATCCTACCCGTGTCAACCCACACATAGAGATTAGGACACTCCTTGGACCAACCATTTAGGATGTAAATAAATGCAAAACTTTTCGTTAAATAAAATGTGCATTGCATCTAGGCGACCTCTAAGGTCCATCGCTCACCCCTTGGGCCATCTATTAAAATTCCTCATCTTGGCCTATCTAGGTTACCTACCCATCATTGCGATCCATTTGGGTCTACCCTTCATCTCGACCCGCTTTGGTCAAAATCCCACCATCCTTTGGCCTCTTAGGACAACTTTATCTACCTTTGACCACCTAGGTCAACCTTTGACCGCCTAGGTCAACCTTCCCAACCTTTGACCTCCTAGGTCAACCTTATCTACCTTTAACCTCCTAGGTCAACCTTTGACCCCTTAGGTCAACCTTATCCGCCTTTCACCTCTTAGGTCTACCCTTGACCGCCTAGGTCAACTTTATCCGCCTCCGACCTCTTAGGTCAACCCTTGACCTCCTAGGTCAACCTTATCACCTTTGACCCCCTAGGTCAACTTTATCAACCTCCGACCTCTTAGGTCAACCCTTGACCACCTAGGTCAACCTTATCACCTCAGACCCCTTAGGTCAACCCTTGACCTCCTAGGTCAACCTTATCACCTCCGACCCCTTAGGTCAACCCTTGACCTCCTAGGTCAACCTTATCACCTCCGATCTCTTAGGTCAACCCTTGACCTCTTAGGTCAACCTTTGACCCCCTCGATCAACATTATCACCCGTTGACCTCTTAGGTGAACCTTTGACCTCCTAGGTCAACCCAATCACCTTTGACCTCTTAGGTCAAACTTGGACTCCTAAGTCAACCTTATCCGTTTTCGACCTCTTAGGTCAATCTTTGATTCCATAGGTGAACCCAATTACCTTTGGTCTTAACCCGCTTAGGTCGAACCGTCATCTTGACCCACCTAGGTCATTATTTGACCACCGTCGTCCAGACCAACCTAGGTCAACCCGTTTAGGTCCAACTTGTCCGTCTTAGGTTAAAACTACCCCTTCACCTTTGACCCGTCAAGGTCAACCTGTGACCCGCTTAGGTCGACTTACCTATCTTGGATCCATATAGGTTAATCCAACCTTTTCTCAATTAGGTCGACCTATCCTACACCCATCTAGGTCAACCCACCATTATTGTCGCATTCTAGCTTGAACCACTTCTTGTCTCAAACCTTAGGTCAAACCTTAGGTCAAATTTAGGTCAAACCTTAGGTCAAACCATACCCGACTCAATCAAAACCAACTCCTATAGGTCTTCCTCACCCATGCTTGACCAATGACCGAGTCATCTCCCTCTTTTTGACCCCTATGGTCATCTCTCACCTCTTTTTAAAAGTCTAACTTGACTCGAACTACGGCGATCTGAGCCTCCTATTGTGTGGGACCTCTCCCTCATGGTAAGGGGAACGTAGGCAACTTCGGCCCGGTCAAACATTCAAATTTTTGTCAAAAATGCATTTAAAAACGTGGAGACCGACTCTTTTCCAAAAGCGATTGTATAACGATGCCTTATCATTAAATATGAATCTAATTTAAATTCAACGACCTAATTCATCTACAACCATTAAAGAATCCTGCATCATGTCGGTTGCAAGGGACATCGAAGTTGCAAATGAAGCAGCTACCCAAGATCCCGAGACAATCCCGTACACCGGTACTGCTCTCAGTAAGCAAGCATCCCACTTCGAAGCCATCCTCGATGAACAAGCAATCCACTTTAAGGCCATTCTCAACGAACAAGCAACACACTTTCAGAAGGAGATGCATAAGACCCTAAGAAATATCGAGAGGCGCCATTTGTCTGACATTCGTGGCGTTTATGATTACCTCAGCCGAGTTCTCCCTCTTGCTCAATTTCAACACCCGTACGTTCCTCAAATGTACGGGCCGCCACAGACTTTCCCCGTCGGGATGCCTCCTATGACTACTCATCAACAAGGGGTACCGGTACCTAAATCACCCTCAAAGACAGTTCGTGAAAGGAAGGACGAGCGCGAATTCGACGACTTAGGTATGCCGTTAGCCAAATTCTTCAAAGGTTTGGTTCGAGCTGGCAAGTTGGATCCTCTACTCAACTATGAAACAAATAGGGTAAGACCAGACTTGGATCCCTCCAAATACTGCAAATACCACCAGTACATTGGGCATGACACTGAAGGTTGCCTCCAATTGAAAAGGAAGATCCAAAGCATCATTGATAGCGGAGCCATCACCCGCGATAGGAATGCATGGGCGTGAGCAAAGTCCAAACAAGAAAGAGCAAACTGGGGCTACCCCCTTTAAATAATAAATAAAAAGGGTCATTCAGTCTTCGTAGGTTCTAGAGTGTCTTTAGTCAAAAGTCCACCTTGGACTATCTTTGTTTCTTTAGTAAAAGTCCACCCCGGATTAGTCGTTTTCTTTCAAATAATAAAAGAGTCTTTATTTCTTTTCTCTCTAGACTTGAGACATAATCTTGCATAAATCAATTCCATGAAAATTGTCTTATTCACCATCTTCACTTGATTGCTATATCTTTATATGATGAATTAATCTTAATCTTACTCATTAATGATGACTCATTAAAAGGTAAATGGACCCACAAACCATTCACATAACTAAGTACACAATTAGTCTCAAGATAACAAATGCTTTGACCAATTGGGATGAACGAATCACTTTCTCTTTTCTACATTCTACCCCCATACACTCTCTCTACACACTCACCCCTTGTACACCCTTCATGTACACTCTCTATATACACCTTCTCCCATACACTATCCTCATACGCCTCTCATCCCACCATTAGAACCCTTTTCCATACGGTCATGACAAAGAAATGGACTGCGGTTGCTCATCATCAAATAGACATCCATGCTGCCACAATTTAAGGGGTTGTTTGTTCCCTTCATAAGTACTACATGCCGATACACCGGGGCTGTCTGTATCCCATCGCAAATATAAAAGGAATGTACGAGGTCATTCATGCCATTAATAGGTGCACGTGATAATCCGATGGAGCTCTACCGGTGAAGATCAAGGGGCTAAGATGCCCGCCGCCAGCAAAAGGCCGCTTGAACTATAAGGAGGCTACCTCGCAATCGAGAGAGGCGGAAGAAAACTAGGGGCTCGTCTTGCCCAATGTTTCATGTACAAATGTATATATATATATATAAAAAAAAGGGGCTCGCTAGGTTGAAACCCAAAAGGGCGACCTAGGCAAAAGTTAGAGCATTGCACAAAAAAGAAGCCCTCTAGGTTGAAAACCCGAAAGGGCGGCCTAGGCAAAAAAAGGTGTGCACAAAGAAATAAAAGAAAAATAAAAGGGGCTATCACCATAGAAAAATAAAAGTCCCATTTTCTTTTCACTTCAAATGTTCTATTTTTCTTTCTTTCCCCACAAAGAAGATTAACACGGCAGCAGCAGCCCATGACATCTAGAATGGAGCAAGCCATGGCAATGAGCTACAATGATGCAGCCTGCCTCGATAAGGAACAACTCACCTCAGTTAAACGAACCTCACACCTCTAAACTCAACCCCAACTTCATCATCATCTGGGCCTCCCCCGAACTACGGGGACCTGAGCTTCTCACCTTGAGGAGAACGTAGGCAACCTTAGGGTTCGGTCCAAAATATACACAACCCACCTCGTAGCCAATTTTCCTTCTCTTCTCTCTTGCCCCATATTTCTACTCCTGACTTCTTCACTCACAATTGATCAAAACATTTATTATTTCGAGACTACTTGTCTAAAACATAATCATAAGATGCATAACTAATCAACGAGGTCCATTCTCGAGCAATCAAATGAGAGTCTTGAATAAAACAATTTTCAAATGTCTTGACAAGTCTTCCGTTCTACAATCTAGGAAAGAGCTAAACACTTACTTTCTGTCAAGCAGGGGTTTCCTCCTTTTTGTACATATATACACTCAGTTGCCCAAAGAGTCAAAATATGAGTACTATCTCTCTCTCTCTCTTACTCTCCCCAAAATGCCCCCGCATGTTTTCAAACAATTCTTTTTTCCTTTTTTGAGTCGACTGAATGATTTCAAAAAAAAAAAAATGATGACGCAAAAGAGATGCCCGCTAGATTGAAAACCCGCAAGGGCGGTCTAGGCAGAAAAAAGGGTGCGTCTTAAAGGAGGTAGGATACCCCGCTCTACACCCTTATCGAACTAGGGCTTCCCCAACAGAATGGCTCGACTATGTGGTTTCTCGGAGAATATCGAGGCTTCGACAAGCACATACTTAGAAGAAGGGAATCCCTCATCATCAAGCTCGACGTAGAATTTCTCAAAGGAGGAAGGGTGCCCGCTCACCAAATTAGATAATCCCCAACGGAATGGGTCGACTATGTGGTTTCCCAAAGAATACCGAGGCTTCAACAAGGATGTACCCCTCATCGTCAAACTCTGAACATGACGAATACTTTGAATTTGTTAGAATCATAACTAATTATAAGGCATCTTTATAAAATCATAACACTTTCAAAAGTATTCTCTTCCCTGACACTTTGTTTATAAACCCGCACTCTCGGTCTCCACAAAATTGTAAAAACATCCTCGATCCATCTGAGACCCATCTCCGTGATTCTTGAGTTGACTCGGTCCTTTACCCTATCTCCTACACTTTAGGGAACCCCTAGGCCTAAACCCTCAACTCTCTACGTCCCAATCTGACTTGATTCAAAACCTTAGGTCCCGCACCTACCCGGTCAGTCTTACATAGGTTACACCATAACCCCTTAGCTCGACACCCTCCACAAGTTAGTAGCGTAACTCCTAAAGCCTTAAACTAGTCTACCGAATCCAAATCCTTAGAATGACCCATTAGGTCCCGAACCTACCGGTCTCGAGTCTACCTGATCTCTTAGATCCCAAACCTACCAATATATATTCATCCATACCATGTCTAAAACCATGGCTCTCTTATCCTCGTAGGTCCAACCTCTTAGGTCTACATAGTCTAACCTGTGGAGCAATCCCTGAGATCCCAAGACCATTCGAGTCTACCAAACACCTACCTTTTAGGTCTCTAGAATATCTGATCCATACCTTAGGCCTCAACCCCTAAACCTTTAGGTCACAAGACTTTCTACCCTTTAGGTCTCTCACCTTACATCTCCACCCTTTGGAATATTTAATTACCAAGCCTACTTGGTCCGACTAAAAGCGACACATCTACGTCTCCCGACTCCCGTCATGTCCAAGCCATGACCCTACCACTCTTAAACCTACCAAGTACCAACCTAGTGTCACCCATTAGCCTCAAAAGACTTCCTAGTCTGACCTTCAACCCCTTAAGGACTCTAACTTATTTAATCCAAGCCGAGTCCAAACCTCGCCACCTACAAGGTCCACCCTTGAACTCCATGGATCTCAAACATCGCTCCCCCAGTGAGTCCAAATCTAAAACCTTGCTCAAGTACATAGGATCTCCTGCGCACCACCCCATGCCATAGGGATCTCAATACCCATCAGGTTAAAACCCGTGTCCTTAAACACCTTTGGTCCCATCCCTAACCTACCTTCGCAATTGCCAAACGAGCTTAGTCACACGCATGACCTCTAAGACAAAATTAAGTCCTAAGCATACCCAATCCTGTTAGGTACCTATTGCACTCGAGCAAAGTCTTTGAGACTCAAGTCCATACCTATGCGCCAACATGGTCACATATCCAAACCCATTTCCCGCACCTATGGTTCGCACCTAGCCTAAACTTTCAAACACTCTAGGATCCAAGCCCGACATGCGTATTAGGTACTAGGATCATCCAATCCCAATCCGTTGCTCCTTGGCCGACCTCAAGCCTGCTTGGTCCTAACCCATAACGCGGTTTCTCTAGGACAAAAGACTTACCCGCTTGAAAGCCTTATGTCCCAACGCTACCCTGCCTAGCCTTCGATCTCCTAGATCTCACGCCTACCATTCCATTAGGCCCCGGTCTCCTTAACACATGTCTGAGTCTTGCCCTAACTAAACCCTAGCACTCTAGCCTAGGTCTAACCTATCGAGCCTATCCAACCATGAGGTATCAATCTCACCTGCCCCAAACCCCAACACTCTTAGACCTCAAACTTGCTCGATCTAAACCAAGACAAACCTTCAAATGCTTTCAGTCTCTAAACCCTAGCCTCAAGCCTAGGTAGTCACCTTCTATTCAAAGCCTAGCCTTAAACCTAGGTAATCGCATTCCCTCTAAACCCTAGTCACAAACCTAGGTAATCGCCTTCTTTCCAAACCCTAGCCTCTAGCCTAGGAAGTCACATGCGCTCCGAACCCTAGCCTCAAGCCTAGGTAATCACATCTTCCCAAACCCTAGCCTCAAGCCTAGGTAATCACATCTTCCCAAACCCTAGCCTCTAGCCTAAGAAGTCACATGCGCTCCGAACCCTAGCCTCAAGCCTAGGTAATCACATCTTCCCAAACCCTAGCCTCAAGCCTAGGTAGTCACATTCCCTCCAAACCCTAGCCTCAAGCCTAGGTAGTCGCATTCTCTCCAAACCCTAGCCCCAAGCCTAGGTAATTACATCCTTCCAAACCCTAGCCTAAAGCCTAGGAAGTTACATCCTTCTTAAACCCTAGCCTTGATCCTAGGTAGTCACATTCCCTCCAAACCCTAGCCTCAAGACTAGGTAGTCGACATTCTTTCCAAACTCTAGCCTCAAGCCTAGGTAGTCGACATTCTTTCCAAACCCTAGCCTCAAACCTAGGAAGTCGCGTTCTCCCCAAACCCTAGCCTCAAGCCTAGGTAGTCACATATCCTCTCTAAACGCTAGCCTTAAGCCTAGGAAACCGCAACATCCTCTTTAACCCTAGCCCAAGTTCTAGGAAATTTCCAAAGCCCCGCATGCAACATCATTTCCAAATTCCCGAAACCCTAGTCTCGAAACCTAGGAAATTTACAATCTCAATCCCCCGTCTTATTGAACCTTAACCCAAAACCTAGGATACACTGCCCTGTCCAAAACTTAATCAACCCTAGCCTCAAGCCTAGGAAGCCGCATTCGCTCTAAACCCTAGCCTCGAGCCTAGGTAGTCGCATTCGCTCCAAACCCTAGCCTCAAGCCTAGGTAGTCGCACTCTTTCTAAACCCTAGCCGCAGGGCCTAGGAGACTATATCCTCACTAAACTCCATCATCGAGCCTAGGATTCAACATTCCCTTCAAACCCTAGTCCTAGACCTAGGAAATTCCTTCACCTTAGTCTCAAAATATAGGAAATATACAGTCCTTAGCCTTAAAACCTAGCCTAAAGCCTAGGTTACCACGAACATTTCCAAGCCATAGTCACTAATCCCGGAAAATGGTGAACCCTAACATCAAGCTTAGTGGACCTTCCACAAAAGCAATCCCTCTTCCCAACGGTCCATGGTCTCAAGCCTAGGTAGTCACAACCTTTCCAACTCCCAGCCTTATGTCGAAAATCTAACGCCTTTGTAACCTCTGAGCCTACCACAACTCCAAGCCCTAGCCTCCTAGACCTAGGAAATTCCTAAACCCTAGTCCCAAACCTACGAGAGTCATGGTCCTTAAACACCAGTTTTCAAACCCTTGTTCGAAACCCTAACATCTAGGAAGTTCCCAAACCTCAACCTTTCCAAGCCCTAGCACTATGCCTAGGATAGAATACTCTCCTCATGCTTAAATGAACTCCAATCCCTAGCCCGTAAGCCTAGGAAACCCACATTATCTCCAAGACATAATCTAAAGCCCAAGAAGCCGTGACATCTTTGGCATCCCTATCTCAAGATTAGGAGATCACCATCTTCCTTATTCCCTTTGCTTAAAAAGCCTTAGGTCCTACCTCTAGGCAACCAAGAAAAATGTCCCTTACCTAACACCTTGGTCTCAATGGCTCGTAGCCTCATTCCCTCCTAAATTAGGATAAGCGGAACCCAGATCATGTTTCCCATATTAGAGACTCCCCGAGAGTCCATCTCCTTCACGTCCCCCTAAAGGTCCTTCGCCCTCGTGACTCACCAAAGAGTCCTTTGTGACTCCCCGAGAGTCTATCACCTTTGTGACTCCCCGAGAGTTCGTCACCTTTGTGACTCCCCGAGAGTCTATCACCTTTGTGACTCCCCGAGAGTTCATCCCGTTTGCGGCTTCATAACAATCCATCATCTTTGCCTCCACATGCAAAATTTCAGTTTTACCCCTAGTACATTCCCCTTTGTTCATTTTAGGTGCCCTTAACCTATTTTGACCGATATTCGTTACCTTTGGGAACGGAAAGCCCCTTAAAATTTCCATTCTTCACCAATTATTTGCTTAGGATTCGTGTGATTGCAGAGACTTCGGCGCCTCTATGTCATACGCATCCTAGATCGATCGTGTTTGGCAGAGACCCGGGCGTTTCTAATTACGAGAGATCCAGCATCTATTATTTTAACACGATCGGCAGAAACCCGGGCATTTCTGATTGCGTTTAAAATTTCCAAACATTTGCTTAGGATTCGTATGATTACAGAGACTTCGGCGCCTCTATATCATACGCATCCTAGATCGATCGTGATTGGCAGAGACCCGTTCATCTCTAATTGCGAGAGATCCAGCATCTATTATTTTAGCGTGATTGGCAGGAACCCGTCCGTTTCTGATTGCGTTTACCCCGGCAGTTACCACTTCCACCTTGAGGCCATTTAGACTCCGTAGTCTTTATTGTCTCATTATCCCCCAATATTTGCTTAGGGTTCATATGATTGTAGAAACCCATCAGCCTCTACGTCATGTGCATCCTAGAACGATCGCGGCCGTTGCGAAAGTTCCAGCATTTATTATTTCCATCTTGGGATTATTTAGACGCCGTAGTCTTTATTGTCCCATTATCCTTCTTACCTCCTTTTCCCAAATGACTTCATTGCTTACGAATGTTCGTTCTTCATACAAGATAGTATCCGTAGGATTGTTATCCCCAACAGGAGTCTGATGTCTCGTTTCCCTAACGAATGTTCAGTCTTCATACAAGATAGTATCCGTAGGTTTGTTATCCGCAGCAGAAGTTCGATGTCTCGTCTTTTCCCAATAGCTCCGAACTACGACCGGCTTGATTCCTCCGAGGATACGTAGGAAACCTGAAAAGGTTCAGCCACCCGACCGACATAGTCATCTCTCATCCCCAGCAATTACATTTTCCCCGGCACATGTCTCCCCAGTAAGTCACAATTTCTCCCCAAGCGGAAGGCATTGGTCCCATCAGAGGACAATCATTCTCAATTTCCCCATCAGATTTGAACTACGTTTGGCTTGATTCCCCCGCGGATAAGTAGGTCGCCTGCCAAGGTTCAGCCGTTTCCTTACCTTTCCTCTGTTTTGAAACTCATGATTCAGAACGGTTCCTATTTTTATCGTCGACCCTCCATTGCCTTGCAAGAAGCGTCGCCGAGGGGCTACTGTTAGTACCCGATCTGAAAATAAGTTTATTATGGATTTCCTAAATACACAAGGACTTTATAGGAATTACAAACCTTGCAAAGACTTGTCCCGGATTCCCAAAATATACCTCATTGTTCTAGAACATCTTAAAGATGGCCAAAATAGGGTTTCCATAAAACATGCTAAACCCTAGCTTAATAATTAAGTCAGCCAGGAATGATGGCCACGCGGCCACATTCGCCCAAGCTCCAACCTTGGCCACGCGGCCAACATCGCCGCCGCCCTCCATCTTGGCCACGCGGCCACATCCGCCCCGGATGATCTGCACCGTCAGATCTCTCCATCAGTTTCCTATTTAAAGACCTCCCTTGCCTCATAATTGGGGGGATCCGAATTTTAGCGCTTCCAAGTGACGATTTTGCTCCCAAATCAAGTCATTCAAGCCTCCAAACACACTCTCAAGAATCCCAAGAAGATCCAAGGTTATTTCTTGTCAACAAAGGTAAGTTTTCTAACTTTTTCTTCATGTTCTTGCCATATTATTAATTTAGATCCATAATATTCATATTCTTAATATGTTTATTCATGTGTTCTTCATAATATTCATATTCTTAATATGTTTATTCATGTGTTCTTCATAATATTCATGTTCCTAACATCTTTATTCATATTTTCTTCATGATATTCATATGTTCATAATATGTTCTTCATATGTTCATCATGTTCTTAGATTAAAACCTTATTTATGCTATATTTAGGGTTGCGATCTTCATGTTAACATGTTATTTCATAGCCGATGATGATCTAGGGTTCATCAACCCGAGGATGATCTAGGAACTACTTCTAAACCCTAATCTTTAGGTAATTCCCCCCTCATTATGCATGATCCCGATTCCTCTGCCTATTCTAAATTCTTCTCGAACTACGCTGACCTGAGCTTCTCACATTGAGAGGAACGTAGGCAATCTTCGGATCCGGTCTAAATCACTAACACACTACATACACCGCATCATGATAGAAAGACCGATCAATTCGGGCAATAGGAGTGATAACGTGAATATTCTTCTCTTGTTGTAATTTGACCCCCGAACCCACTAAAGATGCTTTTTCTCAAAGTTTTGGCTATAATTAAAACGGTGTGGCGACTCTCATATTTTAATATTACTATGAATATTCCCAAATTCAAACACACGTATTCACAGAAAGACAAACTGAGTTTTCTTTCACCTTTTAACCTCTTTTGATGGAACTTAAATTAGTGTAATTATAGCGGTTTCCAATTGATAACCCCAAAACAAATAATGGAAGATCAATTTGACTTTATCATCTAATGAAGCATATCCATAAGGTTCTTACACTTCCACGTAGACAGATCATTTAGAATGGTGTTCTTAGTGAAGTTAATTGTGAAACCATTTCACAATCTTAACAATGATTGTCAAATTCTTGGTTTAATTATTCATCATCATGATTGAATCAGAATCTTTGAACAGTTTTACCAAGTCCAACCAAAATTCTCTTTTAGCATTGCTACTTAATGCACCATATACATGGACATGTATTAGGTCAAGTAAGATATTAGCCTTTCACTATTCATAGCAAAAGATGTCTTGGTCCAAGTAAATAAGATTTGCATAAATCATATGATTCCAAATCATTTGACTTAAAACTCCGTCTCATAGAATTTTAGATATGCATTTCTCATTTATTTGATCAAAACAATAATGCATAAAGAATTTTAATTATTTATGTTATAGCTTTTATTACTTTGTTGTTCAAGATTTAGGATATAAGATTTATTTATATGATAACACAATAAAGTAAATCCTAATAAATAAAGCATTTTTCTTATTCCAAATAAGAAATAAATATCCTTCATTATCTTATAACAAAATAATATTTTCTACTCCATTAGTAAAGTCACTTTACAAGTGTTCTACGAACAATGTTGCAACCATTGCATCATTATCATTCATAGATCAACTTTTACTATGAGTAGTCTTTCAGTTTACTAATTATTTCACATTTATACAAATGTGGGATCCATACCCGGTATCCAATACCCTATAATTAAAGTTAGAAAGATTAATTTATAACATAAGTATCCCGAGTGGTAGTCCCACTACCATTCCTTTTGTTGATCGTCCAAAATTTTGACTACAATTCTAAATGGTCAATCCAATTTCCATTTTACCAAATTGCATCAATTAGAGTTATAATTTTAACCACAATTATTTCCTTTAGGTTTGACTACTTTTGTATTACCTTTCCTTTGGCACTTGGTCCTTTTCCATCATGAACCATGAGTACTGGAGAACCATTCTCCACTATCTTCTTTTCCACAGTTCTAGCATGTTAATGCAACTTGCAGAGATTCTTATTCATTCCATATATGTTATAGTTCATCACAAAGTGATTATAACTCTTAGGCAATGAATTAAGAATAAGATCCATGGCTAGCTCCAATCCAATTGGACTGCCAAGTTTCTCAAGATACTCTACGTAGCCTTTCTTCTTAAGCATGTGAGGTTCCACTTGTTGCCCTTCACTTCTTTTGCAAGAAGTGAATGCAACAATGGTTTTATACCTCTCTTGCCTAGATTGCCTTTTGAAACATGTAACTCAACTCCACGCCTATCTAATAGGCTTCCACAAGTTCCAAACTTTGTTGTAGTTTTGAGCACATAATCGTGAGCATAAGACAACTCACATTCCTAGAATCATACTCATGATTCTTGTGATTGTCTATCTCTGGCATTGGGTTCTTTAGGAATAGGCCCATCAAGAATGTACAACACATCTTCTTGCCTTAGAACGATTCTTAGGCTCAGGATCTAATCCATGCAGTTTGTACTATTCTCTTGAAGCTTTATCCTTATCAAGGATTGATCGCAATGATTTTAGTTGTCATCTACAACTTATGCAAAATTTCCAAAATTTTACAAGTACCAATCTCATTAAAGAGATAAATAATGTATTTTCCAAAAATACTCCCACTAAATTATATAACCTTCTTATACATCCAATGTATAATATAATTTATATGGGCTAAGATCCAACTTTAATTTGATTTCAAGTCCGCTAAGGCGGATTACACAAAATCAAATTAATTGGGTAGACAACCCTGTCAATCATATCCCATATGACTCTTAGATCCTTTTTCTGAGTTTCTTTTGATATTGGGCTAAGATCCAACTTTAATTTGATTTCAAGTCCGCTAAGGCGGATTACACAAAATCAAATTAATTAGGTAGACAATTTCTTGTCAATCATATCCAATATGATTCTTAGGGATCCAATTTCAAAAGCATGTTTAATCTCATCTTTGCCTAGGCCCAAAACTGTTCTGACGCCTTGTTAAGTTCAACCATTTTAAACGTATAGTTAATGTGTCTCGCTAGGGCGTGCCCACATTATCTATCTTGCTCATACATAAATAAAGTTAATGCACCTCGCTAGGGCGAAAACTACATTGAAATTACTCATATACTAACAAGTGTTTTAATCATGGCATGGCAAAAGGGACTTAAAACTTTCTTGAAGATTTATCACATATAGCATACAACACATTTATGAGCACACCAGATAAACATGTTACGTATCAAGTTTAGCCACTAAATTAATCATCATTAATTTAAGAACAATATTTATGTGTCATTAGTTTCTCTATAATTATGAGGATGAGACTCTTTAAACTTTGGTTATCATCTCCAAATCAGGACAACAAGAGGTGCGGCCGAAGCTAAGCCATAAGGCAACCATAATTCCGCACTAATTCAAGAAACCAAGAAAGTAGTTCATGTGGCCGAAACTAAGCAATAGATGGTCTCGATGAACGTAGGCTAATTGCATCCACAATTCTACATGGATTTCCAATCTTTGAATCAAGAACTTTGTTTCTCAATTTTAGCAATTATGAACTCTTCATAATTCTAACTTCGTTTTATCTTTGAAACTTTGATTCCGATCAAGTTTGGGAAACACAATCTCGATGAACATAGATTAGCCATCCAAACCTTGATCCAATCTCAGAATCACAAGATCAAAACAAATAGGAAAATTAAAACCCCGAGGTCCGCACCCAAACCAACTGCCCAATTCCCGCTCCAGACCAGCAGGTCCGGCCTGGTCTTGTCACTGGTCCGGTCGGACCCCTTCAAAAAAAATAGATTTTTAAATCTGACCAAAACCAAATGCCAGAACCACACTCCAGACCCAAGGGTCCGGCCGGGTCCTTGCTCTGGTCCGGTCGGACCTACGCCGAAAAACCCAAAATTTTAAAGTTCCAAAATTTTGCTCAAAATTGTTTTCCCGATTCATTTAGGATTTGGTGTTCTTGATGATCCAATCATCATGAACATCATAACCTTGAATGAACAATTCATGAATCCTTGGATTATCAAAACTTTGATCCAATCAAAAATTGATAACCCAAACAATTTTAAATCCACCATAATTTTAATTGCGATTGAATAGTGCGATTAAAGTTTACAAAACAATAAACCACATAAACACATCTAACACATAAACATCATAATCTCAATATTCAAATCATTCTAGGCACATAAACAAGAAATTTATATACACACACAACATGTACTAGTATTGAAATAATCAACATGAACGGGGCTCTGATACCTCTGTTGGGTTTTGGAGTAACATGCGCAGCGGAATTAAGCATTTAAAATTTAATGAAAGCCAAAGCCCATAGATCCATTCATATGATTAAGTCAAATACAACATAATGAATACTGGAATACTAACCATTGAAGCCTTTGATTTTACAACCTTGAATTCGATGGAGGCTTGAAATCTTGATCACGAACAAAGCAAGAATCACGAACTATGAAGATGATAAGTTTCATCCTCTAGCGGTATCCACACCATGAACGAATATCAAGAACACTTGATCTTGGTTGCTAGACCAAATCATGAAACACGCTTTCATGATGTATAGAACTATATGGAATTATTATGTGTGTGATATTCTTGTTCTTCAATCTAGGGATGTCTTAGAACAAGAAACTAATCCTCTCAAACCCTTGGAGGCTCTCACAAAGTTACATAATGCTTAGGGCTGATTTTGGGCCAATAGTGTCACGACCTGAAATATAGGCTCTACTTTATTAGTAATTAAATAATTATTATTTAATTATTTGCTTAATTGTTTATTTAAATTATTATTTATTTAAATATTTGTGCGTGCATTTTATGTGTTATAACATTTATGCCTAGCATTTTATTTGGGTCTTAATTGTTAGTTGGGAGTGTAGTATTTGTGTGTACTGTGAGAGAGGGGGCCTAAGTGTAAATGTTTGGAATAATTTCCCTACTCCCTCCCTACTCCTTCTCTTCTCCCTCACTCTTCCCCTTCACCCCACTCCATCTCCCAGCCACTCTCTTCCTCTCTCCTCCATTTGGGTAAGTTTCTCATCCTCCTCCTTCTCTCTTCTTTTTCTTTATCTTCTTCTTGTTATCATTCATTTCTTAAAACGTGAACCTTGTTTAGATCGTCGATAGGATCGCGTAGAACCAAAAAGAATCGAATTCCGTCAACTTTCATTATTTTCAAGTAAGTTACTTTTCCCCCATTTTGATGCTAAAATGTTCATATCATGTTTATATGATGTTTGATGTGTTATATTTGAAGTTTGATTGAGTTTTGAATTTATTGGGAATTTATTTTGGGTTTTGATCAAAAATGGTGAAATCTTGAATGTTGGGTTGATTCTTGATTTTGGTTAATTAAATGTTGTTGTATGAGTCTTTTTGGACTTATAAGTTGTTTTGGTACATTAGTATACTAGTCGGAATGTTGGATTTTGGTGGAAATGTGTTTTGGGTATGAAAATGGAAGAACCCATGTTGTTCTTCCCGATTTCCAGTAGTTCAGAACATTGGGCGGCCGCACAAAAATTCCTGGGCGACCGCACATCTATCTGAAAGGTTTTGTTCTTGCTTGATGACCTTTTTGGGCGACCGCACAGATCGCATTGGGCGGCCGCACAGTCCTCTGAAAGTTTACATTTGTTGTAAGTTGTGATTGAAGAACACGTTTTGGTCCAAATCTTGGGTGTCCTTCTAGTTGACCTTAGTGAACATTGTAGTACACTTAAATGATAGAATTGGGTCCTTTGTGATCAAGTGTGTGTTTGAAATTCATTAATTGTTAATTGGGATTTTGAAGCACCTTTATTGTGTATTGTTGGTTCATTTCATCTTCTTGGTGATTATTTGGCATGATTCCCTACTTTGGAATCCTTTGTTGTTTATCGTGCTAGTATTTTATTACTTAGCCTTTACGTGAAAGTCCAGCTGGTATTTTGTGTGTGTTTGGGCGATGCGAAACATTATGATGGCACGGCCAAGTCCATTGTGATGTTGACCATTGTTTTGCCCCATTATTACCCTCCTCCAGATTGGCCTTGGATGTGAGAAGAGCTAGCTCCTTTGTGTGCATTTTAGCTTTACTTGGAGCATGACTTTGTGGCATGTCTCCCGTCCCTTGTGACACTTCATTTGGTTATTGGTTCCGGTACCGGGGTTTTCCCTTCGGCTTTCATGCTATTATGAAGATGATGATTTGTTGATGATTGAAGCTGCGCAGCGATCCTTTATTTGGATGTTCCGGCTTGGAAAACCTTGGCTATATCCTTTGTTATGTGTTTATTTCCGCTGCTATCTGTTATGTGATAATTGCTATGTGCTATGTGATATTTATGATTGCTTATCGTATATTGCATCGTAGCATGTCATGTAGCTGCATTAATAACTTATTGAGATTTATCTCACCCCCTTTTCTTTTACATTTGTTTTTCCTTAACCCCCCCCCCAGGTGCTAAGGATTAGTCTCGCTGATCACGAGAAAGAGGACGTCGAGTGTGGATCCGTTCTTTTGGGGAAGGTTGATATAGGTTGTTTACATTATGTAAATGTGTAACCGTTTTGGGATAGATGTACCAAACAATGACGTCACTAAGAATTGTACATTTGTATTTTGTTGGGCATAAACTGGTGGAAGTTTATGATAGTTGTAATTGGTTTTTATCAAACTTGATTTTGTAAAACTTTGGATCATTACCCTTTTTGGTATCAAATGGAATTTTTAACTTCAGTATTTCATAGTTTTGGTTTTAAGTTGACGTCCAGATCGCAGTCTCGGGCCCGCGGGGTCCGGGGTCGCGACAGTTGGTATCAGAGCTATGGCATTAGCTCTATGTATAAGTCTAGGTGGATTAGTATGACCTAGGTGGGTAGTAGTGTGCGGAGTGATTAACGGTTGATGTCTTATGCAGGTAATTACTCGCAATGTCTGGAAGAAGAAACAGAGGAGGTACTAGTGGGGCACAGAATCAGAATGAAACAAGGGATGAAGCACGTGCCATGTTCCAAGGCATGTTTGAGGCGGCCATGAAGGCCATACATGATCAAGGTCCGAGGGTAGAACAAGCTCCACCCCGTTATGGATTGGAGCAATTTCTGAAGTTGAAACCGGTTGAATTCAATGGAGAACCCGATGTTCGGAAAGCTGAGTTGTGGATTGAGTCTATGGAGAAGATTTATGATGTATTTGGGTGTTCGGATGAGGACAAGGTCCGGTTTGCGGCTTACAAGCTTGTGGGAGCCGCCGAGCATTGGTGGAAAGGTATTAAAGCTACTTGGGATGATACTCACACGGTGTATGCGTGGGAGTTGTTTGTGCGCAAATTCAAGGAGCATTTTATTCCGGTTGTTGACCAAAACCGAAAGGAGATCGAGCTACTAAACCTAGAGCAAGGTGTGTTGTCTATAGCACAATACTCGGCTAAGTTCATAGAATTAGCCCGGTATTGCGACTATTTGGTGAGGACCGAGGAACAAAAGGCTATGAGATTCATTCGGGGATTGAAGACCTCCATCCGTACTCAACTGATTGCTCAACGGATTGCGACTTTCCAAGATGCCGTGGACCGAGCCTACTTAATAGAGCAAGATATTTGGGAGCATAAAAGGAAGACCGAGGTAGCTAACCCGAGTAAGCAAGGAGCTCAAGGCAAGCCACAACACCGTTCCGATAACCGAGGTAACTTTGGGGGACAATCTCAGTTCCGAGGGCAACCGATCCCAAGGAACCCGGGTACCACTTCCGGGAACCAAGGGAGCCAAATTAGGAGGCTTTGTTCGTATTGTCAAAAGGAAGGTCATTCTGAAGACCGTTGTTGGAAGAAGCAAGGAAGGTGCACCAATTGTGGTCAAATGGGTCACTTTGTAAAAGATTGCCCGAGAGGTAGAGGACAAGCACCCGGGTAGGAGTTGGTACTAATCAGGGTCAGAAAAGCGATGCCGCTGGAAAGCCCAAAGTTCAAGGAAAGGTTTATGCCATGAATCAACAACAAGCGACCGATGATCCATCCGTTATTGGAGGTATTGTTTCTGTGTCTAATGTGAGCGCACGAGCGTTAGTAGATCCAGGATCATCTCATTCATACACTTCTGTGCAATTTGCTTCCATGTTAAATGCTGCATTCGAGTCTTTACCATACGTGCTAGAGGTGTCGACCCCTATAGGAGAATGCTTGATTTCCAATCGAGTCTTTCGTGCTTGTGACGTGGTTATTTGTGGTCGAGTCCTTTGTGCGGATTTGGTAGTTCTTCCTATCCAAGACTTTGATGTCATTTTGGGTATGGATTGGTTGAGCAAGTTTCATGCTTCCGTTGATTGCCGTAATAAAATTGTTACTTTTTCTATTCCCGATGTGCCTAAATTTGTGTTTGAGGCTAGTCTTCTGAGTAGAAAGGTTCGCTTAATTTCTTTTATAAAAGCGAGAAAATTATTGTATAGTGGTTGTGAGGGGTATTTGGCTAGTGTTCTTGATACTAGGAATGAATCCCCTAGTTTGGATAGTGTTCGGGTAGTTCGGGAATTTCCCGATATTTTCTCTACTGAGTATGATATGCCTCCCGATCGTGAGATTGAGTTTTGTATAGATCTTTTGCTGGGTACGGCTCCAATTTCGAAAGCACCTTATAGGTTAGCTCCCGTAGAATTGAAGGAATTAAAGGTTCAGTTGCAAGAGTTGCTTGATCGAGGATTTATCCGCCCTAGTGTTTCCCCGTGGGGAGCACCGGTTTTGTTTGTGCGGAAGAAAGATGGTTCGTTGAGATTGTGCATCGATTATCGGAAGTTGAATCAGGTTACGGTGAAGAACAAGTATCCTCTACCGCACATCGATGATTTATTTGATCAGCTTCAAGGGTCCGTGGTTTTCTCTAAACTTGATTTGAGGAGTGGGTACCATCAGTTGAAGGTTAGATCGGAGGATATTCCGAAGACTGCTTTTCGCACTCGTTATGGTCATTATGAGTTTTTGGTTATGCCGTTTGGGTTGACTAACGCGCCGGCCGTGTTTATGGATTTGATGAACCGAGTTTTCCATCCTTATCTTGACTCGTTCGTGGTAGTCTTCATCGACGACATTCTTGTTTATTCGAAATCTCGAGAGGAGCACGAGCAGCACTTGAGGACAGTTCTATCCGTTCTTGCGAGGGAGAAATTATTTGCGAAGTTCAGTAAATGCGAATTTTGGCTTGAGAAGGTTTCGTTTCTGGGTCATGTTATTTCGAAAGATGGGATTTCTGTGGACCCGTCAAAGATTGAAGCCATAGTGGATTGGAAGAGACCCGAATCAGTGACAGAGATTAGAAGCTTTCTGGGTTTAGCCAGTTATTACCGAAGGTTTATTGAAGGTTCGAGGATTGCTACTCCGATGACTCAGTTGACCCGGAAGAATGTTCCGTTTGTGTGGACCGAGAAATGTGACAAGAGTTTCGAGGAATTGAAGAAAAGGTTGACTACCGCACCGATCTTGACTTTGCTTAATGGGAGCGATGGTCTAGTGATTTACAGTGATGCTTCGAAAGAGGGTTTGGGTTGTGTGTTGATGCAGAATGGGAAAGTAATTGCTTATGCTTCGAGGGAGTTGACCCCTAGTGAACAGAATTACCCGACTCATGATATGGAGTTAGCGGCTATTGTCTTTGCGTTGCACAAATGGAAGCACTATCTTTATGGAGCAAAGTTTGAGATTTTTACGGATCACAAGAGTTTGAAGTACCTTTTCTCTCAGAAGGAATTGAACAACCGACAGCGCCGATGGATGGAATTGTTGAAGGATTATGATTGTACGATTTCTTATCACTCGGGGAAGGAGAATGTGGTAGCCGATGCGATTAGTAGAAAATCTTATGTGGCTTCGATGATGGTCCGTGAATGGAAAATGCTTGAGGATGTTCGAGATTGGTCTCCTCGTGAATCGAGACATGGGGCTATTTTTGCAAATATTAGGGTATCTCCGACCCTAGTTCAGAGAATAAAGGAAGCTCAGAAAGAAGATCCCGAGTTGGTGAAGATAATGGGTAAATTGAAGGAAAAGAACTTCGAGGATTTTTCTGTTAGCTCGAGTGGAGTGTTGACTTTCCGTGGTCGTTTATGTGTTCCGGATGTCGATGGAATTAAACAGAGAGTTCTTGATGAGGGCCACAAATCGAGGTATACTATTCATCCGGGTAGTACGAAGATGTATCAGGATTTAAAGCAACAATTTTGTTGGATTAATATGAAAAGGGAAATAGCCGAGTATGTTTCGAAGTGTTTAACGTGTCAGCAAGTCAAAGCCGAGCATCAGAGACCCGCGGGATTACTTCAGCCGTTAGAGATTCCCGAGTGGAAATGGGAGCATGTGACTATGGATTTCATTACGGGACTTCCTCGTACCCGTAGGAAGTTTGACAGTGTTTGGGTAATAGTGGATAGATTGACTAAGAGTGCCCATTTCTTGGCTATTGACATCAGATATTCGATGGAGAAGCTTGCGACCCTTTACATTGATGAGATCGTTAGATTGCATGGGGTTCCGGTTAGCATTGTGTCAGATCGAGACCCGAGGTTTACTTCTAGATTCTGGAAGGCGTTTCAAGAGGCTTTGGGTACAGATTTGCAATTCAGTACAGCTTTTCATCCTCAGACAGACGGTCAATCCGAGAGGACTATTCAGATTCTTGAGGATATGTTGCGAGCGTGTTCGATAGACTTTTCTGATTCTTGGGATTCGCACCTACCGTTAGTGGAGTTCTCTTACAACAACAATTATCAGGCTAGTATCGAGATGGCACCGTTTGAGGCCTTGTATGGAAGGAAGTGTAGATCGCCTATTTGTTGGGATGAGGTCGGTGAAGCGAAAGTTTTGGGTATTGATTTGCTTCGGGATTCGTTTGAGAAGGTTAGAGTTATCCGGGATAGATTGAAAACAGCCCAGAGTCGACATAAGAGCTACGCAGATAACCGAAGGCGAGATCTTAGTTTTCAGATTGGTGATTTGGTATTCTTGAAAGTGTCTCCGAAGGTGGGTATTCGTAGGTTCGGGAAGAAAGGCAAATTGGCTCCGAGGTTTATTGGTCCGTTTGGGATTTTGGGAAAGGTTGGACTTCTAGCGTATCGTCTTGCATTACCGTCATCTTTGGACCGGTTGCACAACGTGTTCCATGTTTCTATGCTTCGGAAGTATGTTCATGATCCGTCTCACGTGTTACCGAGGATACCGGAGGATATTGAGCCCGATATGACTTATGAGGAACAACCGGTTCGGATCTTAGATTCTAAAGTCCAAGAGTTGAGGAGCAAAAGCATCGCGTTGGTTCGAGTTCTTTGGAGGAACCATAATATCGAGGAGTCGACGTGGGAGCTTCGAGATGAGATAGAGAGGAAATTTCCGTGGCTTTTTGTTTAAGGTGAGTCTCGTTAAAATTCGGGTCGAATTTTCTTTAAGGGGGAGTGAATGTCACGACCCGAAATATAGGCTCTACTTTATTAGTAATTAAATAATTATTATTTAATTATTTGCTTAATTGTTTATTTAAATTATTATTTATTTAAATATTTATGCGTGCATTTTATGTGTTATAACATTTATGCCTAGCATTTTATTTGGGTCTTAATTGTTAGTTGGGAGTGTAGTATTTGTGTGTAGTGTGAGAGAGGGGGCCTAAGTGTAAATGTTTGGAATAATTTCCCTACTCCCTCCCTACTCCTTCTCTTCTCCCTCACTCTTCCCCTTCACCCCACTCCATCTCCCAGCCACTCTCTTCCTCTCTCCTCCATTTGGGTAAGTTTCTCATCCTCCTCCTTGTCTCTTCTTTTTCTTCATCTTCTTCTTGTTATCATTCATTTCTTAAAACGTGAACCTTGTTTAGATCGTCGATAGGATCGCGTAGAACCAAAAAAATCGAATTCCGTCAACTTTCATTATTTTCAAGTAAGTTACTTTTCCCCCATTTTGATGCTAAAATGTTCATATCATGTTTATATGATGTTTGATGTGTTATATTTGAAGTTTGATTGAGTTTTGAATTTATTGGGAATTTATTTTGGGTTTTGATCAAAAATGGTGAAATCTTGAATGTTGGGTTGATTCTTGATTTTGGTTAATTAAATGTTGTTGTATGAGTCTGTTTGGACTTATAAGTTGTTTTGGTACATTAGTATACTAGTCAGAATGTTGGATTTTGGTGGAAATGTGTTTTGGGTATGAAAATGGAAGAACCCATGTTGTTCTTCCCGATTTCCAGTAGTTCAGAACATTGGGCGGCCGCACAAAAATTCCTGGGCGACCGCACATCTATCTGAAAGGTTTTGTTCTTGCTTGATGACCTTTTTGGGCGACCGCACAGATCGCATTGGGCGGCCGCACAGTCCTCTGAAAGTTTACATTTGTTGTAAGTTGTGATTGAAGAACACGTTTTGGTCCAAATCTTGGGTGTCCTTCTAGTTGACCTTAGTGAACATTGTAGTACACTTTAGTGATAGAATTGGGTCCTTTGTGATCAAGTGTGTGTTTGAAATTCATTAATTGTTAATTGGGATTTTGAAGCACCTTTATTGTGTATTGTTGGTTCATTTCATCTTCTTGGTGATTATTTGGCATGATTCCCTACTTTGGAATCCTTTGTTGTTTATCGTGCTAGTATTTTATTACTTAGCCTTTACGTGAAAGTCCAGCTGGTATTTTGTGTGTGTTTGGGCGATGCGAAACATTATGATGGCACGGCCAAGTCCATTGTGATGTTGACCATTGTTTTGCCCCATTATTACCCTCCTCCAGATTGGCCTTGGATGTGAGAAGAGCTAGCTCCTTTGTGTGCATTTTAGCTTTACTTGGAGCATGAATTTGTGGCATGTCTCCCGTCCCTTGTGACACTTCATTTGGTTATTGGTTCCGGTACCAGGGTTTTCTCTTCGGCTTTCATGCTATTATGAAGATGATGATTTGTTGATGATTGAAGCTGCGCAGCGATCCTTTATTTGGATGTTCCGGTTTGGAAAACCTTGGCTATATCCTTTGTTATGTATTTATTTCCGCTGCTATCTGTTATGTGATAATTGCTATGTGCTATGTGATATTTATGATTGCTTATCGTATATTGCATCGTAGCATGTCATGTAGCTGCATTAGTAACTTATTGAGATTTATCTCACCCCCTTTTCTTTTACCTTTGTTTTTCCTTAACCCCCCCCCCCAAGGTGCTATGGATTAGTCTCGCTGATCACGAGAAAGAGGACGTCGAGTGTGGATCCGTTCTTTTGGGGAAGGTTGATATAGGTTGGTTTACATTATGTAACTGTGTAACCGTTTTGGGATAGATGTACCAAACAATGACGTCACTAAGAATTGTACATTTGTATTTTGTTGGGCATAAACTGGTGGAAGTTTATGATAGTTGTAATTGGTTTTTATCAAACTTGATTTTGTAAAACTTTGGATCATTACCCTTTTTGGTATCAAATGGAATTTTTAACTTCAGTATTTCATAGTTTTGGTTTTAAGTCGATGTCCAGATCGCGGTCTCGGGCCCGCAGGGTCCGGGGTCGCGACAAATAGAGGCTGTTTAAATACTTGTGTGACCTATTCCAAATAGGAAACAGGTGTCCAAACCCGCAAGAAAACGGAACAAAGAAAAATTCTGGGCAGAAACCCTAGAGGTCCGCTCGGGTCTTATAGGAGGTCCGCCCGGACCCTCCCAAAGATCCGCCCGAGTCCTTTAGGAGGTCCGCCCGGACCCTCCAGAAAATCCCACTTTCTTGTTTTCTCCCCTAAAGTCCTAAAATCCCTCAAAGGTCCTTCGACCCATAATTCCATTTAAGTCCTTTTAGATTCGTTCTATTGTGTGTGACCCTCTAGGATTATACTAAGTTAGCAATGGGTTCAAACATGAACTCATAAGATATGATTAGGTTCTAGCAAACCGTCATACATACCCAAATAGTATAACTAGATACAAGTTCGAATTCCTTTAGAGCATGTCATAATCCCTTTATCCACGATGTCTTTGAACACAAGTCATGGTCAACAAGTCAAATTGTTTTGTTTAATACTTTTCTCGATCTTGAATATGTTGATAATCCAAATGACATTGATCCAATCAATCCATTTGAATTTGGCCAAACATTTCATCAACATCATTCCTTCGAGGGGCCCAAGCATGACATCTCTCCGAAGAGGGACAAATCCATTTAGCTTATTATTCTTCCCTACGTGAATCCGATTATGCCAATCATACCCTTTATAACTACATGGTTAAAGGTAACGTTTGAATATGTCAAACATAATCTTCATCAAGTGGAAGACTATAATAACTTCATGTCTAAGGATTCAAATGACATAACTAATATGAGATTTATATATGACATTGACCATGACATAAATCTCATACCGCGGGTCATGTCCAGTACCTTGTTCCAAACAAGTACCCATAAATCTAACATGATCATCCCATGATCATTTAGCCTTTATACTAGTGCTTAACAAGCTCTAGGGACAGAGATTATTATAAGAAAACATGAGCAACAATAATAATCTTATTATCTCTTTATCATCATGAATAAAATGATAACTTATACAACGTTTAACAAACGTGCCTAGGGCACCAACACCAACATCCTTATCCGTTAAGAATGAGATCCACCGATGAGTTTTAATTTAAATTTTGACAAATCGGCAAGACATAAAGTCGGCAAGATGTTGTTGATCAGCAAGATATTATCGGCATAATGTTTGTCGGTAAGATAATTGACGCTCTGCTGATTTAATCGGCAGACTAATACAAGTAGCAAAGTCAGCACAATTTTAACCATAATAATCAATCATACCTAGTTCACCTCTGAGGAATTCAAATCTTTTCTGATCTAAGGGTTTCGTCAGTATGTCTGCTCTTTGAAAATCGGTATGAACCTTGAGTAGCACAACATTTCCCTTTTCTACATGTTCCTTCAGAAAGTGGTATTTGATGTCTATGTGCTTGGTTTTGGAGTGCATGACTGGATTGTTTGATATTGAGATAGCAGATTGATTGTCACAGTAAATGGGACAAACTTGAGATGGAACTTCATAGTCAACCAGCTGCTGCTTCATCCAAAGGATCTGTGAACAGCAACTACCGGCAGCTATGTACTCAGCTTCATTAGTTGAAGTGGAAATTGATGCTTGCTTTTTACAAGACCAAGACACCAGCCGATCACCAAGAAATTGGCATGTTCCCCATGTACTTTTTCTGGTCACCCTACACGCTGCAAAGTCTGTATCTGAATAACCTATTAGATTAAAAGATGAATCTCTATCATACCATAATCCAAGGTTAGCAGAACCACATAAATATTTAATAATGCATTTTACAGCCTGCAGATGGTATTCCCTAGGGTCAGCTTGAAACCTGACACATACACAAACGGCAAACATGATATCTGGCCTACTGGCAGTTAGATAGAGGAGTGAGCCAATCATACCTCAGTAGAGTGTCATATCTACCTTCTTACCTGACTCATCCTTATCTAAATGAATGTTAGTGCCCATCGGTGTGCTTTGAGAGTGAGCATTTTCAAAGCCAAATTTCTTAATAAGTTCTTTTGCGTACTTGGCTTGACTGATGAATATTCCTTCGTGGGTTTGTTTGACTTGAAGTCCAAGGAAATATGTTAGTTCACCCATCATGCTCATCTCGAACTTGCTCTTCATTAGCTTCTCAAATCTCTTGCAAAGTGATTCGTTAGTAGAACCAAAAATAATATCATCGACATACATTTGAACAAACAATGAGTGACCCTTATGCTTAGCAACAAATAAAGTAGTATCGATTTTACCTCATGTGAAACCTAAGCCATCACTAAGTAAGAACTTAGAAAGGGTTTCATACCATGCCCTTGGAGCTTGCTTTAAGCCATAGAGAGCTTTCTTCAATCGGTAGACATGATCAGGCTTCTTGGAGTCCTCAAAACCAGGTGGTTGTTCAACGTAAACAAGTTCTTTGAGTTCTCCATTCAAGAAGGCACTTTTCACGTCCATTTGATATAGCTTTAATTCTTTTAAGGAAGCATAGGCTAAGAAAAGTCTTATAGCTTCCAATCTTGCAACCAGAGCAAATGTCTCATCGTAGTCAATCCCTTCTTCTTGTTGGTAGCCTTTAGAAACTAACCTTGCCTTGTTTCTAATAATATTCCCAGATTCATCCAACTTGTTTCTATAGACCCATTTAGTACTAATAACTTGTTGAGAAGTTGGTCTTGGTACCAGCTCCCACATATTACATCTTTCAAACTGATTCAGTTCCTCTTGCATGGCTTTAACCCAACCAGGATCGGAAAGAGCTTCTTCAGTTTTCTTTGGTTCTATGTTGGAAACCATAGCAGATGAGAAGAGACTTTCATCAAATGCCTTGCTAAGGTTCCTTGTTAATCTGGGACCAAAGACATCACCAATCACATTTTCTAATGGATGATCAGGAACTGCTCTAACTTCTCTCGGCACATCATGTCTTACTGATTCTTGTTGCAAAGATTCTATAGGAGGATCAAGATCAGCAAATGGTGGAGGAGAAGAGGAGTTTTGAGTGAGAGGAGGATAAGAGCTTGAAGGGTTAGGTCTTATAACAGAAATTGGTTGAGGGCTAGATCTGTCTTCAGGATGATCAGCAGAGTTTATATCGGCAAATGGATTATGAAAGTTATCGGTATGATCATGTTCTGCCGATGATGAGAAATACTGAGTATCTGCTGGTTCTTCTACTGAGATGACTGGATCAGCAGCTGGTACTTGACCTGCAGGGTTAGAATTACTGGATTCACCTGTCTCATGAGCACTAGAAGCATTAGTACTATTTGGAGCCTTGTCAGACTCTAACAAATCAAATTCATCAAAGGTTACATGAACAGATTCAACAATTTTCAAAAGTTTCTTATTAAAAACTCAAAAGGCCTTACTGTGTTTAGCGTATCCAACAAAGATTCCTTCATCAGCTTTCTCATCAAATTTACTTCTATGCTCCTTACCATTGTAGAGCACATAACATTTGCAACCAAAAATATTGATGAATCCAATGTTTGGAATTCTGCCTCTCCAGAGTTCATAAGGGGTCTTGTTATGGAATTTTCTAATGAGAGATCTGTTCTGAGTGAAGCAGGCGGTGTTGATGGCTTCAGCCCAAAAGTATTTCGGCAGCCTGGCTTAAGCAATCATGGTCTTACCGGCTTCTATAAGAGTTCTGTTCTTTCTCTCAATGACACCATTTTGTTGTGGTGTACCGGCAGCTGAGAAGTTGTGGTCTATACCATGATCATCACAATACTGAGCAATACCATTGTTCTTGAATTCAGTACCGTTGTCTGATCTCATACTGATGATATCGCTTTCTTTATGGGTCTGTAGTAGTCTGAATAACTTAGTAGCAACATTATATGTATCATCCTTGTGACTGAAGGTTTCTACCCAAGTATATCTAGAGAAATCATCTAATACAACCAAGGTGTATCTACTTCCCCCAATACTTGCTGTAGTTGTGGGGCGAAATAGATCCATATGTAGCAGTTGGAGGCACTTAGAAGTTGACATGCAGGGCTTGCTTCGGAAGGATGATTTATGTTGTTTTCCAAGCTGGCAGGCCTTGCATTTCTTTGCTTGATCAGCAGACACTTGAGGCAGACCGGTAACTAGATTTTAACCGGCAAGCTTAGATAGATATTTGAAGTTCAAGTGACTGAGTCTCTTGTGCCATAGCCATGAGTTCTCACTGATGTTCTTAGCTACAAAACAAACATTAGCAACACCAGTAATAGCACTTAAGTCTACTGCATAAATGTTACCTTTTCTTTTGGCAGTGAGAAGGGTTTCATTGGAAGCAATGTCTTTCACATAGCAACTGGAAGTAGTAAATACACATTACATCCCTTTATCACAGAATTGTGATATATACAGAAGGTTGTGTTTCAAGCCATCTACTAGAGAGACCTTCTGTACAGTTACTGCACCTCTCTTGATGGTACCTACGCCGATGATTTTTCCTTTGGCATTATCACTGAAAACCATTGGGGGACCTGATGCTTCTGAGATATCAGCTAGTAGATCTGCAAATCATGTCATGTGTCTTGAACAACCACTATCTAGAATCCACAAATCCTTGCTTGCACCAGTTGAGGCCATGAAGCATTCCTGAAATAAAATGGTATGCTTATGGTCCCCCTTATTCTTGGGTCTGAGGGTTAGTTCCTCTTTGGCAACCACATCTGGCCACCACTTGAGGATGTAGCCTCAGTGGGTCCAGATAGGTGCTTCAAGAGGCATTCATGAGCCTTGTGACCATAATCCAAACAATTAGAATATCTCACTTGACTGATAGGCTGTGGAGTCGGTAGAACATCATTCTGTTTAGTCAGTGCATCGGCAGAGCTAGAGAATTGAGCAGGCACAAACTTAGTAGGTTTGAAGGTGCTATTGTTGCCTTTCTTCCCATTCTGTTTACCTTTGACAGTTACCTTTTTAGGTACTTATCCATCGGCAGCAGAGGTGGTTACACCGGCAGCACTTGCTCTGCTGATGTATTCACCAAGAATACCGTTATCGGCAGACTCAGTATCAGCAACCTTAACATATCTTTGTTTATGCTTATCATTCCTTTTGTTCTGGTTCATAGGATACTTCATAGCCACAGCACTGTATATTGGCTTAGCATCCTTATGCACTGAGTTAACATGACTACATTCAACTTTCTCATCCTTTTTCTCGGTCGCACAAGTTTCAGTAGAGCTACTGCTGCTGGAATCAAATCCTAACCCAGATTGGTCCTTATACGACATTTGGGTCTGTAGGATTGTTCAACAGCAACTCTAGATTTTTGTAAGAATCAATAGTCCTTGAGAGATAATCGTTCCTTTTCACAAGATCTTCGATCTGAGCTATCAATACTGCCACTTGGCTTTTGAGATCCAGGTTTTCTTTCTTTAGAGGAAAAGACTCAAGCTCATATCCTTTGAGAACTTTAAGTTCAGACATAAGCAAGTCATTCTCTGCAGAAATTCTATTGAAATCAGCATCCATCACTTTATGAATGCTACTCAGCTTCTCATGATCATTAAAAAGTTTATCCATTGTCTCTACCATTTCAGCTTTAGATATTTCAGGAAAGGAATCTGCTAAAATTTTGGTGGTAGATAGAATAGGTTTGGGAGAGAAGTCAAGTAGAGAAGAGATGGGTTTAGATAAGCTTTTGGCAATGCTAGGATGTTCAGTGAATGAGAATTTTTTGGTCATCGGTAAGGATTTAGGTTTGGTGACAGTGAATTGAGGGAGTTACACTGCCCATAGAGTGAGATTCCCACTTGATGAACTTTGTATCCATTAGGGTTTTCTGCTTTGACACTTATTTCTATGAAGTGTGGTTGAGGTTTTCCAGCAGTTTCTTCTCTGATTGGAGTTCTTGGAGGAGATGGATCTCGGTAGACTAGAGTCGGAAATGATGATATATCGGCATCTTCCAGGTCTAGAGCAACAAAGCTTACATCAGCATCTTCATCTTCATCGGCATCTTCGTCTGAGTCAGTCTCACACTAAACCGGCAAGACCTTTTCTGTGCTTTCATCGGCAATAAAGCTTTGAGACTTGGGATGTCTCTTGCTGAATGATTTCTTTATGTACTCATATTTTGGTTGAGGACATTTGGAAGCAAAGTGACCAGGTTTCCTGCAGTTAAAACAGACCAAGTCACCTTTGTTGTTCTTTCCGTCGGTAGCACTGGTGGAGGGTTTGTTGTAGCTTGCTGGTTTTTGAAATGGTGATGTGAATGACTTTTGTTGATGGTAATTTCCTTTCTGCATCTTTTTGAAGTCTTTAAACCTTTTGTAGTTTCTGGCGAAGGCGGCGAATTCATCTTCCTCCATAGGTTTGTCAGTGTTTACTTCTGGGTTTTTGGAGCTGCGGGGTGTTTGATGGGAATCTATAGGAGGGAATTTATTTGAAGGGAAGGATACCTGAGACTGAGCTGATAGAGACAAGTTTTTGAAATTTTTATCGAGAACGTTAAGTTTTTGCAGTTCTCTCTCATACAAGAATAGACTAGATACAAGATTCTGAATAGAAGTCTTGTTTAAGTCTCTAACCTCTCTAACAGCAGTGACCTTGGTATGATACTCATTTCCCAAAGAACTTAGAAAACGAATATTTAGGTCTTTCATGGTATAAATCTTTCCTAATGAAGCACATAAATTACTTACCTCGCAGAATCTGTCGTAGGCACTCCTGAGAGATTCACCATCTTGTTTCTTGAAGGATTCAAACTCAGCAATGCAGTCGTAGAGTCTGTTGTCCTTCACCTGCTCATCTCCTTCAAAGTATGCAAGGAGTTTGTTACAACATTCTTGAGCCGTGGAGCACAAGTCAATGATTTTGTATTGCTTGTCATCCAAACCACAAGAGATAATGTGGCATGCTTTTCCATCTAAGGCAGCTGAAAGTTTTTCGTCATCGGTCCATTCCTCTCTGGGTTTTTCAACCAGAGTTTCCTCAATCTGAACATGGGTTTCTTGTTCAGTGTCACGATCAGCATGTTATATCAGCGGAGTGGAGGGAATAGGTCTATAGGTGGTTAAGACTTTTAAAGGAATGATTGGACCACCTTCTATGACCTTCATCAACCAATCATCGATTGAGTTCATATACTTTATCATACGAGATTTCCAGACACCAAACTCGTTGACATTCAACAACAGAATGGTAGTGATGTTGAATGACTGCATGATTTTTCCTGCCATGGTATCGGCAAACAAGCTGCAAAGCTTGAAAATTTCTTTCAAAATTCCAAGCTCTGATACCAATTATTAGGCCCAATTGGTAGGAAAATAGGCTAGAGGGGGGTGAATAGCCTTTTTAAAACTTTTACAAAGAAACACTTTTATAAATATAAAGTCATTTATCAGTTTGCAAACTATTATCAGTAAGCGCAGCGGAGAAGATATGACTTAGTTTGACTCACACAAAACAGTTTATAAAAAGGTTTTGAGAGCTTGGTTTAACATAAAGTGATTTCACAAAGTTCAATGCAGTTTCAAGAGATTGGTAAATAGAAATTTCAATGAATCAGTAAGAACAAGTACGATCTGCCGGTGATAGAGTTCCAACCGGCAAAGACAAAATAAGTAACAGGGGACACAAGAATTTGGAGAGGTTCACAGTGTAAATACTGCTACGTCCTCTACCAAGTTTGGTCAGAACTGGGATTTGGGTTAAGAGCACTATTAGATATCTCTAGTCTATTATAAGCACGGCTTTGCCGGAAACAAAGACTAAATTCTAGACATCACTAATGGTTCGTAATACATATCTGACCAAGTGTTTTTGAGCGGCAAGTCCAAGAGAACTTATCTCACTCAGGTGGGTGTGTGAATAACTCAAACAACGTATTCCTTAAATGATCTAGTTCGGGAATACTGACATTTGTTGATGAGTTTGTGCACAAGTGTATGTCCTAATAAATGTCTAGTGATTATCTGGACAGAATGTGTTGAGCTTCAATGAATACTCAAAACATTCAACTCTCTTCAATGCTCTAAAATAACCAACCTTCTTCAATGCACTAAGTCCTCTATTTATAGGGGGAGTAAATGACTTTAGTCTTGAGGAAGAAGGCATGCAAATTTGAATTTCCAGCTGGGTGGTTGAGGAGCATTAAATGCGGTATCTTTAGCATTAATGGCGAAGATATGGAGTACACGCATGCTTGCAAAAGTCTGATGGGTAAAGACCCCTTTGTCTCAACCGGTTACCTACAAAAAGCAAGTAGAGATAGAGTAGAGCTAAAAATAGCTCGGTGTCAGACGGCGCAGTGATTATGACAGAGTAGATTGACAACTTTCTAATAAGATAGTACAGAAAGGACAGAGACAATCAGTAAGTTGACTTTGAGATAGAACGATGAAACCTGACTGTCAGTAAGGATCAGATTGTCCTTGCTGATTGTTTATGTCGTCGGCAACATGAGTACTAAGTTGATCGGCAAGTTGAATTCTGGTCTGCTGATTTGCTTCCTTTGGATGGCTTGCCTTGATTAAAGAGTTGTAATACACCTGTGCTAGTCACAAAGAATCCTAAGGGAACCTAGAAAGGTTCTAATGAAAATTTGGGGATCCTAAGTGTTCAACATGATTGGGGTTAAGCAATTCTAGGTCTAGGACATATATTCGAATAACAATGTGCCTCTAAAGTATGCTGAAGAATCCTGAGAAATGGAGTATCTCTTTCCATGTCCTCTAATGATTGTTCCCCCGCACAAGGACGAATCCGTTTTGCTTTTCTTAACAAATGATGATTCCTTAGGGGATATGTGACTCAACAACGAGAGTTTGTTTTGCTACGCTCGACATTTAATGAGCCCTAGGGACTATGCCCAAGAAAAATGTGTGGGACGATCTTCAAAGTTTTACGAATGTCGAAAAGCCTTCTTGTCATGCGTGCTTGTGCCTGTTCCTCCAATCAAGGATAGGCCTTTCTTGCTTTACATACAATCAATGATGGCATTCTATGGGCTAGACTCAAGTTTGAAAGGCTCCCTCAGCAAAAATGCAATTCGCTTCACCTCCCCCAACGATGGCCCTAGAAAAGTCATATGGGGCATTGCAAGCTTCCTCAATTAGTTTGGCACTGAAGGTCTCAAGGGGCTTCACAATCTATAATCTCTTGGGCTACGACGTTACAGTAACCCAAGCAAAGGGCAATATTAGGACTTCGCAATTGACAATCTTTTGGGGAGTGATACTTGAGCAATATAATTTAGGAGTAGTCTTATGGCTTCATGAAAGAGATCAAGCTTCAAGGGTCTCTTAACACTTCACGTCAAAGGTATCTTGGTTTTAAATGAGGGCTCCGATGTTATGAATGAATTTGATGATTCTTGCTATTTTTTGACTTACGACGAGATTATGAAGTAAGTCTTAGAGAAAAGGAAAAGGATTCAAGGAAATGCCAATATGCTAACTCGATAAACAAAGTTATGGCCAATCCCAATGTTTCTGCAATTCAGCACCCCCTTTTCCAAGATCAAAAGCAAAAAGTGTGGCTCAGACAAAGTTGCACCCAAGCACAAGTTGCATCCGAAGATCCGTTATTAGTTCAACACAAGAAGACTCAAGAAAACATACCTATTTGGGACCTTATCACGCCAAGACATTATCATCTGCAACAACACCACGATCTCTCCCAAGACATTTTTCGAAGACTTTGCTACATTTTCAACATGGAACTTCCGCCATTTGGGCACCGACCACAATAAAGCCATTCATCTCCCCAATAAGAGTAAGAAGGAGATCACTTTCAGGAGCTCTACCCAATGGTGCATCCGCTCACAATACAATACCAAGCCGACTCTAAGATATTTATGGGGATTTACATCGAAAGGTCTTCACATCCCACCATCTTGAAGCTCGCAAACAACAAGTACATGACATTTAGGGCTTAGAAATCTATCGAAGCTTGGTATCAATAATCTCCTCTTGGGGCTTGCTCACGTCAACAACAAAAGGAAATTTATTTGAATGGGCCAAGAACTGATTTATTTTTGGGCTATGCAAGTCACTCAAAGTTTGGCATCAAAGGCGTTCTAGGGGATTTATGGTCAACAACCCCTTGGTATCTCGGCATCAAAAGTCTTTGGAAGCCCCATAATCGACAAATCTCTGGGGCTAGACATCACGCTTCGTTGGGCACAACAGAAACAACAGAATTCAAGCGAGACAATCCAGACTTCAATCGAACATGACTTGATTTTGGGTTGGCTTTACAAACACACAATGTTTCACCCACGAACTAAAAAGAAAAAAAAAGACTTTTCTCACATGCGTACATATTATTTTCTCACATGCGTACATATTCTTTTTATTTTCATTGTCTCCTTACTTGCGTAAAAGTATGTGCTTCATTTTCCTTTTCTCCTAGCTTCTTCCCCAAAATTTTCCATCACACTTGAACTACGCTGGTCTGATTCCCTTCAAGGGATATGTAGGCAGCCTTTGGCACGATCAACCCATCATCAAGAATATAATCCCACTGATACTCCATCAAAGCCAAAAGCAACTCATCATCATCAAGAGTGCAACATTTTCCATCAAAGTCACAAACATCAGAAATCCATCTTGAATCAAGCGGTAATGGTAAGTGAAGGTATTCATACATCCAAAACATTCCCCAAAATCACACTGCGCACAAAAGCAATTTCTCCATTCTGATCTCTTATGCAAATCTGCTTTCAAATCACATTTCACACCACAAGCATAATTTCTCTCACAATTTCCATTTCACATCTCATACACTTCACAAGCACATATATCTGCAAAGCACACACATAACAGGTAAAGGAGTGAGTCTCTTGGCATCCGATACCACCACAACAAATATAATCGCAATTGTATTCCGGGGGTTCATCTCCAGGTGAGACATCAAAGGACTGGGCCCGAAGAGTCAGCCCCAAGTGAGTCATAAAACACTACACTACATACAGGGGGTTCGTCTCCAAGTGAGACATCAAAGGACTTCACCCGAAGAGTCAGCCTCAAATGAGGCATAAAAGACTACACTACATGCAGGGGGTTCGTTTCCAGGTGAGACATCAAAGGACTACGCCCGAAGAGTCATCCCCAAGTGAGGCATAAAAGACTACACCATATACAAGGGGTTCATTTCCAGGTGAGACATCAAAGGACTGCGCCCGAAGAGTCAGCCCCAAGTTAGGCATCAAAGACTGCAAAAGTCCGATAATTGGACTCTAAACTTTTGCCACGGTGGGCCGTCTCATATCACCATAACTCTTCCACCAGCAAAAGTCGCTCACACAGAGAGCGAATTCCTATCATTTGTAATTTCAAATTCCTGCTTTTATTAAGTCTTTGATTTCTTTTCTTTCTCTTTTCTTTGTCGATGTCCTCGGCGGTTGTCTTTGTTTCGTCGACGCGTTTGCTTCACAATCCACATCACCGAGGGGCTCTGTAGACACCCCGCCTTGGACCTCTCGTACCCTGATTGCATACATAGTATTTTTATTTAACTTATTTTCGTTAATTTCTGTTACTTCGGTTAAGTTCCTAACTAATTCTGTTAGTTTTGGACCGAACTGCATAACAGAGTTAACTTTAAAGTCTTTTCTGTCATTTTGTCCTTTTTCACCCGCGGGCGCCTCTGGCATTGCCTACGGGATTCACGTGCCTCTTGCGGCCGAAGCAGGAAGCGCGTGCCTCTCATTATGGCTGTTACGTATTGCAGTATTTTCCCTCCATTTTCTTGATCACAAAGACCTCTTTTTACATCCAAGTTTCCCCCCCCCCCTTATTCTATAACTCCCAATCCCACATCTCTAGCTTTTTCTTTAAACAAAATATTTCTTTTTATTATTATTTGATTTTCTCTTTATTATTTAATTTCTTTCTATATTTCTATTGGTTGAAAGACCATATTTTCCTCTATTTTTCACCTAAAAATACCTCTTCTTTTTACCTTAGAAAAGGACTTGAAATTTCTTCACAACTACACTATACACAATTCTCTCAAGAATTATCTTTACAAGAATTCTCCCAACAATTCAAGCACCAAAACTCTACACAAAGTCTTTTCAAGTCAAATTTCAAGTCTTCTTTCTCCTTCTAAAAGATACAATTTTTCTTCTTTTATTTTATGTCTTTTTAATGTACGCAATCCCCATCAAATGGGGCATGACTAAATGACCACTTTACTACATTAAAGTTGGTTAAGGTTATCTCCCTATATTTCAATCTTTACTTCAAATTATTATTCATCTCTTATGTAATTGTTTAGTATAATTGTTACATGTAACTCTTAGCACAAATCAATATATAAAAGAATTCATCTTTTTCTCTATTACAATTCCCCTTTTCCCTTAGATGTAGTTGTTAGCACTATTAATAAATTGAAGGACTTTTTACATTAGAACAACTTTAGTAGCAAGGCCCGCGTAAGCGGGGCGGAGTGGGTGTTTAAGTACTTCCCACTCCGTCACCTAACCCCCGAACCCTTCTCTCCCGAATCTTTGGTATCGTAACATTAATTAGGCTATTCTTAGGTTTTTCTTATGTTCCCTTAATAACGTAGGTGGCGACTCTAACAATTAAAACCAATTGGACATCCTAGGATCCTTCCATCGCTCTAGCTAAGTAGTGAGGCTCTCCCCAGGTATCTACAGGTGCTGACCGACATCCGTCCTCGGATTAGGACCCGGGTTTATAAGGTATGTAGTACAACTAGTCTACATGCGTGCACGTGTGTGAGAGTCAAGTTCTAGGTGTCAAGGGTGAAAATAGAGAGTTTTTTTTTGGAAAACAAAACAAAAACATGCAATGGCCGGGCCAAGTGGCTGCCTAGGTTTCCCTCTTGTGGAGGAACTCAGGCCTTCGTAGTTCACACATAAAGCATAACATATAAGCATAGAAATTTCAAGTTTACAAATACTCCTGCAAAACAAAGGTTAGCTTTATGATATATGGGGAGTTTCTTTGTCGTTAGGAAGGTCCTAAGACTCAGAAACAGGGGGGAGGACAAGTCTGGAACTCTATTTGCGTGTTTGAACCAGACAGAAATCTCTTTTTCAAACCAGAAGAACCAGACTGCCAGACAGAAAGGAGATGTCCCGTACGAGACATCAATGCCTCGTATGAGCTATCCCCTTCTGGGAGCAGAAACTGTACAGAATTTGCAGAATTTTCAGAACGATGATGATTTTTTCAACACAAGTCTAACCCTCTTAGATTGATTCATCCCCAGCGGAGTCTCCACTGTGAGCGCGCACCCTTTTGCATTGTCGTTGGATTTGTTTTGATGTAAGGACTTGATTGTTGCTGGATTTTGTTGTGAGTCGCCACCATGTTTAATGGAACATGGACCGTGAGATCTTGGATTCGGGGGTTAAGTTATGGACTGGGAAGGTCAAGGAGCACCCAATCCACCCAATCTAAGATTGGTCTTGCTACAAAAACATCATCATCATCTTGAAATTATGCAAATTATGTACAAAGAGAGCCAAATAAATAATTTCTTATTTATTTGGAATGTCGGATCATGTGTTTCGAGACCATCTCCATGAATTGGAAAGGCTCTAGGCTGATCCTTTTAATAGAATTATACCACTTCAAAGCAAAGAAGGAGATGAGAAGAGAGAAAACAAAGGAATTTACCTAAGCGTTCTTCAAGAATCCTATGGATGGCCTTGACAAAAAGGCCTTGATGATCCAAAAGCTTGACTTGGATTCTCTTATGACTTGGTCAATTTCGTGGGTTGCCTCTGTAAGGCTGATACGAGAGTGTTTTGAGTGATTAGGAGTTGTTAGGAACGTTCGGTAAAGAGTGATTGATCGATTAGGGATTTTAGTTCAAGAAACCCCTATTTTTATATGATTTCTTGACTTAGGGACCAAGCCAAGGGGTTGTTTATGGATGGGAATCAAAGACTCGATTCCCAAGGAGTTGTTTTTGGACTCTCAGGTCGTCCTTCCTTTTTTCCCGGATTATGGAGTGTTTGCCAAGAAACGAGGTTGAGTTCGATAAGGAAACTGCTGAAAAACTCGTCTGTCAAGTGGGATGTCTTGTACAAGATATTAGATGTCTCGTACAAGCCAACTCGTGCAGGAATCACAATTTTGCCCTTTTCCTAAGTTTTAATGTTCATTTTGGCCCCTAACTAACGAAGTCAGTCAGAAACTTAACGAAGCATGTCAAACTTAACGAGTTTTGACCCAAATCAAAGGTGAGACATAGAAGTAGTGTAATTATGTTTGTGTGTTCAAAATGGGGTGTCTACATTTATCCATTAAACTCATGTTAGCTCTTCATAAGTGCTAGGGATAATGATTATTACAATAAACATGCAAAAGATAGAATAATCGGGTTTGTTATCTCTATAACAATGAAGCTATGATGTAACGTATAGGCCTTTCTCAAGGGCCTAGGGAATAATATCCAACAATCTCCCACTTTCACTAGTCTCAATCAACGTGTATCCAATACCAATTGAGCAAGTTGTAATCTCCATCATTATTGCAAGCAAGCTTATGTAAGATGATTATGCTTGTTATCATCATATGGTATTTTGCATATTTTGACATCTCTCATCTTTGACGATTTCTCGAATAAGATAGAAACGTCCGAGTATATGTTTAGATAAGATATTAGTCCCTTGACTTGTGCAATAACGATTATTGTCACAATGAAGGTCCATTATATTAGTGATACTAGAAACAATTTCTAGTTTACTAATTAGTCTCTTGATCCAAACCTTTTCTAGTTGTATCCCATGCTACTAGATACTAAACCTTTTTAGATAGTAATGGTGTATTTAGAACTCTTCTAACACCATTATTAAACATAAACATGTATTCATACTGCGATAATTAACTTTGTTGGTTTATAAGAATGCATCTTTGTAACAATTACAAGATCGTATTATATTCCATCAAAGATTAAGAATGCATCCTTTAGTTCTTTTCAAGTACATGAGGATGTTTATTATCTAGTGAATTTCACTAGGATCTGATTGGTATCATCTCATCATACTTTAAGTATATAAGACATCCGGTCTTAATACATTAATATGGTTTACATCATAGATCCAATTGCCGAAGCATATGAAATTCTAATCATGTACTCTTGCTCATTACTCTTCCAATAAGAATAAATCTTGTCAAGAGTGATCCCATTAGACATTTGAAAGTAACCTCTCTAAGAGTCTTGCATAGTGAACTTTTCACTACTTTGTCTATATTAGTACTTTGATTTCAACCAATCAACCTTTTAGATTTATCTCCATAAATCAGTCCAGGGATATATGAAGCTTTATCCAAGTCTTTCATTTAAAACTCTTTCAAAATGAATTATATGTCAACCGTATATATATAAGACTAGGATTGTTATCAAGCTCCCACTAAATTTATTGTAATCACAAGTTTCATCTTTGATGCATTCAAACTATTTGAACACTACATCAAAATGAATATTTCACTCCAAGTAGTTTGCTTCAATCTATCTCATGGATTTCTGTAACTTGCATATTTTCTTAGAATTTTATGAATTAACAAAACTTTTAGGTTGTATCAAAGACATCCTAAAGTATGTTCCTGTTAAGGAATGTTGTTTTGACATCCATTTTTCATATTTCATATTCACAATATAAGGTCGTGACAATTAGAATTTTAATATCCTTAAGCATGACTATAGGTGCCAAAGTTTCATCATAATAGATATTATGAATTAACTTTACTCAATTAGTCGTTCTTTATCAATATGTACCTTGCGATCCATGTTCGTTTTCTCTAAGAAAACTCATTTTCTATCCTATGGTTTTAAGCCTTAGGATAGAAGAATCAAGTTCGAAACTTGATTATCTTACATGGATTACACTTTTAGATTTCATGACTCCAAGTCATTGATCTAAATCCAGAGTGGTCATTGCATCTTGATAGGTAATAGGTCAATCATTCTCAATGATATCTTTCTTATTACTTTCTATTACGACAAATCAATATTTCTTATTATAGATAGTATCCTATCATATATGCAAATAACTTGTGTATACTTGAACGAATTTCAACAACTCCTTGTGTAACTTTGTTCAACTTCCATCTTAGGTTCTATGTCATTTTCTGGGTCTCGAACTCTTCGAGATACATTTTACTCCCACTAGTTCTTTAGAGATAAACGATTTATCTAGAAAGTTCTATTTAGAGTAACAAACGATTTATACTCTAAAGGGCGTAAAATTAATATCATTAAGATATCCCATGAAAATACATTAACTAGATTTATGTTGATTTTGTCCAAGACAATACTTTTCGCAAAAGTGTCACATGACAAATCTTTATAAAAGACAAACTAGGTTTTTTTTCATTCCATATCTAATATGGTATATGTCGAA
This sequence comes from Campanula takesimana, assembly GCA_026119855.1. NCBI lineage: Eukaryota > Viridiplantae > Streptophyta > Magnoliopsida > Asterales > Campanulaceae > Campanula > Campanula takesimana. Next base: position 2,719,896 of record JAOWBW010000030.1, read on the forward strand.
CCTCCTTATATGAAACTCAAATTAGTGTAAGCGCAGCTGGTTCCGGCACATAATCCAGAAGGTTAACTAAAGACCAATTTGACTTATCATGAGGCGAAAAACTGTATTTTACAGACAATCTGTAAACTTCTGGAACAGGGTCCGTACGACTGCTAGGCAGGCGTACACCTCCAAGCAATCCGTACAGTTGCTGTTTCCAGATCACATTTTTTTGCAGATTTTCTGCAGAATTCTCATTAAGTCTAAGGCTCGAATATTTATTATAATGATCAGATCGGAGTGCATCAATAATTTTGCCATGAGGTATCGAAATCCTTTCTTAGCATTGTTACTTTAATGAACTACATACATCAATATGTATTAGTCCAAAAGAGTATTTTCCTTTTACTACTAATTAGTAAGAGGTGTCTCTGATCAATTTCTAAGATTCACATATATCACATGATTTGAAATCATGTGAATTTAAAAGTCCGTCCCATGGAATTTTAGATATGTGTTTCTTATCATTTGATCGAGACCTTAATGCTATAAGAATGTAATCCTTACATCCTTAGATTTAGATTTCTATTATTTATGTTATACTTATTACTAGTGTTCACTATAATAGTTAACTATTATAGTATCTATTACTATTATTAGTAGTTAACTAATAGTTAACTATTAATAGTAACTATTACTATTATAAGTAATAGTTAACTATAATATTAACTATTACTATTTTAAGTATTGGTTATTATAATAGTTAACTATAATAGTTACCCTATATAGTAACTAATATTATTAGCTAATATTATTAGCTAATAGGAAAAAAAAATGAAAAGTCACTTATTAATTAGTAAGGTGATGAGGTGGCTTCACCAAAAGCTAGATTTAGCCAACACTTGCCCACGTAGCGACTCCGTAGTTCTCCGCGTCGAATTTTAATATATATAGATTTTGTTCTTCCAAGATAAGGATATAAAGTCTCATTGTATGATTAGCAATGCAATAAAGCAAATCATTTTTAATGGAGCACTTCCTTATTCAAAATAATTAATATCCATTATCTTCTAATGAAGAAACCAAAATAATATTTCTACTTAAAGTAGGAACATAATACCATTTGTTCAAAACAAACATGAGCCTACTTCGTAAAGACACTTCACAAGTCCCTATGATTAATGTTGCAACCTTTTCATCATTATCAACACATAGGTTAATCTTCGCCTTTCTTAAGTAGTCATTCTATTTCTCAAGTCTTACACATTTATACAAATGTGTGATCTATATCCGCTATCCAATACCCAAGAACTTGGATGTAGAAGGATTTAAGTTTTATAACATAAACACTTGAAGTGATAGTCTCACTATCCTTCCTTTTGATCTTCTAATTCAAATTGTAATTTCTCCAATGGTCAATCTTATTGCCTGGTAGCAACTACATCCTTTGAATTTTAGGTTTAGCCATAAATATTTTCTTTAGGCTTGACAACTATTGTCTTGCCTTTATCTTAAATCCTTTTTTTTTCTTTAACCTTAGAGTTTGAGAAGATTTCCATTTGATATTAAGACTTAGCATTTTAAACATCAAATGTCTCTTATGAATTAATATCAAATACATTGTCAGTTCCAAACTAACTTGATAACAAACCTTTTGAGGTGATCAATATGTCTCTTTATGTTCTAAAAATGAGAACTTATTGATATACCTTTCCGTCATCATATGAATGTTAGGCTTTAATCAATCTTAAACTATTCTTGCCTCTCTTGCTTGTAGGAACGTTTCCTACGTGATTGCTTAACTCATAAGCATCCATGTATTTCAGATACTTCTAAAGTTCTAAACATATGGTAGCAAGTCATAAGACAATTGACATCTATAGAATCATCCACATGTTTTTAATTAATGTCTTTATCCATCCTTAAGGCATTAGGTTCCTTAGGAATAGGATTCATAAAGAATTCATAACTTCCGATCTTGCTTTAGAACAATTCTTAAGCTCATGACTAAGTAAAAGAAGTTAATCTTATTCTCTTTAAGTGGGGTCTATCGCAGTAATTAAACATGATTATAGTTTTAAGACATTCTACAAAATATGCAAATAAATATACACCTATATTTCATACCGTTATCATTTAGAGATATTTAATGTATTTCATAAATACTTCCACTAAATTATACACCTTCAAATACAATAATTGTATAATATAATTTATGTGGGCTAAGCTCCAACTTTAATTTAATTTTAAGTCCACTTTGCGATACTGCTCAAAATTAAATTAATTAGGTATTCCTTATCAATCATATCATATATGACTCTTAGATCCTTCATGTGATTCTTTCGACATTTAATGTCACAAACATGTTTTAATCCAATCTTGTGCCTTAGGCCCAAAACTTAATCTTTTGATAGCCTAATTAAGTCAAACCACTTTAAACGTATAGGAACCACTCTTTCACTCATCATGCTCATATAAGGATAGAATTAATGCACCTCGCTTTGGCAGAGCCCACGTAAAACTACCCGTATACTCACATGTGTTTTAATCGTGGGTTGGCACATGACTTAAAAATTGTGAAGGTTTATTTACATAGAGACATGCATCATATATTTAATTATGTCAAACATAATATAATATAGTCTTTGCATAAACGATGTCAACCAACCAAATTAATTAACATAAGCAAAATGTTGTGATTTATTTATGTAGCAAAATTATGGGGATCTAAATTCTCTGTAAACAATTTACAGATTGGATGTTTCATCCATATGTCCAGAAACAAGGCCTAACACTGCCATTGGCCAATACAATGAATCAATTCAAATTTAGTTTCCTTCTTTGCAAAAAAATTGTACTTCATTTATAGGGATAAATTTTGAAACTTTTTGAATCCGCAGAACAACTATAAATTGAGAGCATAAAACGTACGGCCGAAACTAACCCATAAGGCAACCACAATTTCGTACTAAAATCAAGAAACCAAGAGAATCTTCCATACGACCGAAACTAAGTCTATGAGGCAACCACAATTCCGTATGGAACAATAACTTGTTTCAAGATCCTTTATTGTCTCATTTCAATTTATAGACTACAGTAATCCTGAACTCTTCAGAATTCTGATTTCTGGGATTTTCTGGATTAAATCATATTTTAGGAAACACGGTTTCGAAAACCTGCCATCTGAAACCAGATTCAATTCCTGATTCGAATTCTGTAAAGGATTTACAGAACAATCAGAAAACTAGAAAACAAAACAAATCTGCCCAGGAAACCTTAGGGTGCCGTACGACTCTTTAAGAGGCGTATGCCTCCTTGGGCGCCATACGGTGCCTTATTCCAGATTTCCAGATTTCCAGAATTTTTAAATTCGATCAATTCCATTATCGTGTTCATGCATTAATCAGATTAAACCAACACGAATTTACAGATTACCAATTTAAATAGATCTAATCAATATTATAAATAAACAATTTATTACATATACAAATTAGATCTAAATTATCAATACATATAATCAAATTATTTATTGATAACCCTAACATGTAATTATTCATATGGTATGACTATTATGAGATTTAATTATGACAATTGACCATGATATAAATCTCATAACGGGTCTATCAAGTACATTATTCTCCAACAAGTAACCACAAGTTTAATCCGCATCCTATACACTATAATCATCATATGACTATCCATTAAACTCATGGTATCTCTTCATAAGTGCAAAGGACAATGATTATTATAATAAGCATGCAAAAGATATAATAATCAGGTTTGTTATCTCTATAACAATGAAGCTACGATGTAACGCATAGGCATTTCTCAAGGGCCTAGAGCATAATATCCAACATAGGTATAACCCAAGTGTGGCCAAAGCTAATGTTGTGGAGCACAGTCAAAGCTCTAAAGGCAAAGGCTATGGCAATGGTAAAGGAAAGACTGTGTCAACTGCGAAACAGTCCCATTTGGGACCAAGAGGTGGTGTTTCCAAGAAGAAGTTCATGGGAACGTGCTACAATTGTGGTGGGGAAGGCCACAAGGCTGCTACTTGTAAGATGCCTAAGAAAGCTCGTGAGGAAAACATGGTGGAAAAAATCTCTATGGATGTTTCTGAGATGCACCTTGCGGCGGTAATATCCGTGTTGAATTTGGTGGGTTCAAATCCAAACCAATGGTGGTTTGATACCGGGGCTACTAGACATGTGTGTTCCAACAAGGACATGTTTAGTAATTTTAAAGCTATTAAAAGCGGTGAAAATCTGTTTATGGGGAATTCGGCTACTTCTGACATTAAAGGTCAAGGGAAAGTAGTTTTAAAGATGACTTCTGGAAAGGAATTGACTCTCAACAACGTGCTTTATGTTCATAAAATCCGAAAGAACTTGGTGTCCGGTTCGCTTTTGAACAAGCACGGATTTTGTATTGTGTTTGAGTCTCATGTGGTCACTTTATCCAAGAATGGGATGTTTTTGGGAAAAGGTTATGTAACGGATGGGTTGTTTAAACTCAGTGTAATGGTTGTTAAGCCAAAGGATAATGAAATGAATAATTCTTCCGTTTACTTGCTTGGGTCTTCCAATTTGTGGCATGGTAGACTAGGACATGTTAATTATGATACTTTGCGTAGATTAATTAACTTTAATTGTATCCCAACGTTTAAAAGTTGATTGCAAACATAAGTGTGAAACTTGTGTAGAAGCTAAATTAACAAGAACTTCATTCCATTAAATTGAAAGAAATTATGAACCACTCGAGTTAGTTCACACGGACTTATATGAATTTAAAACAACACAATCAAGAGGAGGCAATAAGTACTTTATGACTTTTGTCGATGATAGTACAAAGTATTGCTGTGGGTATCTCCTTAAGAGCAAAGATGAGGCCGTAGAAAAATTTGTTCTCTAAAAAAATGAAGTTGAGAATCAACTTAACCGGAAAATAAAGGTGCTAAGGAGTGATCGTAGATGAGAATATGAATCTCCATGTGAACAAATTACTCAACATGTAATCAAACATGTAACCACGGCACCTTATATACCCCCAACAAAATGGTGTTGTCGAATGCAAGAATCAGACATTAAAAGAAATGATGAATTTCATGTTAATAAGTTCGGGACTACCTTCTAACATTTGGGTAGAAGTTGTGTTCTCATCTAATTACGTGTTAAATAAGGTACCTCGAAAGAAATTGAACAAGAGCACCTATGAATTGTGGCATGGAAGAGTGCCATCTTACAAATACTTGTGATTGTGGGGGTGTCTTGCAATGGTAGTCGTACCTCTACCTAAAAAGGTGAAAATTGGGCCTAAGACTGTGGATTGCATATTTATTAGTTATGCTCACAATAGTAGTGCTTATATATTTCTTGTGTATGAATAAAAAATTCAAGATATACATAAAAATACTATAATGGAATCTAGGAATGTTTCTTTCTTTGAGAATGTATTTCCGTGCAAGTCAAAGTATGAGGCAAGCTCATCGACACGGATACAAGATTCAATAGAATAAGAATACATTCAAGATAAAAGTGAGGAAGAAGAGGTGGAACCTCGACGTAGCAAAAGGGTTTGAGTAGAAAAATCCTTTGGGACGGATTTTCTAACTTACATGCTAGAAAATGAACCACAAAGTTCCAAAGAAGCTGTGAGTTCTTCAGAAGGACCTTTGTGGAAAGAAGCCATCAAAAGTGGAATTGATTCCATTTTGAAAAACCATACTTAGGAATTAGTGGATCTTCCTCCGGGAAGCAAACCACTTGGATATATGTGGATTTTTAAGCGGAAAATGAAGGCAAATGGAACAATTGACAAATACAAGGCCAGACTTGTAATCAAAGGTTACAGACAGAAAGAAGGCTTGGATTACTTTGATTCTCTTGTCACGAGAATAACATCAATAAGAGTTGTACTGGCAATTACCGCATTGCGCAATCTTGAATACATCAAATGGATGTAAAGACTGCCTTTCTGAATGGTGATTTGGAAGAGGAGATTTATGTAGAACAACCCAAGGGGTTTATTGAACCTGGCAAGAAAACAAGGTGTGCGAATTAGTAAAGTCATTATAAGGCATGAAACAAGCACCTAAACAATGGCATCGAAAGTTTAATCAAGCCATGACGGAAAGTGGATTCAAGATAAATGAATGTGACAAGTGTGTCTATACTAAAACCACTTAAAATAGCTATGTCATTTTGTGTCTTTATGTCGACGACATGCTTATCATAGGAATTTGTAACAAGATGATCAAACCCACAAAAGATAAGTTGAACTCAAAGTTTGACATGAAGGATATGGGTCGAGCGGATGTGATCCTTAGAGTGAAAATTTCAAGAAAATCCAATGGAATTGTATTGAGTCAAGCTCATTATGTGGATAAAATTCTTGAGAAATTTAATAAGGATGACAATGGAACAGCTAGTACTCCAATTGACCCAAGTCAACGCCTATCAAAGAATAAAGGACAACCAGTGTCTCAATTAGAATATTCGAGGATCATTGGAAGTCTAATGTACATGATGAGTTTCACAAGACCAGATATTGCTTATGTTATTAGCAAACTGAGTCGGTACACAAGTAATCCTGGAGAGGATCATTGAAAGGGTATAGTAAGAGTACTAAAGAACTTGAGATATACTCGTGATTATGGATTACACTATACTAGACATCCAACAGTGATTGAAGGGTATAGCAATGCTAATTGGATATCAGATATCAAAGACTCAAGGTCTACAAGTGTATTTGTATTCACATTAGCAGGTGCGACTATTTTATGGAAATCATCTAAACAGACGGTTATAGCCATATCTATGATGGAATTTGAGTTTATAGCTTTGGACAAGCGTGGGGAAAAAGCAGAATGGCTACGCCAATTCCTAGAAGATATTCTAAGATGGTAAAGCCAGTGCCACCAATCTGCATACATTGTGATAGTCAATATGCAATTGGTAGGGCACAAAGCAACATGTACAATGGTAAGTCGAGACATATACGTCGAAGACATAATACCATAAGACAACTACTCTCAACTGGTACCATCTCTATTGACTATGTGAAGTCAAAAGATAACTTAGCGGATCCATTAACCAAAGGGTTAAACAAAGAGATAGTTGCAAGATTGACAAAGGGAATAGGCCTTAAGCCTCTCGAGAGTTAAAACACAACGGAAAACCCAACCTAGTTGACTGGAGATCCTAAGATCTAGGTTCAAAGGGACAACCTAAATGTTTAAAGACTTATAGTATCACTGTGGGGGTTAACCCCATACCCATTCCTAAAAGTGACATCCCGAAATGAATGAGGTTACGCTTATGGCTTTTAATGATTCGTTGGAGGAATCACCTACCTGAAAGAGAAGTGGGGTCGCTTTGAGGTGAATTGTGTGAGGCTCAATTCTTAGACCCTCTCATAGAAGCAGGCATTGTATTCCAGGGCAACAAATGGACATAACTATGAGAATTGAATTGTGTCAGGAAGATACTTGTGTAATGTATATGATTGGCTACACAAAAAGCTGAACAGTTCAAGGACATCGTGTCTACTTATTAGCAAGTAGAATAAGTATACTTCTACAAGGGAAGCTTCAAAGGGTAACCCCTACCTATCCTATGCAGGTTTTCAACTTTTGGACTTTATCACCAAATTCCTCATAATTTCCTTCATGTGGGTGATTATTGGAAAAATTGTGTATTTGTGAAGGAAATAAGATTTATTTCTGTGATGAATAATTTTTCAAATCACCAAATTGTTTGTGGTTTTGTGTTATACTCCATGAGACATTGAGATAATGTATTTATTTGTCCAATTTGGTGTTGGGATGAATGAGATATCGAGGCTTAAAATTGGTGGGTTAAAATGTGAAAAAGAGCTAGTATAAAGGTTTGGGCATTTGAATAGTGTTGAAGCTTGTATAGCATAAAGGCTCTCTCTTGCGGGTGGGGGGTGCAAATCATGGAACCAAATTGGCTTGGGACCATCAAACTCATGTGTGCACGCGACCTGCCGACACGAATATAGCACCAATTTGGCTTGTCCGTGCTAGCTCACCTTTTGCAATTATTTTTGATTTTAACAGTCAAAATTTTTGCTCAAAAATCAGATTCATCCCATCTAAACTGGAATGCCAAGTGAAGAGTCTTGACTTATCTTATCTCATAAATTAATAAAAGATTAGGCTTATCCTTTTAATTAATTTTCGGATATGGAACAGCTCTTGGACTAGTATAAATGGAGCAGGAAACCAGTTGAAGAAAACACAAAAAACAGGACAGTTTCCAGCAATATCCACAGCATCTCTTCCGTTGCATTTTGTTTATTCCTCCTTTGGCTTCTTGCATTGCATTGGTGGTGATACTGTCCAGGCATAAGTTCAATTCCAGTTTTATTTATCTATTATTTATTCTGTAATTTTGTTCTTTCATGTGATAATATATATATATATATATATATATATATATATATATATATATATATATATATATTCTAATAAACATGCATAACTTTTTTAGTGTCCTTTGATAAGATTCAATTTTTTATATATATAATGGACAATTTTTAATATTATTATATTTAACTAGTCAAATTGTCATGTTTACTCATTTATTTGTAGGCCACACTAACACCACTTTTTCATACTCAAAAATACTTTTTATAGAATATATTTTGTAATTTAATACTTTTTCCGTCCCATTTATATTAGTTATGTTTGACTTTTTGGGTAACACAAGTAAACTTTAATCAAACATTAAAGTCGATCTAATCATCCAAATGAAATTTTAGAAAGTGTTAATGATAAATCAAAAAATAATTTATCAATAAAGTTTCTTATAATTTTATTGGTATAATTAAATTAACTATAATGTTTGGTCAAAGTTTAGTAGTATTGACAAAAAAAAAAAAAATCAAACGTAAGCAATATAAATAAGGCTGAAGATATATTTAAAAAAAAAAAAATTTTGTACACCTCCAATTTTGTGAACATTATTACATAGTAATCCCTCCGTTCCAAATTATCTTCATACTTTTTTCGTTGTTATTGCGAAGGCTCTTTTAGCAATAATTTCAGGTTAATTTAATTGTCTTAATGAAAATCTAAAATCTGTTATTGATAGTATTGTTGATTGTGTGTCAATAACAAGTTTTAGATCTTCATTAGGACAATCAAACTAAAATTATAGCTCAAAGTTTCTTCATACCAAAAGGCATATTTTGGTCACTGAACTATAGACCTATTTCAAATGTTCTCACTGAAGTTTATCTTTATCAAATGTTTTCGCTAAACTTTTTTCAGTTTTTCGAATGTACCCACTGCATCCGTAGTTTCATTATACATCTAACAAATATTAGTTAAGTGACCTCAATTGTCTAACTCATGTTATGTTTTGTAATTTTTGAAGAACTCATTTTCACAACCACTACCGACACGCCACGCTGTAGACACCCCGATCTCGCACCCCTAAAACCAACCCTCGAACCGGTCTAAACCCGATAATTGACCTAAAACCCCAGATTTGGCTGTTCAAAACTATCGTACGCCTTATCGGTGCATCGGATGCAAAAACCGAGTCCAAATTCATGATCAGGGCTAAAACCCTAGTAAACGGGCACATTCTTAAAAAATCGCGCGTGCGGACCCCGTAACGGGTCCCGCACCCCTAAAGAGCCTTTTACCGGACATCCTATACATTTAAAATTATATTTATGCATTTCCTTACTCGTAAACATATTATAGATATGCCATTGTGACCAGAAAATTATGAGGAGCAACTTTCGTGTTGGACGCACAGACGAACGGGACACCGTTGCGCGCACATCGGAGTAGTTTAGGCCATTACGGAACGAGAAAACAGAGCCGGAGAGAAAGCTCAAACTCATTTTTCATGGACTCAAACGTGGCATTGCTGGAGGAAATTTTATTGCTTAGTCATCAAATGTGGACCAATCAAAAGACGACAAGTGGCAGCAAAAAATGACTCAACAAATTTCGCAACCACCGTACGGCTTGCTACTCCCCGTACGGCCACCTCCAGCTACTCCACCAGATTGTTGCTTCTTCCTTTGGGTTTTCCCATGTTGATGACCCTTTGATCCCACTACCACCTTCACCATGAAGAAAAGGGCTGACCACCCTCCACTACCTTTCTCCAAGGGTATTTTGGTCATAAAAACCACCTACCTCCTCCATATACTCCATTCTTGAACTCATTTAGAAGGGGGAACATTTTCATGGCATTCCCATCTCTAAAAATCTCTCCATTGTTATCATCACATTCATAGCTCCACCATACAACCACCACACCTCCACCACATCTCCACCAACTAAACACCTCAAAACAACCCTCAAACACTACTCCAAACACACTCCAATCTAAGCTACACTCAAGCAAACTTACCCACAACTCCAATCCAACCTTTCAATCAACCTCTCAAACAACTTCAAACTCAAATCCAAAGCCTTCCTTTAGAAGCAAAGGAAGCACAACCCTACCCCAAACTAGGTAAGAAGGTGTAGACACCCCGCCTTGGACGGCTCACCCCGATTACATACATAGTATTTTTATTTAACTTGTTTTTTATTAATTTCTGTTACTTTTGTTAAGTTCCTAACTAATTCCGTTAGTTTTGGACTAAACTGAATAACAGAGTTAACTTTTATTGTCATTATGTCATTTTTAAGGCGGGCGCCTCCCGTAATGGTCTTGTGCCGCGCGCGCGTTTGGTCCAACAGACCGGACCCGCGCGCTTCCCACAATGGCTGTTATGGATTTGCACCAATTTCCCTCCACTTTTTGAGTCAAAAAGCTTCTCTTTTACCTCCAAGTTCATCCCCCTAGTTTTGTAACTCTCGATCCCCCATCTCTAGCCTTTTCCCTAAAAACAAAATATTTTCTCTTTACTATTATTATTTTCTCTTTATTATTTTTATTTTCCTTTATTCTTATTGGTCCCATGACATTCTTTTCTCCCTTCTTCACCTATAAAAAGAACCTTTTTGGTTCATTTCAAAGGGGGGATGAAGAGGAATTTTTACACCAAACTAGAACACCAAAACTCTACACAAAAACTCTACAAGTTTTTGCACACCATTTCTCTACAAAACACTTCATTTCCTCATAAAGGTTGAAGTCTTCATTTCCTTCCCAACAAGGTACAATTCTTCTATTTTTTATTCCTTTTATGTATTTTTAATGTATGCAATCCCCATCAAATGGGACATGACCAAATGATCACTTTACTATATTAAAGTGGGTTAAAGGTTATCTACCTACATTTTTATTCTCTTTTTAAATCCCCTTTATCTCATTATGTAATTGTTAGCATATCTATATTAATAAAAGAAGGACTTTTTATTCTTAGAACACCTTTAGTAGCATGACCGGCTTTAGCCAGGCGGAGTGGGTTTAAGTACTTCTCACTCCGTAACCTAACCCCCGAACCCGTATCTCCCGAATCTCTGGTTTTCGTAACAAAACTTATCCTAATTATTAGGTTTTTCGTATGTTCCTCTAAAACATAGATGGCGACTCTACTTTCTAAAACCAAATAGACATCCTAGGACAATTCACGCGCTCTAGCCAAGTCGTGGTTTCCCTAGGGTATCTACAGTGGCGACTCCGCTGGGAATAGCATAGAGGGTTAAACTTGCGTTTTTTATTTTGGTGTTCTTTTATTTATTGTGGTGTTCTTTTATTTATTTTTTGGGCATTCTGGGGTATCTACAGTGGCGACTCCGCTGGGAATAGCATAGGCCATAAACTGGGCAAGCCGTCCCGCGACCTCTCTATGCTCAGCAATGGGCACCTGTTGAGAAGAAACAAATAGAGATGTCAAAGTATTCAGAAAAATGATAAACTGAGATACGAAATGATAGAATGATGGGAATGACGAAAGAAGGGTCATCAATCATACCATGGTCGCGTCAGCAGGAGGTACGAGTCCCTCAGGCACATCGTACTGGGCGGGAAGATCCTCGACACTCTCTATACCCTTAGCCACGCTGTAGGTAAATGAAGACGGTCCAAGCTGTGGACGGAAAGGGACATGGACAACTCCCTGGGCCTGAGCCTGATCACCCGCCAGAATCAACCGGGGCATGAGACGAGCAAGGAAGTCCTGATAATCAGCCTCCAATGACATATGGTCAAAAGCATACTGACCAATAATGAGATCCCTCTCTCCTCCTCCGCGATGGCATAAGAATTAAGCATATGAGCCGGCGGGTCCAAGGGGACAATGACATCGAGTCTGCCACCACCCTGCTGGTGAGAGACTATCTCTCTTAAGTAGAAGCATCCTCCGCCACGGCCAATCATCAGTAGCCTCATTGTGAGAGCCCGCGCCCGAGATGATCGGATCACCGCGAAATGACCGCCCGTGAAAGCGGTTCGCGCCCGTCTCGTGCTGATGCGCTTTTGGAAATGCGCTTGGTTCTCACACAATGGTTTCCTCTTGATGCTGTGATTTGATTGCAAGAGTCGCCACCTCACTTTGATTTTAGGAAAAATGAAGAAAAAACCTTTTTTGAGAAAATGGGTTCGGGGGCTAAGTTACGAGAAGAGAAGGGGTTAGGCACTCTTCTCGCCCGTGATGGTCTCTATATGCGTGCCACTTATATTCAATTTTATGCCTTTTAATTTGGATTTTATGCCCTACCAAAAAATGGTTATGAAATATATATGGAGGTCTTCCTATTCTAGGAAGTTTCATTTTTATTCACAACCGGGAACTTGGTTTGAGTGGATTCCCCGATTGGTTTTCAAGAATAGTTTTGATCATATCAAGCAATAATACATCCACGGGAGGGGAGATTACACAATTACACATATACAAAAAATAGGGGAGACAAATCCCACAAATAATAATAAATATCCTCGACGGTGCTTTTGTTGATTTCGGTGACACTTTCCGTCCCCGAGCCGTCGTACCTGTCCTAAAATCAATCCGATTCCAAAAATAAAAATTGGGGGTTAATCCCTGAATACTAGGGATCACAAGGGAGTTTTTGTATACTTTTTGGACCAAGTTTAGGCCCCAAACACATGCAATAAAGTTGATCACAAAATTCAGCCCAGAAAAGGCAAACAGAAACCTTAGCATGTTTATCACCAATTTTCACCATCTTAGCTTGGGAATATGACAAAACCCAAAGAACAAAAGTTTAATACCACGCATAAAACATGAAGATCCCAAAATTTGGAGTTAAATAGGATGCGTTTTAGTGGTTCAAAAGGTTTCTGACATTTCAAGGTCAGAAACTGGAAGTGCGGAATCTGAATTTTTGAGTTTGAAACATATGTTTGAAAGGAGTACTTCCAGTGATTCAAAAACTGTATAAAAAAATATTATAATCATCCTTAGTTCGTGTAGAACAAAATCCATGTTTTGATCTTTGTCCATAAAATTATTTTTCATCAAGTTTGAAGCCCAAGAACACAGCAAGGTACCACAGTGAATAAACAACTCAGAATCACTGAGACCCAAATTTGTGCATGAAAATATGATCTAGGCATGGAATCTGAAAATGAAAATTTAGGATCAGATATTTAAACATGTTATGAACAACTTTTGTTCTTTTACCTAAACCAGAAAACCACTCTAAGATGGGTTTACAAGCTCATCAAAATCAAGACTCTATACAGAAAGTAAAAACTGATTATATGAGGCATGATTATAGACCTCAAAAACACTATTATATCTTCAAACCAAGGCATGAAACTCAAGTAATTTGATATTTAACATGTTAACAACATTATCCAAGAGCTATTTCTCAACAAATAATGATTTTCACATGCATGATCATGAAGGAAAGCCAAAGAGGGCAGATTTACGCCCTTTGAGAGAAACATGAAGATTTTCATACACAAATTAAAGCATATGAATATTATGACTATTATGAACATATATAAACATAATAAACTGAGTATTAGCATCACATGATGATCATTTATATACATAAACAAAGCTTTACAAAGCTAAAAAAAACATGGAAGAGGAAGGAAACCTAGTCATTATTTGACTAGGTTCCAAACCACTCCCAATATTGCTTACATATCTAAAGAGCCAAGGTTTACATAGAGTTTTGCCTAGCTTTTGAGATTATGGGTGCTCCCTTTGTCAACCAAGGGAAGACTTTTTCTTTTCTTTTTGCTTTGTGTTTGATCAAAGTTTTGGCTTTGATGTGTTCTTTGTGGTTTGTTTGGTGATTTATGGGTGGTGTAGGGGTGGTGTATGAGTGGTGGTGTGGTGATGGTGTGGTGGTGGTGTTCTTGTTGAGAGAGAATGAGAGTGGAGGATGGTAGGGTTTTTTTTTTCTTTTGTTTTTTGTGTCTCATTTTTTGAAATGGATGAGAGTGGTGTATATAGGAGGAGGGAGGTGGTAAATTGGTTGTAACTTGGAGGGGGGAGGTTGTAAATTGGTGGATTCATCATCTATCCTTCTTGACTAAGGCTTAAAGTCATCTTCCTTATCTCTGTTCCGGCTTCCCGCTCCGCAACTGCTCCGCTGTGCGCGTCTCCGGTATCCCGGTTGTCCGTGAGTCCAACATGAAAGTTGCTCGGAATATTTTTCTGGTCAGGCCGGTATATCTGAAATATTTTTATGAGCAAGGAACGACAATAATATATTTTTTGCTCTTCTTGACCAGTTGATAAGATATTTTGAGATATTTTCCAATTTGGATAACCATCTTTCCGGCTCCGGCTTTCCGCTCCGTCGTGCGCGCTCCGGTGTCCCGGTTGTCCGCGGGCCCAACATGAAAGTTGCTTGGAATAATTTTGTGGTCACACCGGTATATCTGAAATATGTCAATTAGCAAGGAAAGGTAATAATATATTTTTAATGCACAGAATGGATAACAACGAGCAGTTCGGGGGGTTGCGGGCCCCGTTTCCGGTCCCGCACCTCGAAAAACGAAAATTTTGCCTGTTTGCTCGTTTTTTCGCTCTGATCATGAATTTGAAGTCCGTTCATCCATTTGATGCACCGATAAGGCTCACGGCAGTCCCGCATAGCCAAATCGAGGGTTTTAGGTCAATTTTCGGGTTTAGACCGATTCAAGGTGGGTTTTTAGGGGTGCGAGATCAGGGTATCTACACTCATACCGTCGAATCTCCTGGTTAAAGGGGATTCTATGATTCACTAAGAGACACTCGATCTCGTCTAGGGTGTAACGGCTGGGTCCAAGGTAGGACTTCCTACGTATCTCTTTCGAGAATCAAGCCTCCGTAGTTCTAATTCAAACTATCAATCAAACACAGACAATGGTCGGTTCCGGTTTCCCGGTTTACCTACGTATCTCTCTCGAGAATCAGACTAAACGTAGTTCAGGTTTATTAAAATTTAAAGCAGGGGGTAGCATTGAGATGCGATATCTCTTTGCTGGGGATGGGGGTTGGCATTGAGACATGGTTACGAGAATGGGCGACTGAGCTCACCAAGGTAAGCTGCCTACGTATCCCTTGCGGGAATCAAATCGCGGCGTAGTTCTGGGGAGGTACAACTCGGGCCCCAGAGATGAGCAAGGTGGAATAACATAACTTCAACTGGGGAACGTACGACGTTGCGCAGTTCGGGGGAGGTAATCTCGGGCGCCGAGAAGAGCAGGGTGGAACAACATAGCATTGCTGGGGAGTTGCATTGAGAAGCGAAGTCTCTTTGCTGGGGGGTTGGTATTTGACCAACAAATTGCGAGAATTGGCGACTGAGTCCAACGTTGTGAATTACCTACGTATCCCGCCGTGGGAATCAAGTCGAGTCGTAGTTCTGATTAGAACCGACTCGAACAATTAAGAGAAGGTTTAAGACCAACACGACTCAAGGGTTGACGCAAGGTACAATCCGAGTAAAGGGTGCATTGAGATTTGATCTCTCTTTGCAAAGGGATGGAAATCATGAAGGGAGAACGTACGACGTTGCGCAGTTCGGGGAGGTAATCTCGGGCGCCGGAGAAGACCAAGCTGGAACAACATATCTTTTCAAAAGGGGGACCTACGATGTTGCGCAGTTCGGGGGAAGTAATCCCGATCTTTCGAGAATACTGAGGGCAATAAACAACTGAAGCCATTTATGTACACAAACTAAAATCAAGGATACGCTGCATTCTGCGCCGTCCAGATTCTTCTGCCTTTGTTTTTGCTGTGTGATGAGATTTTTGTACTTTTTTAAGCGACAGACCATCGCTTTGTGTGATCCACTGGTGCTGTTTTAACCCCGACTGATTCTTTTTTGCTATTGGGAGGGATAACAGGATCGGCTTCGTCCGTTGATCTGCAAGTTAGCTTTGCATGCAGTGGCAGATGTGATTTACACAGATAAAAATTGGATTATTCTGACCGAACACAATCTTTCTTTTATTCTGAAATTCCGGATACTCTTTTTTTTTTTTTTTAATGACACCGACTCGCGATTAATGACCAACACTGAATCAAGCCCGGATTTCAGAGGGCGGCTCCGGTTATATTCATGATAAAGGGGACAAGGTTCAATGCCTAGGAATGAGGACAAGGAAAAATGTCAGCTTTTCTAAGAGCCGCCGTACGGACGACTGACACCTTCTGCTGGGTTTTTGACTTTTCGAACCTTGCTTTTGGCTAGGGGGGACGGGGAGACAACCCCTTTTGGAATACTGATGATTTAGGCCGAGTTTTTGGGAGGTTATAAAAGTGGAGGGGGAGCTCTTCTTATTTCTCACACCAACCAACTTCTCCTTCTTTCCTGCTTTGCATCCTTTAGCTCATTTCCCTTCTAAAATGGCTAATCTTGGCCAAACCCTGGTTAACATCGAAGAATACCGTGTAGGACTCGACTGCTGGGTGAATTCATACCCAAATAATGTACGAGCGGTGCTAGAAGAAAACTATCATTTCAAGTTGCTCTTTATTCTGAGTAAGCTTCCCATTCAGTGGGAGATGATCCGCGGTGCTTCTGTTTTCTGGTCAACCCGGACCCACTTGTTCAATTTCAATCAAGACGAACTGTGTCCCACCTTTGAGGAATTCTGCGCCATTACAGGCAATACCATTTACGGCGAGGCCATGGTGCCCACTTCCCGCAGGACACCTGCTCGGTGGCTCATTGAAACCTTCGGCTTTGATATTGACTTCTCAAGGGTTCTCCTTCATGGGACCCACCTTGACATTACTTGCTTCCCCGAACTCTTTGGTGAGGCTGACCCTCATAACCCGGTGTACTCCGACCGTAGGGACTTTGCCTTGGTTATGTGCCTATTTGCAGAGATGTTTTTGTTTCTTACGATGGCTTCATCAACTCAAGGATGGTGGACATCGTTGATTCTTGCAAGCGTGGTGCCGACAACGTGATGACTGTCCTCTTGGCTGAGACTTTGCATGGGCTGGACGGCTACTATCCCAGAGGTGATGCTTTCACGTCGGGCAGCCCCATTCTATTGCAGATCTGGCTTCAGGAGCATCTCAAGATCATTCGGCCGGTGTCGAATCCAGACTATACCCCTTCTATGCTTCCAAGGCGAGGTTTATACAGGCAAAACTGCACTACCGTCAAGGAGTGGGTTGGACACTTTTGGTGGATCACATCGGCAGACATCACGTGGGTGCCTCCGCATTGGGTTTGAGCAGGTATCTCATTACGAGTGCGGGTCATTCCTTCATCTGGCTGGCTGGGCTTCGCTCCACCACTTTCTACTTGGGCCAATGGGTGGCTCGCCAGTTCAGACAAGTCCAAGGGATCCCCTTTTCTGACCTTCCCATCACAGATAATTTGCCGGTGAGTACCAACATATGCAACTTGATCAAAGAGGTTTGGTATCAGAATGGTGCACACATCGGTCGAGGCAGGCGCCGGGGTGAAGGGGACACATTTTATGAACCCACTTTGGAATATCTTGAGTGGTTGGGCCCTCAAATTGCTGAAGAAACCGCTACCATTGCAGCTTTGGTACTGGAGCTCGTAGGTCCAGAAATTTTGTCTGGGGATTACTATTCCCAGATAACAGGGCCGACAGTTTTCCAGAATCAGATTGGCGGGAGTCAACCACGCAGCGGTCATCGATCCGGACGCCGCAGAAATGATCGGGGCTCAACTTCAAGGAACACCCAGCCTGATGCAACGAACTCTGAGAATCAAAGGGGAGAAAGCTCGACGGGTCCTTATCCGAACGTGTTCGATCGTCTCAGTCCCTGAATAAAGTTTCAGTTATTTTCGCTTTAATCCTTGGTTGCCACGCCAAGATGATGTGTTTTTACTTCAAAGTTTGTTGTGTTTGTTTTTCCTTTTAAATGTAATGTTTGCAAGTTCAACGTGGGGAATAAAAATCTTTCTTTACTTTTAATGACCGGACCCGAAGGTTGCCTACGTTCCTCTTTAAGGCTCAGGTCAACATAGTTCGACACAGTTACATGAAATTTTGCGCGCCTCCTTTTTTTACCTAGAACTGCCCTTTCGGGTTTTCACCTCTAGTGGGGCTGTCTTTTGCGCTTTTTTTTTTTACAGACTCAATAGGAAACACAAATCTCTGCATCTTCTACGCATAATACTTCTTCAATTTGCTGAGGTTGCAAGGCTGAACAAGGTCTTCTCCAAATTCAGTTTGCAGGAACACGGCTCCACCAGACTGTATCTTCTTGACAATGTAGGGGCCCAACCACGGAGACTTCCATTTCCCTCGTGGGTCGACTTAACTTGGTGGCTTTTCTCGCAGCACAAGATCTCCCATTTTGATATTGCGGTCTTTCACTTTCTTGTTAAATGCTCTGGCAATTCTGCGCTGGTACGCACGATTGTGCTCAAGGGCCAACAACCGCTTTTCATCGAGCAATGCTAACTCTTCATGGCGACTTTGTAACCAATCAACTTCAGACACTTGATTCTCAAGTAGCACTATCATAGAGGGGATTTCAAGCTCAATCGGGAGACTGCTTCCATGCCATATGCAAGTGAATAAGGAGTAGCCCCAGTCGGTGTCCGAACAGATGTGCGGTATCCCCACAAGGCTAAAGGCAGCTTCTCGGACCAATCTTTTCCAGTGATAGCCATCTTTCTAATGATGTTCTCCAGGGTTTTGTTCGCCGCTTCTACCGCTCCATTGGCTTGGGGTCGATAGGGGGATGACTTGTGTCTGACCACCCGGAATTCGTCAAGCAATCGGTTGACTTCCCCTTCAAAGTGAGTTCCATTATCTGAGATCATCTCATAAGGGACCCCATATCTGTAGAAAATGTTGGTACGAATGAACTCGGCTACCTTCTTGGCATTCAAAACTTTGTAAGCAGCGGCCTCAACCCACTTGGTGAAGTAATCGATAGCTACGAGCACGTATTCTTGCCCACCGAACCTTTCGGTTTGACCTGACCAATAACATATATCCCCCATGTGGAGAAAGGCCAAGGAGCAGTTGATTGATAAAGAACGTGTGGCGGCAGATGTTGTAGACTAGCGTACCACTGACACTGATCACAGGTTCGCACTTTCATCATACAATCCTTTTCCATCGTGGTCCAGTAGTACCCTTGCCTCACTATCTTCTTAGCGAGCATGTGCCCATTCATGTGGGGTCCACACAGTCCCCCATGGATTTCATCCATGATTCTATTCGCCTCGGTCTTATCTACACAGAGTAAATTTGGTCCGTGATGATACCTTTTGTACAACTGATCTCCGGAAATCAAAAATTGGGAGGCCCATCTGCGCATTGCAATCCTTGCCCTTTTGTCCCTTTCTGGAGGGTAGGTCCCATTCCTGAGCACATTCCATACGTCTGTATACCACGGCTCTTCATTCTCTTCGCTTTCTAGCTCAATATCCAGGCAGTAGGCTGGGATTGATCTCTTACTAACCACAAACGGCTTTACCATAACATCTGCAGGGAATTCCATGATGGAGGCTAGGGTAGCCAATGCATCTGCGAATCTGTTTCGGTCCCTTGGGAGATAATGGAATGAGATATCTGAGAAGCGTTCTGTGAGCGCTACCAGTCGAATATGATACTGCTGTAGTCTTGGATCCAGGATTTTCCATTTTCCCTCGACCTGATTGATGATCAAGGCGGAGTCCCCGAACACTTCAATTTCTTTGACCCTCGATTTAATGCTTCTCCCAGGCCGGCGATGCAAGCCTCATACTCTGCTGTGTATTCGAAACAGTCGAAGTCTAACCGGATAGCAATGGGCGTGTGCACATCACTTGGATCAATGAGCAAGATTCCAATTCCGAAACCTCTCTTGTTGGCAGCCCCATCAAAGAAGTTGCCACTTATTCTCCGAACAATCAACAGTGTAGATCCCTTCATCGGGAACTGAGCTTCTGGTCCGGGCTCAAGATCAAGAGCCAAATCTGCAAGCTGGTCTGCTATCACCCTTCCTTTAATGGACTTAGGCGTTGCGTAAGTCATATCAAACTCGCTTAAGAGAAAAGCCCACTTGGCCACTCGATTGGACATGGTTGGCCTTTCGAGGATGTACTTCACTGGATCCATTCGGGATATAATCTGGACAGGTAAGGATTGCAGATAAATTTTTAATCGCTGCGAGACCCAAACCAAACCGGTACATGCCTTTTCCAACGCTGAGTAGTTCAATTCACTCCCTTGTAGCTTTCTGCTAACAAAATAGATGGCACTTTCCACCAGGAGTCCTCTTTTTCTTGTGCAAGCATTGCTCCTACTGCAGTATCAGTAACTGTTAGGTACAGTCGTAAGGGTTTGTACGAATGAGGTGGCGCCAAGACCGGTGGGCTTGTCAAGTATTCTTTGACCTTTTCAAAAGCAATCTGGCATTCTTCATCCATGATCGATCGGTGTCCTTTTTTAGGAGCTTAAAGAGCGGTTCACACATCATGGTTAACTGCCGTATGAATCTGCTAATGTATTGAATCCTTCCCAAGAAACCTTTCACCTCTTTTTGAGTTCGAGGTTGAGGCATTTCTGTGATGGCCTTTATTTTGTCGGGGTCGACTTCAATCCCTTTTTCAGTTACCAAGAAACCTAAGACTTTGCCTCGGACAGTACCGAATGTGCATTTAGCAGGATTCAATTTCATGTGGTACTTCCGCAACCTTTCGAAGAACTTTCTGAGGTCAATCAGATGCTGAGCGCCTTCTTCAACTGAGTGCACAATCATGTCATCCACGTAGATTTCAAGCTCTTTGTGGATCATGTCATGAAAAAGGGTCGTAGCACCTCTTTGATAAGTGGTTCCGGCATTTTTAAGACCGAAAGGCATCACAGTATAGCAGAACGTCCCCACGGGGTGATGAAGGAAGTTTTCTCTTGATCTTCTACTGCCATCTTAATTTGGTTATACCCGCCATTCCATCAACGAACGACTTCACTTTGTGCATTGCAACCGAGTCCACCAAAATGTCAATATTTGGTAACGGGAAATCATCCTTCGGGCAAGCCTTGTTGAGGTCTCTGAAATCAACACATATCCGGACTTTGCCGTTCGCCTTTTCAACTGTGACCATATTGGACAACCATTGGGGATACTCCACAACTCGGATGAAGCCTACTTGTAGCAGCCTCTCGATCTCCTCTTTAACCTGAAGGGCCCACTGCGGCTTGATTCTGCGTAGTTTCTGCTTGACCGTTTGGCGTCAGGAAAGGTAGGAATTCGGTGTTCCACGATCGTCGGATCTAACCCTGGCATGTCTTCATACGACCAGGCAAACACATCAACAAATTCTTTGAGTAAACTGATCAGCTGTTCCCTGTCAGCCCCTTGCATGAAGCTCCCGATCTTCATTTCTTTGACTTCTTCATTCAGCCCCAGATTGATGGTAGACAGATTTTCCCCACAGGCTTCTAATTTTCGTTCCCCACGCTGTTTTGCTAACCTGTTTAACTCGATTAAATAGTCTTTTTCATCTTGACTTATGTTTTTTAAAGATTCATGATTAACTTTAGTTGTTGTTAAATTTTCATTTGTTAAATCATTTTTTAAAATATTGGCAACCGAGGAGTAAGCGGAAATAGAGGAACTTCATTCACAAAAGAGGGGAGTACAAGCTCGGCGACCGCGTCGAGGTCCTCGACAGTGAGGTCCTCTTCGGGAGTCCCGGAAACAACATTAGATAGCACAAAGGGTTCAAAAGCGGGGCCATCAGGGCGAACATAACCAAACTGCTCCACCAGAGTGTCAGTAGTAGCGAGCGGGCCAGTGGTTCTGGACCAGTTATTAAGTGGTGCCACTGCCGGCTTGAGGTGCTTCACCGGGTCATAAGCTTCACCATTACCATTTTCGATCATAACCACATATCCGTCTTCAAGACCAATTCCTTCAAACAACCCGAAGACATCATCTTCTTCATCAATATTCCACGGAATAATCGGGTCCAGTTGCTTATAGGAACTGCCCACATCAAAGTTTTCATCGACCATCTTGATATTCTCAAATACTTCCCATCCAGCATGAGGCTTTTCATTAATGCCAATAACTGGCTCAAAAGGCATAACATACGCGACATCTTCAACTTTGCAAACAAAATATCCCTTCCAGGACTTTTCATAAGGACGGAGTGGGGGGAGCTTATAGGTCCTTCCACTTTTGATAGCAGTCTGTCTCTCCCTTTTCTGACGTACAGCTTCGGCGATTTCGGCAGGAGTCGGTTTGTAGCCAAGCCCAAAAGGAAGGAAGAAAAATGGAACATCATCCTTGATAGGTTCAATACACCCTTGTTGCTCTTTTCCAAGCCCATCATAGGCAGGAACTTCATCTTCTTGACCATATTCAACCATTGCGTCTCCATACCTGGTCCGCTTTCTACCAATTAGATCGGTCTCCTTGACATATTCAATAGCATGGATCCGAGCTTGTGGGATCACTTCAAAACCACTCAAGAAGATGCCAGTATCTTTGTGCTCAATTCCCAAAATCGGGAGGTCATGAACTTGCGTATCATCTTGGGCATGAACTACCACTACATGATTGTCGTGGATGAACTTGATGCACTGATGGTAGGAGGAAGCTACCCCTCTTACTCCATGGATCCAAGGGCGTCCCAAGAGTAGACTGAATGAGGACTTGATATCAATCACTTGAAATTCAATCGGCATGACAAGAGGGCCAATGGTGAGAGTGAGAAGGACAACACCCAGAACACAACGACTGGTGCTATCGTAAGCACGAACCACTTGAGAAGATGGGGCCAAATCAGTTATCTTGATTCCCAAATCTGCGAGAACATGCACGGGGCATACATTTACTGAGGAGCCATTATCGATCAAAACACGAGCTAAGTGCTCACCTCCGACCCCAACTGTGATGTGCAGAGCCTCGACATGATTAAGACCAATTTTTGGTGCATCGAGATCGGTAAAAGTGATGATATTCCCAAAATGAATGTTGCCGATCATGTGGACAAGGTCATTGGGAGAAGTCTCGATCGGGATGACAGCTTGAGCAAGAGCTTTAACCAACACGTCTCGGTGCTCCTGTGAAGACGAGAGCAAACCCCAAATGGATATATTAGCCTGGGTTTTCTTTAACTGGGTCAAGACCGGGTTCTCGGCGACCTTCTCTTTCTGAGCGGGGACTTCTTCTTTATCCTTTCCCAATTCACTTGCCTCGGGATTTGGAGGCTGATAGGCTCTTCCCGAGCGAGTGAGGTGATTCACATTTCCGCCAACCCAAGTGGCCTTTTTAACAGGGGCCTTTTGCTCCTTAACAGCTTTAGCACTAGACAAAATCGAATCCCAAGAGATCAATCATATGGCATTCAAAATCTTCGGAGATAACAGGAGTTACAGTGTAATTCAAAGCTTTCTTCGGAACGATGAAACTAGTCCTTGAGTAGTTTCCTTCAAACTCGATCACATGGATCCCTGGCAAGGGATTAGTCACCACATTTGGTTGGGGCGGCTTCTGAATGAGTCCATCGTCTATCATGTCTTGCAGAGTGTGTCTCAAACTCCAACATTCATTTGTCGCATGACCAGGTGATACGTGGTATGCACAATATTTACTTGCATCCCATTCTTAGGAGGCGGATTAGGCGGGCGGTATCCTTCTATCGGCTTTAGTACTCCTTGGGCGACCAATCCTTGAAAGATAGTAGACAATGGAGCGCTGAATTTATCAAAATGGCGATCTCTCCGATTTCCACCATTCCTTCGCTGATCGGTGACAGAGTTCACAGACCCGTCTTGATTATAACACGGAGGTGCCCTATTGTAGCTGCTCCGGCTTGGTCCCACATTGCTGTTCCAAAAAGGAGCAGGGGTCATGGCAACATTGTTCACAACTGGTGCCGGGGCTTTAGCAGCGGATCGGAATCTGTAGGAGCTAGGAGAAGAATCTAGCTTGATCACCCCAGTTCGGACATCTTCGTCAATACGAGAACCCACATCAAGAATAGAAGCAAAATCTGGAAACGGGAGATATTTCATCTTATCTGCATACACCGGCTGAAGATTCTTAAGGAAAATACGAGTTTGCTCGGCACTGTCAGGCCTCTCCGAGTTTGAGCAACTTTCTTCTCCACCTACTTGCAATTCAGAAAAGGATTCCTTCTCACGCTGAGCACACGAATCGAGGTCACACGGCTCTTCTCCCAGTTGGAGTTATCTTTGTATCGCTTCTGGAATTCATCCACGAGCTTCCCCCAATTATCAACCAGATTGGCATCCACAGTCATAAACCACTGCTTAGCGGCTCCTACCAAAGTCAGATGGAAGTTGGAGCCATCGCACACACAGCATAGCCACCATTAGCCCATAGACTGCATTGCATGAGCGTAAGATTTCAGGTGGGCCATTGGGCAACCTGTACCGTCAAATTTCTCCACATCGGGCATTTTGAATTTAGGAGGCAGAACAGCAAATGGAGATAATTTCAAGGAATCTGCAGAAACTCCCCTTTATTCATGACCTTTCTCAACATTTCTTTCATTTCGCTCATTTCAATCTCAGCTTTAGTAAGGGGTACATATGGGACACCCTTGTAGAACGCTTCCATTTGGCGGACTAGGTTAGGATCTTGCCCCTGGGAAGTTCCTTGATTAATCTGAGAGGCACCGCTAGCAAACGCACCATAAGCGTTGGGCTGCTGATTCGGATACAGAGTCTGCATATACTGAGCAAAGGCATTATGATCAGGCGGATACTGAGACGGATGCACAGCAAAATTTGCTGGATTCAGGATGAAGGGCTGGTGAGTGCCACTGAAGTCTGGATGAGCCACATTACCCTGAGGAGGGATGTTCTGGTGATGACTCTGGCCGATGGTGTTGCTACCAATAGGATTCAAGTTGATGGTAGGGATGCCACTTCCATTGGGACCTGTATTGCCATTGGGATTAGGATTGGGAACCCCATTTCCGGTCTGATTAACGTTCGGATCGCCATTGGGATTTCTGTTGGGGTTGCCATTGGGAGCCCCATTACTATTCTGATTCTGCATCTGCACAAGTGTAGCCAGTAGCTCATCTTGCTGAATCCTCATCTGACCCAACACATTCTGCTCCAACCATGCTTGAAGACCTGGTGGCGGCACATAGGCTTCCTCATTTCCTTCCTGGGCCATTGCAATAGCTTCTTCGGTTACAGGCACTGTCTCGCAACTCGGATCAACCTCCCCTTACTGTTTCTAGCTCCCCCTTTCCAAGTAGATGCCAGGCTTAGAGTATCTCAAAGGGATGGTGTTTAGGGCTGATTAGAGAGTGAAAAGGATCGAGATTTTCCGAGTTTGATTCAAAAGGAGTTCAAAAATCAAAATCAATCCTAGAATGCCGGATAAGCACTTGCTTTATTTTGACATGTTTTTGCATGAATCTTGGAATAGTGGATACCATCTCCAAAGTATAGGAACCAACGTTTTTCACTTGTACTGTACTATTGGCCGTCCGAGCCCCTAGCGAAGGGCCTATACTCTTTCTGGGATCCACCATTCGGTTACGGTCTATGTGAGGGTCTTGACAATTTCAAGTCAATCCAAGAATTTCAACATGATATCCACAATTGAGGTCGATTATAACCTTTTGGGAATTCATAGGATTGAAGTAAAATTGTTTAGACAAAAACCGACATGAAGTCTGTGACGTGTTATTTTTTCGAAAGAATATGGACATCGCATTTCGGCTTTTGAAGCTTGGCTTACACCCATCACAGCGACCGTAGGCGCTGCTAAGGGGGAAACAATATACCGTTGACCCTATGGGGAAGTCAAGTGAGCTCCCTTATGCCCCAGGTTTACCGCTCGGGTTTGAGATTCTAAGACGCTTTTCAAAAAACGTGCATGTGTGTGAGGTATCTATGAGTTCGAAAAATCATTTTGAAAGCACGTAAAGAAAACAAGAAAATCATTTTTTTCCTTTTTTACTTGTTTTACCCCTTTTTTTGGGGAATCACTCACCACGCAATGCATATATATATACAAATAAGATAAGGCAAAAAACACCCCCTGCAAAACAGAGGTTAGGGCACATATATATACACCCCAAGTAAGGCACATAAAGCATGGCACACACAAAGATTAGAGTCTAGCCCACTTTAAAACACTCCCCAGCAGAGTCGCCACTGTGAGAGCCCGCGCCCGAGATGATCGATCACCGCGAAATGACCGCCCGTGAAAGCGGTTCGCGCCCGTCTCGTGCTGATGCGCTTTTGGAAATGCGCTCGATTCTCACACAATGGTTTTCCTCTTGATGCTGTGATTTGATTGCAAGAGTCGCCACCTCATTTTGATTTTAGGAAAAATGAAGAAAAAACCTTTTTTGAGAAAATGGGTTCGGGGGCTAAGTTACGAGAAGAGAAGGGGTTAGGCACTCTTCTCGCCCGTGATGGTCTCTATATGCGTGCCACTTATATTCAATTTTATGCCTTTTAATTTGGATTTTATGCCCTACCAAAAAATGGTGATGAAATATATATGGAGGTCTTCCTATTCTAGGAAGTTTCATTTTTATTCACAACCGGGAACTCGGTTTGAGTGGATTCCCCGATTGGTTTTCAAGAATGGTTTTGATCATATCAAGCAATAATACATCCACGGGAGGGGAGATTACACAATTACACATATACAAAAAATAGGGGAGACAAATCCCACAAATAATAATAAATATCCTCGACGGTGCTTTTGTTGATTTCGGTGACACTTTCCGTCCCCGAGCCGTCGTACCTGTCCTAAAATCAATCCGATTCCAAAACTAAAAATTGGGGTTAATCCCTGAATACTAGGTATCACAAGGGAGTTTTTGTAGACTTTTTGGACCAAGTTTAGGCCCCAAACACATGCAATAAAGTTGATCACAAAATTCAGCCCAGAAAAGGCAAACAGAAACCTTAGCATGTTTATCACCAATTTTCACCATCTTATCTTGGGAATATGACAAAACCCAAAGAACAAAAGTTGAATACACGCATAAAACATGAATATCCCAAATTTGGAGTTCATAGGATGAGTTTTTAGTGGTTCAAAAGGTTTCTGACATTTCAATGTCAGAAACTGGAAGTGCAGAATCTGAATTTTTGAGTTTGAAACATATGTTTGAAAGGAGCACTTCCATGATCCAAAAATGTATAAAAATATGATAATCATCCTGAGTTCGTTTATAACAAAATCCATGTTTTGATATTTGTCCAGAAAATTATTTTTCATCAAGTTTGAAGCCCAAGAACACAGCAAGGTACCACAGTGAATAAACAACTCAGAATCACTGAGACCCAAATTTATGCATGAAAATATGATCTAGGCATGGAATCTGAAATGAAACTTTAGGATCATATATTTCAACATGTTATGAACAACTTTTGTTCTTTGACCTAAACCAGAAAACCACTCTAAGATGGATTTACAAGCTCATCAAAATCAAGACTCTATACAGAAAGTAAAAACTGATTATATGAGGCATGATTATAGACCTCAAAACACTACTATATCTTCAAACCAAGGCATGAAACTCAGGACTTTGATATTTAACATGTTAAAAACATTATCCAAGAGCTATTTCTCAACAAATAATGATTTTCACATGCATGATCATGAAGGAAAGCCAAAGAGGGCAGATTTACGCCCTTTGAGAGAAACATGAAGATTTTCATACACAAATTAAAGCATATGAATATTATGACTATTATGAACATATATAAACATAATAAACTGAGTATTAGCATCACATGATCATCATTTATATACATAAACAAAGCTTTACAAAGCTAAAAAAACATGGAAGATGAAGGAAACCTAGTCATTATTTGACTAGGTTCCAAATCCCAATATTGCTTACATATCTAAAGAGCCAAGGTTTACATAGAGTTTTACCTAGCTTTTGAAGATTATGGGTGCTCCCTTTGTCAACCAAGGGAAGACTTTTTCTTTTCTTTTTGCTTTGTGTTTGATCAAAGTTTTGGCTTTGATGTGTTTTTTGTGGTTTGTTTGGTGATTTATGGGTGGTGTAGGGGTGGTGTATGAGTGGTGGTGTGGTGATGGTGTGGTGGTGGTGTTCTTGTTGAGAGAGAATGAGAGTGGAGGATGGTAGGGTTTTTTTTTTTTTTTGTTTTTTGTGTCTCTTTTTTTGAAATGGATGAGAGTGGTGTATATAGGAGGAGGGAGTGGTAAATTGGTTGTAACTTGGAGGGGGAGGTTGTAAATTGGTGGATTCATCATCTATCCTTCTTGACTAAGGCTTAAAGTCATCTTCCTTATCTCTGTTCCGGCTTCCCGCTCCGCAACTGCTCCGTTGTGCGCGTCTCCGGTGTCCCGGTTGTCCGCGAGTCCAACATGAAAGTTGCTCGGAATATTTTTCTGGTCAGGCCGGTATATCTGAAATATTTTTATGAGCAAGGAACGACAATATATATTTTTTTCCTCTTCTTGACCAATTGATAAGATATTTTGAGATATTTTCCAATTTGGATAACCATCTTTCCGGCTCCGGCTTTTCGCTCCGTAACTGCTCCGTTGTGCGCGCCTCCGGTGTCCCGGTTGTCCGCGAGTCCAACATGAAAGTTGCTCGGAATATTTTTTCTGGTCAGGCCGGTATATCTGAAATATTTTTATGAGCAAGGAACGACAATAATATATTTTTTGCTCTTCTTGACCAGTTGATAAGATATTTTGAGATATTTTCCAATTTGGATAACCATCTTTCCGGCTCCGGCTTTCCGCTCCGTCGTGCGCGCTCCGGTGTCCCGGTTGTCCGCGGGCCCAACATGAAAGTTGCTTGGAATAATTTTGTGGTCACGCCGGTATATCTGAAATATGTCAATTAGCAAGGAAAGGTAATAATATATTTTTAATGCACAGAATGGATAACAGCGAGCAGTTCGGGGGGTTGCGGGCCCCGTTTCCGGTCCCGCACCTCGAAAAACGAAATTTTTGCCTGTTTGCTCGTTTTTTCGCTCTGATCATGAATTTGAAGTCCGTTTATCCATTCGATGCACCGATAAGGCTCACGGCAGTCCCGCACAGCCAAATCGAGGTTTTAGGTCAATTTTCGGGTTTAGACCGATTCAAGGTGGGTTTTTTAGGGGTGCGAGATCAGGGTATCTACACTCATACCGGCAAAACCGTAGGCATGATCAATGCCCAGACTCACTAAGGGAAGAATGCGACAGCTGACTTAGGGACGGCCTCCCACCTGTCAAAATACAGCCGCATACGCTCCACTGTCATATATCAGCCCCCTCCGCCTGGTCATCACGGGTATCCCTGTTACCCTAGCGCTATCTCAGAGTATCTAGGAACATAACAGTGTTTTCTCGAAGGTGAAAGTGAAGAGACCCAACATGGCATAACCCCAGGCCTGCAAAATGGGAGAAACATAGAAAAACGTCAAAACTGAATGAGTTACTAAGACAGAAAGTAACTGGGGCTGAACTTGTAGCCGCCTAAGCCAGCGTTTGCCCGATCCCGCTAACTCTCATCCATGGCCACATA